>JAPDVU010000004.1:101683319-102245819 GCA_026230045.1 Corynorhinus townsendii | reverse complement strand
TGTGATTGCTGGTGTACCTACCATCTTATCACTGATTTTTATTTGTTCCACCTGCTTTATGTCTACTCTTTTTTTTATTGATTTTTTTTTTTTAGAGAGAGAGAGGAGGGGAGAGAGAAACATCAATTTGTTGTTCTGCTTATTGATGAATTCATTGATTGCTTCTTGTATGTGCCTGACTGGACACTGAACCCACAACTTAGGCATGTGGGGATGATGCTCTAACCAACTGAGCCACCCGGCCAGGGCTCCGTCTATTCTTGTTTCTCCTTTGTGGCCTTCTTTTAGAATTTTTATTGGTTTTTTTTTCCTTTGCTAGCTTGCTAGCTCCTCTTTTTGTGGTCACCCCAGTAATTACATCATCTTCCCTGACTTGTTACAGGGCAGCAATCACCTCATCCCAGGCGGTGTGGCCCTATGGATGTTGCCTGCGCCAGCAGGTTCGTGTCCACCCCGCCCACCCCGCTCTCCATTCCTCCCGTCTCTTGGCTCCCCTGTGGTTGTTTTCCATGTGTCAGAACAACTGCCCTCGTGTTTCAGGGACACTCTTCTCTTGATGGCATCTTGTGGGCAGGTTTTATTTCACCTTCATACTGGAACACCCACTTCAGTGAGCGCCACGCCCCAGGCTGAGCCACCTGCTCTCACACGGCAACGGGAGTGCCTCCTCTGCTTCTGCTCCCCGGTTTCTGGCAAAGGTTTCCAGATCTGTCTCCAGCTCTAGTTGTCACTGATTTCCCTGTGAAGTTCAGAGGGTGGTTCTCTTTTAATTCAACCCATGATGCTGAACCACACAAAACTGCCAACAGGCAACCTTTTCTACCTACAAAATAGCTATTTTGTAGAATTTTTTAAGTCTTGGGTTTGGTGTCTTTCTTCAGTTTTGGAAAGAACTCTCAGGCACTGTTTCTGCACCATTTTCTCCCAATTCGGGGGCTACAATTACTGATGCGGGCACTCGCCCCCAGCACCCCGTGCCTCACACACTCTTCCCTGCAGCTTTGCCAGCTCTGCTGTGACTGCATGTTGCTTCTGAATGGCCCCTTCCAGGTCACTAGCCCTCCCTCTGCCATGTCCAATCTCGGTCCTATCCATCCTGAAACCCTACACCTAGCGATGGTACTTCCGTTTGATTAATTTAATCACAGAGCCCATTTCTCTGGTAAAATTTCTATCTTGTCCTGTATGTCCCAGGACACATTAATCACAGCTCTTGCAATGTAAGTGTGACCAGCACCATAGCTGTCCACAGACACACTTCTAAATATTTTCGTGTCTTGGTCTTGGACGATCATTCGTGACCACAGAATGCGAACACCAGGTGCCGGAAGCTGATCATTGTTTCATTAGTAGAGAGGTGTGGATGGGGAATCTGGAAAGCTGGTCAACCTTAATTGCTCTGAAAGGTCAGGGCTAATCACTCATTGTTTGATTGAGACATTGGTAGTTGAAGCAGCCTCCACCTGTTAGTCTTATGATTGGCTATTATTGGAATTTCTGCCTGAAGGATATGGGTATATCCCATAATCTTAATAAAAGGGATGGCAAAGCCAGAGCGAGGAGTAGTCCTCTCTTGGGCTTCCGCCTGGCCCCCATTTCCCAAATTGATGCTTTTCTAGTCTCTTTTCATTTGTGTGCGGCCTTCTCCAGAACCCGAACCCTGAACCACGCAGGACGTGAAAGGGGTTTCCACAGCCAGGCATCCTGTGTGACACCGCAGGAGCTCTGGGGGCTCCAGCCTTCCCTCCCTCCTCAGTGAAGCAGCCCTGGGCAGCTCCCTGTATCCCATCCAGGCCTGCCCCTGCTCATTCTCCTGAGGCCTCTACCTGGGGCTTACCTACATACCCAGGATGTAACTCACCAGGGACCTCAGCTGAAACTGGACCGGCGGGGGGCGAGGGGGGGGGGGGGGACGGGCGGGGGAGTATGCTATGAGCTCCCTTCTGAGAGGTTCTGCGAGTCCAGCTCTGTCTCTTCCCCACGGGAGGCTGCCAAGAATGCTCTGCTTCTCCACACTTCTCCCCACTAGCCTTCAGCCGCACCACGACTAGGCAAGCACCTCGGGGCAGCCACAGGTGCTGGGCTCTCCCTCCCTTCCCCCACCCCCACCCCCCTGTCCACTTTTCTGGGGATGCAGAGAACTCCCCCTGCACTCCAGGTGGCTTCCACATCACACCTGTGACTTAAACCTCAGGTGGAGTACCACCTTGTATATTCCTCAGTCATTTGGATTTCTTCCAAGTTCCTGTTAAAATGTTTTGCCAATTTTTTCTTAGTTGTCTTTTTAAAAATAATTTGTTGGTTATATGTGTTAAAAATATCTTTTCCCATTCTGTCTCTGGTCTTTTAACTTTCTTCTTAGTGTGCTTTTTTATTAAGAGACTAGAGACCAGGTGCATAAAATTCATGCACGGGGGTGGGGGGGGGAGTGGGAAGCTGGAGTGTACCTCAGCCCAGCCTGCACCCTCTCCAACCTGGGACCCGTTGGGGAATGTCTGACCACTGGTTTATGCCCGATCCCACAACCAGCAGTCGGACATCCCTCTCACAATCCGGGACTGCTAGCTCCTAACCACTCACCTGCCTGCATGCCTGATTGACCCTAACTGCTCCCCTGCCAGCCTGATTGACACCTAACTGCTCCCCTGCCTGCCTGATCGTCCCCAACTGCCCTCCTGTGCCAGCCTGATCTCACCCTCAATTGCCCTCCCCTGCCAGCCCGATCACCGCCCAACTGCCCTCCCCTGCTGGCATGATCGCCCACAACTTCCCTCCCCTGCTGGCCATTTTGTGGTGACCATCTTGTGACGACATCGTGTGATGCCACCTAAGCTGTTATTATATAAGATGGTCTTGATTTTAACAGAGATGACAAAATTATCAATCTTTCCTTTTGTGATTAGTGCTTTTTATGTCCTGTTTCAAAATCTTTGTCTACTCTGAGGTCATGAAAAAGTTATATTCTGCTCTAAAAATATTTAGTTTTTCTTTACTTTTTAAAATTTTTATTTATTGATTAGAGAGAAAGAGAAACATCGATTTGATGATCCACTTATTTATGAATTAACTAGAGGCCTGGTGCATGAATTCATGCACCAGTGGGGTCCCTTGGCCTGCAGGATTGGGCCGAAATCAGCTCTCTGACATCCCCTGATGGGTCCCATATTGTGAGAGGGTGCAGGCCAGGATGAGGGACCCCATCAGGCCAGGGAGGGAAGCGGGAGGTTGGCCAGCTGGGGAGGGACCGCGGGAGGGTTCCAGGGCGTGTCTGGCCCAACTTACTCAGTCCCAATCAGCAGGACCCCAGCAGCAAGCTAACCTACCAGTCAGAGCATCTGCCCCTGATGATCAGTGCATGTCATAGCAAGCGGTTGAGTGGTCTTAGCATATCATTAACATATTACACCTTGATTGGTTGAATGGCCAACCAGATGACTGGACACTTAGCATAGTAGGCTTTTATTATATAGGACTAGAGGCCCAGTGCATGAAATTCATGCACTAGGTGGGGAGGGGTGTCCCTCAGCCCAACCTGCACCCTCTCCAATCTGGAACCCCTCAGGGGATGTCCAACTGCCTGTTTAGGCCCGATCCCTAAACAGGCAGTCGGACATCCCTTTCACAATCCGGGACTGCTGGCTCCCAACTGCTCACCTGCCTGCCTGATTGCCCCTAACCGCTTCTGCCTGCCAGCCTGATCACCCCCAACCACTCCCCTGCCAGCCTGATCGACACCTAACTGCTCCCCTGCCGACCCAATCGCCCCCAACTGCCCTCCCCTGACAGCCCAGTCACTCCCAAATGCCCTCCCCTGCATATTCCCTCTTTATCAGATAGGGTTTTTTCTTTAATGTATTGGACAGCCCTTACTGTTTTGGCTCAGTAGATGGAGCGTCAGCCTGCAGAATCAAAGGTCCTAGGTTCGATTCTGGTCAAGGGCATGTACCTTGGTTGGGGAGTGCAGGAGGCAGCTGATTGATGTTTCTCTCTCATAGATGTTTCTAGCTCTCTATCCCTCTCCCTTCCTCTCTGTAAAAAATCAATAAAATATATTTTTTTAAAAACATATTGGACAGTGTACCTGCCATGGTCTTGACAAACCAGTAAAAATGTAAACCCAAACTAAAAGTGTGATAAAATAAACTCCTTAAACAGGAATTTCATGAGACCTTGGAAAGGTGAAATCATGTGGTTGTTTCTTCCTTTCTTCCTTCTCTTACGTTTTCTTGACGTTTCATCTTTTGTCCTTTCTTTCTTTTCTCCTTTTATTCCTTTTCTGTCCTCTCTTTCTCTTAACTTTTCTGTTGGTAGAATCATCAGTATTTGAATATGTCTTGCTTCCAGAAGACGAAGAAGAGGGAAACACACCGTCATCTGAAGAAAAAGATGATCTATGTTGGGATCGGTGGTGTTTCTGGTTTTGCTCTTTTTCTGGTTTGTCTGTCATTTCTGCTGGCCCCGGCATCTTCAGGACTTGTGCGTGGGCGCTTCTTATTCATGTCTACAAAACCTCCCTGCCTTGGTGAAGACTGTAGGGGAAAAGGCCTTCCTGGGTGGGCTCAAGCCCTGCCCGAGGTGCTGAGGAACCAGGGCGGAGAGCACCCCCCACCACCCTTGCAGAGCCAACCTCCAGACCACAGGGTACTCTCCAGTAATGTAACTGCAATGTCGCCACTTGCCTTCAGAAATTAGTTGTAAGTTATTTCCAATGTGAAACCCTATCTCAGACATTTCCTTTGTGGTTTGTAAAGATTTTAAGCAAAACCTAACCTGGTCAGAAGTTTCTACCCAATGGGAGACGTTTGCTAGGCAGCATCGCCCAGATACCCCATCCCCCATCTCCAATCACTCAGCTGGGGGCAAGGGAAGTTCCAAGGCGGACTCCCCTAGGCTGCCAGTGGGGCAGGATCACTCGCCCAGGTCGCAGGTGCTTCCAAGGCTGAGACCCTGAGGCTATAGGTGTGTGTTGGCGGGGGGGGGGGGGGATCACTCCATGGGGGCATAGGTGCTTTCAAGGCTGAGACTCCAGGCTGCCGCTGGGAAGGGATTGCTCCGTGGGGGTGCAGGCGCCTCCCAGGCTGAGACCCAAGCTGTAGGTGTGTGTGGGGCAGGGGGGGGGGGATCACTCCATGGGGAGTGAATTTGTTTTTGTTTTTTATAAAGGGTCAGGAGGGCCTCTGGGCAGCATTCAGCCAGGCCGCTTTCTCTGCCAGCTCTCAGTGGCAGCCTTCCCTGGGACTGGGGACTCCAGCGGGGCTGAGAGGACTGGGCACCGCCATCTTGTGGCTCTGGGCACCACCATTTTGTCACAGAGTGATGGTTAATTTGCATATTACTCTTTTATTAGATAGCATTGGTTGATTCTTATATGTGCCCTGATCAGAGATTGAACCCACAACCACTGGGATGACAACTGAGCCACCTGGCGAGGGCTACAGTTTTGCCTTTCAAACATATTGTTGCTTCTTCTGAAAGAAATTAGATCTAATTTCATTTTTTTCTAATATGGATCTCAGCTGTTCTTCATCTTCAAATTTTTTCTTTTTTTTTTTTCATCTTCAAATTTTCATCCAAAATGGTTTGAGATCTTTCTCTATCAGCACATGTACAGTTCCATCTTGAAGAAGAACCATAATTTAAAGAATATTTAGAATGTTCATGTTTTTGTCTATTCCAATGTTTCAAATAATCATTTCACATTTGATTCTTCACACATATGCTTAAGCATCTTCATCATATAATTTCATACAAGTGGACATGGTGAGTTAAAGTATGTACTTTAGCCAAAACCTGTTTGGCTCACTGGACAGAGCATCAGCCTGTGGACTGAAAGGTCCCAGGTTCGATTCCAGTCAAGGGCATGTACCTGAGTTGCGGGCACATCCCCAGTGGGGGGCATGCAGGAGGCAGCTGATAGATGTTTCTCTCTCATTGATGTTTCTGACTCTCTATCTCTCTCCCTTCCTCTCTGTAAAAAATCAATAAAAAATATTTTTTTAAAAGTATGTACTTTAAATTTTCTTAGATATTGAGTTTTCTTGTCTTGCTTAAAAACATTAACTTCCTCTCAAAATTATTAGAATGTTCTCCCCAAGTTTTCTAGTATTTATAAAATCCCAAAAAAAGCCAACTGGATTTTATTTTGGAGTAAGGAGTTTGGGAGGATCTAGCTATATATTTTCCCAATGTCTGGTCAGTTGTCCCCAAATCATTATTGAATATTATATTTTCCCCACCGATTTAAAATATCATCATTATCATATACTAAAATCCCATATGCATTTGGGTCTATTTCTAGACATCTATTCTTTTCCTTCAATCTGTTTTGTGATCACAGCCACTCAGGTTTAAATATTCCATCTCATAAAACACTGCAGCTTGGCGTGGTCAGTCCACCCTGCATGTGTCTCCGGTTCATAACTCTCCTATTCAGCCTCCTGTCTATTTCTCAGCATGCACTTTAAATCTAGTTTGCTTAATTTCAAAAAAATAATTAATGTTTCATTGTGATTGTTTAGACATAAAGGTTAATTCAGAGGGAACTGAAGTTTTTACAATATTGACCCTGCTACTAGAAACTATCTTCCCAGCTGCCCAGCTGCCCTCATGTCTGCACGGGGAGCTGTGTGCCTCCTTGTCCTCTCCTCCAGCCTCTCCGCTGTCTCACCCAACTATCACAGTGTTCTTCCTGAGCAACTCCTTGCAGTGTTGGCTTAGTCGGGGCAACCGCGATAAATTCTTTCTATTTTTGATGGCCTGAAAATGTTGTTATTTCCATTTCCTGTTGGAAAGATACTTCCTCTGGGTATAGAATGATAGGTTGACAGTGACTGTCTTTCAGTTCTTTAAAGTTTAAATTCCATGATCTTCCAGCTGCCTCCAATCCTGTTGAAGTTGTCTGTCAACTGCATAAGGAACCATGCCCAAAACCCATGGGTTTAAAACCACAGCTGGGTGCTCTTTCTTGCTGCCTTTGAGCAGGCCGGCCCCCATGGCTCTCCTTCTCCTGTGGGCCCATGGGCTGGCTCATGTCTGCATGACAGTGTCAGAGGAGCAGGGAGGTTCTCAGTTTCAGGGCCAGCACCTCTGTATTAATCCTAATTATTCCACCCTCATCCAACTGCCAAGGTGCAGCAGATGGTAGGTCCCAGTTAGGGCCAGGAGGGGCTCGTGCACAGTAGGGCTGCTCCTGTGCAGTCTCGCCTGCAGACTCAGTGCCGCCTTTGCTCTGACCCCTAGAGGCTTCTTAAATTTGTATTTTCAACAATTTCACCATGCTGTTCCCAAGTCCCAGGTGAATGCATTTCTTCTTGGGATCCAAGGTGCTTCCTGAGTTTTGCTTGATGTTGTTCATACATTTTAGAAACTCTTCAACATTGCTCCTGCCCATCCCCTCTCCTCCCATGTGGACTCTGATCACAGTGTGCCATCTCCAAACCAGGCCCACATGTCCCTCCCTCTCCGTACATCTTCCATCGTTCTTTTCTCTCCGCAGCTGGTCTCTGGCCTCCTTCACACTCTAATCCCACTTCCACTATGTCTGATCTGCTGCTAACCCACCAGCTTCATTCCTAAATTCAGTTCATGTGTTTTTCAGAACTGGACTTCCCACATGGTTCTTTCCTATAGATTATACTTCTCTGAAATTCTCCTTGTCCCAACCATCATTCTGAATATATTGATCACCATCTTTCAGTTCAAAGTCTGCTGACTTCAATCCCTGCACCGCGCCAGCACCTGTCTCTACTGTCTGCCTTTTGTTTCTTGGTTCTGCCACCCCATCCTTTCCTCCCGATGAAATAACCTTACAACTAGCCAGTCTAGAATGCAACCAGAATTGTGTGGCTCAAGTGAAATAAAGCATATGAATCTCCCATAAATTGTAAAAGAGCAAAGGTATCAGCAATAATTGGTAGCATTTTTACAGTCTTCCTGTGTCTTGGGCTAATATCTTTAATAACAAAACACAGAAAGCTGCCACTCAATTAGGCTGGGGCTGTTTAACTGAGACTGTTTTGCATGGCAATCCGCAATTTCTTAAATGGCAAATTAGTCATTTGCATCTCCACAGAGAAATATCATTTATGCTAATGATACTCTTGCTAACAAACCATAGAAGCAATGAGGCTTAACCCCCCCCCCCGCCACACACACACACACACACACACACACACACACACACACACCGTTGTTTGCTGCACAAGCACAGCTGGCGTTTGGTGCAGATGCCGTGGCATGTCTGGGTGGGAAGCTTGTGAGCCGTCAGCTACCCGTGGTTCTCAGCCGGGAGCACACAGCAGAGCCACTTCGAGGAGCTTTGAAAAGAGAAGGAAGGAAGGAAGCAGAAGGAGGCTGGGGCCTGGTTCCCACCTCTGCCCTGAGATTCTGATTCGATTCAGTCAGGCAGCACCTGGCACAGATACTTGTCTTTCCAATGGGCAGCCATGGTCGGCAACCACGTATGTGGCCACAATACTCATTTATAGACGGGAAATCTGGCACCTTCCATGGAGAAGTGACTGGAACAGAAGTCAAAAAAACATCCGGTGGCAGAGCCCAGACCGGTCCCCACTTTCCTGACTCCCAAACCAAGAGGTTTGTACCACAGAGTTCATTGCCACATGCGTACACACACAAACACATACACACACACCAGATCAATCAATGACATCAAGCTTTCAAATTAAGAAAATGAAAACAATCCACAATGAAGGGAACAAAAAAAATGTTAAAGTTTGGGTCTAGTTGTTCTGTTTGTGATTCTTTTAAAGAGTGAAGAACCCAAACACAGTGTCGATGGGTCTCCATTTGTGGCGTCGAAGCCCGTGGCCCCTGACCACAACCTGATTGGGCCAGTAGGAAACACGTGGCTCAGGGGTTAAGTCCAAAGACTAGCCTGGGCCAATCAGATGACCAGATGGAGCCAGTGATGGGCACTAGACACAGGAGACTGACAACAGGCCCCGCCCGGCCCGCCACCTACTGGAGAGCATTTCTGTTCCCTGAAACAGTTCAGGCAAAGCCCTGCCCAGGTCCTCAGTGCTGCAGGAGCGCCCCGTGCGAGCCGCCAGCAAGAGAGCCTGCATGGAGGGGTCTTTCCTGGCACCACAGCAGGCCTGGCGTGCTGCCAATGCAGAGCTACTGCCTCCCTGTCGCCGAGCCCGGCAGTGGGCCCCGCGCACTGTAACTGTGACGGGAGGAGGCTCGACCCGGAACCACCCGAGCAGAAGTGCGTACCTGCCCACCAGACGCCCGGGCTCTGACCTGCTGAGTGCTCACAGGGCTGTGCTCCTCTCGCTGTTTATTCACAGCAACACTCACAGTCCCTCCAGCACCACCAGTTACAAAACCAGGGAGCCACAACTCCGGTTGTATCCACGACGCCCACATGGCACAGGGCTCCGTGTCCTAGGCCCCAGAAGACGCAAAGGCAGTCCTCAGCCTTTTAACGCATCGGCAGTGCCAGCCCAGAGGCAGGCAGGATCAGCCTGTGTCTCCACAGACATTCAGGGCCCAGAGCTGCTCAGAGGGAGGGCACACCCCGCGAATGGCTGAGTCTGGGAGCATTGCTGATGCAGACACCCCCCTCCCCCGACCCCCGGGGCTGGGAAGTGCGACACATGATCTGACCACAGAGCCCAAGATGCAGTAACAACAGGAGCCAAGGACACGCCAAGCCTGGTGCCCTGCAGTGAGGTCCACGCATTGAACACGTGTGTGTGCGCGCGCGCGCACACACGCAGACGCACAAGTGAAGCTGGGCACACTGCCACTCATCCACCTTCGCGAAGGGGAGGCTCAGAACCGCGTTCCTTTTCCTCCTGAGGGGCCCATTCATGGTGTTTCCCAGGCCTCAGCTCAGGAGCCCACTCCCTACCCCTCAGAGGTCTGTGTGAGACTTGGGGTGGAATGAGCCTCCTGGTCAGGCTGCATGACAGTCCTGAGCCACTGGGCTCGGAGTCTCAGCAAGGTGGCCTGCCCCTGTGAGGGCCAGGGCAGGGCAGCGTGGGCGACAGCCTGTTGCTAACACCCCAGAGGATGGTGCCAGGAGACGGGCGCTTTCTTGCTGCTGCTGGATCTCTCCTGAATCAAATGCCAGGAGCAGTGCCCATGCCTGAGTGAATGGGCGTGGATGGTGCACAGGACACGCGCAGCTGCGGTCGCCTTCACGTTACCGGGGTGCGATTGGCGGAGCGGCCTGGGCCAGACCCATGGGGCTCTGTGGGCACCATCACACACAGGCATTTGAAGGAGGTAAGCGACTTCTGTTCTACGCCTCCAAGCTGAGTGCTATCATGAGAATGTGTCCACATGCTATTCGCATGACTCACTGTGAAGTAGAACATGATGGGTCCAAAGGGTGATGAGCCTTCCCTCTCACAAAAGCCCCTCCCTCAGTGTGCTCCCCAGGGGCCGCATGGAGGGCACAATGCTGTGGGGGTGGGGGGGGGAGCGCTCTGGGGGAGGTCACACACCACCAGCCCCTCCTGTGGGGGAGGGAGGGCAGACTGTCATCAAGAACCAGGACACAGCCTGGTCTCGAGGCTTAGTGGTTGAGCCCGGAGGTCAGGGTTCGATTCCCTGTCAGGGCACATGCCAGGGTTGCCGGCTCGATCCCCGGCGGGGGGCAGGGGGGGTTGCAGGAGGCAGCGATGAATGATTCTCTTATCATTGATGTCTCTCTCTCTGTCAGCCTGAATACGCACTCCGTGCATGGACCACGCTACTCAGCCCCTCACCTGCCAGTTGCACCGGCTGCCTCCCGTTCCAGTAAGCAATGCCGTCGTGAGTTCAGGCGCAATGTCCCTGCGTCCTGCTCTCTGACCATTCGATGATAAGCTCAGAGCTTCCCAGGACAGATGATCCCTTCACACCTAACTTTCTGAGGACCTGCCAGCCTGCTCTCTGCAGCAGCTGTGCCGTTTTATATTCCCATCTCCACACCCTCACCAGCACCTGTCTGTTGTCTTTGTTTGTTACAGCAGCTGTCCCAGAGGGTGAGATGCTACATTTATCTTCCGACTTTCTCATAAAGTACAGCTAGCCCTTGAACAGCACGGTTTGCGCTGTGCTGGCCCGCGTAGTCTCAGATTTTCTTTCTCAGTACGCAGTTGCCCCTCTGTATCCCTGGCTTCCCAGCTGATGGGAAACAGTATTTTCTTTTTTTTTTTTAAGCCTCACCTGAGGGTATTTTTTCCATTGATTTTTAGAGAGAATGGAGGGGAGGGGATGAGAGAGAGAGAGAGAGAGAGAGAGAGAGAGAAACATTGATGTGAGAGACACGTTGATTGGGGCCAGAGATCAACCTACAACCCAGGTGCATGCCTTTGACTAGAAATTGAACCTGAAACACTTCAGTGCATGGGCTGGTGCTCTACCACTGAGCACACCTGCCAGTGTGGTAAGCAGTATTTTACGCCTGCAGGTGGGAATGCTGGGAGTCATGGGTGCAGAGCCGGCTGTATGTTGCCCCCATTTTATATCAGGGCCTTGAACCTCCTGGGATTTGGGTTCCACAGGGCCCAGAGCCAATCCCCACAGACACTGGATTCTACCCCATGCAACCATTTTCATTTCACTTGTTGGTAAGTTCTGTTGGGCTTTTAAAAGCACCATATATGAGGTTAATAAAATTATAAATTTCTACCTACATCCCAAGAAAAGAACAGAGCACAGAGAGAAAGGAATCCAGTGTCTGATCACAGAACATTCTGGACTCCATGCCGTGGCCGCCACCCCGCTCTGCCCACCTGCTGGCAGGCTGCACACTTCACAGTGGCAACATGGATCCAGGCAGCACTGCTGTCCCTCCCGTCAGCTACACAGCTGGCACCGGCTCTGTGCATGCTGAGAAATAAACTGCAAACAGCGGTTAAGAAACAGTGGAAGGCCAATGGACTTTGCTATTCAACCGATCAGCTGTGATTGCAAGGCTCGAGGTGATTTCCTGACCTGATCATCTTTACATTGTTTACCAGACGTTACCTTTGATCTGCCTGTATGCATTGCTAAAGGGCAAATGTGTATTCCAGTGAATAAAAGGTGGACCAGGCCAGAAGTCGGGGAGTCTCCTCAAGAAAGAGGCTCCACCTGGCCCCACATGCCTTCTAAATTCATATTTCTTGTCCAGCATTTTCATTCGTGTGTTGGCCCCTCCTTCAGATCCTGAACCCCACCACAAAGGTGGCAGCATCAGGGGCCTCTGAGAATTGGCTGTGCCCATGGCCTCAGGTTTTCCCTGAGAACCAGGATGGGAGCAAGGGGCATGAGCAAGATCCCAGCAGTGACAACGCCCACCATCCCCAAGACACACACCATAAACTGAGGACAGAGCGGGCGGGAGGCAGCGGGAAGAGAATCCAAGCCTGGGGGCCTCCCAGGGCCAGGTCCTAGGAACAAACCCGTTTGACTTTAGGGAAAGCTGCCAGGCCTGGGATCCTTTGTATGTGTCCTGGCCCCTCCCCTTAGCAGTTGAAGGGCAGCCATCAAGTTCCCATGGCTCCTATGGCCCAGGACATTCGGCTTTCCTCCTCTGAGAGGCGAGTTCTGAGCTCACCTCCTGGACTCACAGGGCAGGAGCCAGCTGTGGGGACCCCCGCCCGGTATTTCAGTCCCCACCTTTGCGCCATCCCTGACAGCACAGAGCACCCACATTCTCTTCTCCTCCTACAAGAGGAAGTGGAGCCTCCCCACTGGCTGAGCAAACGAGTGGCGGGCCGGTCAGGGGACCGAGGCATGGCCAGGGCATGCTGGCGGGCAGTTCCCGCCCAGTCACTGTCAGGCTCTGAAGGCACCACCTATCGTCGAGAATCACCTTAAACACTCAGACACAGACACACACGAGCACATGAGGAGCGTGTTCCATTCCCACTAACCCTCCGCTTCCTCCCTCAGCCATGTCCTCAGAGGCCTCGCTCCACGGCTCGAGCAAAATGAACCTGCCTCGACCCTCACGCCACGGGCCCTCGGAGCGGCCTGGGCTTATAGATGGGGAAGGTCCACACGCACCGCCCACTCACCGTGGACACAGGTCTCCCACTGTCTGCAGAGGCCATCTTCCAGCGAGCACCCTGGAGGGACAGAAAACAGCAGGTCAGGCCTCGGGAGCAGCTGTACGAGCTGGCCTCCGCTCCCCGCATCCTCAGGTCATCTGGATGCCAGAGCGGCTCGGCCCCAGTGGGTGCAAGGCCCACGCACACATCCCGTGCCTGGGACCTTCCAGGTGACAGCTGGGAGCATGAGGCGCACCATCTCCACAGACACCTCCTTGGCGGAGCGGCCCGGGCCAGGCCCATGGGGCTCTGTGGGCACCATCACACACAGGCCCTTCTGTGCCCACCCACCATGTGCATGCCCGATGCAGACATGCCTGCCTTGTTCCAAGCACAGAAAGAGGAGGCAGAGGGGAACACGTGTGCAGAGAAGAAGAGACAGCCAGACCGACAGGTGCAGGTCCCACCAGGGACCACTGTGCAGGGCCATCTGTCAGAGGAGGCAGACATCCGACCTGTGCTCTAGTCCAGTGGTCACCAACTGGTGGTCCCTGATGTCCAGAAAGGTTGGCAACCGCTGCCCTAGTCCTCTCCCCATCACCATTCACACACAAACCGCCACCCCCACCCCCCCGCCCTCTCCCACCTCTGTAAGTATTTCTCTCTTTCCCACTCCAGCTCGACTAGAGCAGTCCGGTTCCTGTGTAGGGGCGGCTGGGGGTTGAGAAAATGAAAGAAAGACAGACACAGAGATAGAAGGAAAAAGCTGAGGCCGGGTAGGATAGCTGTCCTCTGACGGAGAGACAGTGACCCAGAGCTGACACAGGGTGTTCATTTTATACAGTCTGATTAAAACAAGGGTGGATTAACATGTATACAAAGGTTCTTGTTTTGGCAGCACTTGCTGCACCTCCCACAGCCCATTAGCTACTTAGGAAGGAGTTAGGGAGGGCTACCAGGTCTGTCTTAATTATGCTAGGAGAGCTCTGCCCTCCAGGCTGGGACTTGTTTGTGGCCCTGCCACAGGTCAGCCTGAGGCTTGACCCTAGAGCTGATCCTACTAACCTCCACCCTCCCTCCACCCCCAGCTGTCAGGGTCCATGATTCTTTCTCTTCTCTTATTTTCTGTTCAACCCCTCCACCCTCCCAACAGCCCCCAGCAGAGCTGCCTGCCTGCTCTCTATCTATGAGTAAGTCTCTATTTTGCTTGTTAGTTCAGTTTATTCATTAGATTCCACATATGAGTGAGATCATGTGATACTTGTCTTTCTCTGACTGACTTATTTCACTTAGCCTGATACTCTCCAGGCCCCTCCATGCTATCTCAAAGGGTAAGAGATCCTTCTTTTACGCTGCTGCATAGTATTCCATGCTGTAGATGTACCACAGCCTTTTTATCCACTCATCTGCTGATGGGCATGTGGGCTGCTTCTGGACCTTGGCTGTTGTAAATAATGCTGTGTTGAATATAGGGGTGCATATATTCTTTCAAATTAGGTTTCTTCGGATTAATTCCCAGAAGTGGGATGGCTGGGTCATAAGGCAGTTCCACTTTTAATTTTGTGCAGTAACCCATGCTCCTCTCCACAGTGCATCCTAAATGCAGAAAGGACAGCGTGCGTCCACCCTGGGGCGGGCCGGCGCAGGTGAGGCCTACCAGGGCCCTGAGCTATGCTCACACCCATCCAGGAGGACCGAGAGCCACCCAAGCACGAGCTTCCTGGAACATGGGCAGCAGTTTCAGAGCATGTTCCGTGCAGCATCCTGCCTTCGTTCATGCTTCTCCAGCTGAACGCGCCTCTTCTCCAGCAAGACTCCACTCAGAAGACCCCATGGGTTTCCCCACAACTCGAAGCGAAGACTCCATTTTCCCAAAACAATGTGATCTCGTGGGAATCGCGTTTCCTTTCTCAGTCTCCCTTCAACACATCTCACCTATGTCACCCTTGCGCCGACCAGGTCCTCAGCTGCGCCCGTCCTCCCACCACATTCTCACTGGTGACCACAGCCCTCGATAAGCATGACCAAGAAAAGGACAAACAGCCGAAAGGAAAGCTGCACGGTGGACAGTTGAGGAGACTAGCTCCCCTGTTCCCCCAAAAGTCACTTGCCCGCCCGGCCTCCCCATCAGGGGTAGGAGAGGCGGGACCAAGTTGTCTGACCTCAGAGAGGACTGGGCCTCCAGGAGATGCCCCAGGGCTCCCTCCAGGAGCCAGCCGCACCCCAGGCCCCCTCTCCCTCCCAGGAGTAGCCTAGAGCTGTGCAAGGGCCTGGAAGTGCCTAAGGATGCAGGATGCTGGACACACTCACAGCTAGGTTCTGTGCCTGTCACCTGGGAAGAAACTAGGCCCGCATCCCAATGAGCTCCCCAAACCCAGCAGTCCCGAAGCACACACAACACTGGTTCCTCCTCCCGGAAGCCGGAAGCCCAACATGCCTGCATTTGTTTAACCAGAGCTGCTGGCCCCTGCCACCTCCCAGCCAGGCTAAGAGCTTCCTTCCTCCCTCCTCCCCCTGAGAGCTCCCTTCCTCCCTCCTCCTCCTGAGAGCTCCCTCTTCCCCCTCCTCCTCCAGAGAGCTCCCTCCCTCCCTCCCTCCTCCTCCTCCTGAGAGCTCCCTCCCTCCTCCTACTCCTACTCCTACTCTTACTCCTGAGAGCTCCCTTCCTCCTCCACCTCCTCCTCCTGAGAGCTCTCTCCTTCCCCCTCCTCCTGAGAGCTCCCTTCCTCCTCCACCTCCTCATCCTGAGAGCTCCCTTCCTCCCTCCTCCTCCTGAGAGCTCTCTCCCTCCTCCTTCTCCTCCTTTTCCTCCTCCTCCTCCTCCTCCTGAGAGCTCCCTTCCTTCTCCTCCTCCTCCTCCTGAGAAGTCCCTTCCTCCTCCTCCTCCTGAGAACTCCCTCCCTTCTTCTCCTCCTTCTGAGAGCTCCCTCCCTCCTCCTCTTCCTCCTCCTCCTGCTGAGAGCTCCCTCCTTCCTCCTCCTCCTGAGAGCTCCCTCCCTCCTCCTCTTCCTCCTCCTCCTCCTGAGAGCTCCTTCCCTCCTTCTCCTCCTAAGAGCTCCCTCCTTTCTCCTCCTCCTGTGAGCTCCCTCCTCCCTCCTCCTCCTGAGAGCTTCCTTCCTCTCCCTCCACACTTGGGGCAGGGTCCGGGAGTGGGCAGCTGTCTGCAGTCAGGAAGAGGGACAGACAGGACATGTGTGGAGGGTGAGGAACCTGGGTCTGTGAGGAGCTCCGGGTGGCAGCAATGGGTCACTAGCATCCAAGACTCAAGACCCAGGGGACAAGGACAGAGCCAGCTGGAGACATCACCGCAGGAGGCAGCCCAGGAAGGAAGCCCTGATTTTCCCTCCTCCTCAAAGCCCACATGGTCCTCCTGGATCCCCCCTCTTCTCCAATGCCATGGTGACCCCATGGCCAGAGACGAGCCAGCTCACAGGATGCAGTGACCAGCCTCTGCCTGAGCCAGTGGAGGATGGGCAGAGAGCCCAGGCCATGTCCCACCAGCAAAGCCACCTGCTGCTCGGGCTCTTCCCCAAATCCACTTCCTGTGCAGACACCTGACATGAGGCCGAATCACCCTGCTCTGCAGTTTACCTGTCAGCACGCCCAGCGTAGCTCCCATTGAGCTCCCTGATAAATGAGTGTTCTTTCCCTGTAATATCTGCTAGCCCCACCTTGAGCTCAGAAATTTAATTAGTTTTTCAAACTCTAGTAGAACTGCTTTTGAAAATGCAGAAAAGGCATCATTTTAGAGCTGGTGAGAGAAAATATTAGTTTTACTCATGATTTATTTATTTCAGCTTTGGAAACAAACTCACCTTCCCATGCACTACACTGAGGAGGCTCCCTGGGCACACTCCTGGCAGGGGGGTGGGGGAGAGGCTCCCTGGGCACACTCCTGGCAGGGGGGTGGGGGAGAGGCTCCCTGGGCACACTCCAGGGGGGGCGGGGACTAGGGGCTGTCCGACTCAGCGGCAAGCATTCCTGGCCTCCACACAGGCTGTCCACAGAGGGTGGACAGCCTGTGGCAAGCATTCCTGGCCTCCACACAGGCTGTCCACAGAGGGTGGACAGCTGGGTCTGGGAACTGCACCTCATTTTGAAACTGTTTCTAGACTCTTCCTTGACTTATCAAATAATTGAGAGCAAAATTATAAACATTGGTTTTCCGTGGTTTCTGTCCTAGCGACTTGTCTCCTTGCTGGCTGACTTCCGTCTGTGGAAATGCACTAATGGACAGTCTCAAGTCGCCTAACTGTTCGTGTGTTTGTTCCCGATTAGGGTCTAGTTGCAAGTTTCCCAAGAGCAAGCACAGTGGCCTATGTTTTATGACTCTAGTATTCCAGGTGTCGGGCACAGTTCACACCCATGTTTCCATGAACAGATGTGATTGATTTATAGCAGCCTCTGTCACGCGTGGCAGGTCCTAGAATTCCTCAGAGAGGAATCTCGCACTCCCCACGCAGTGAGGCCACGGGCTGCGCCCCCTGCTGTCGCAGCCTCTTTTCCACACTGCTGTGCCCCCAACAGGGTCCAAAACGGAGGACACCAGCTAGGTGCCCAGCCCTGAGTAATTACATCATCTTGTAATTCCATTAGTGACCTTGGCACTTTATTCCCATTTTACAGATGAGCAACTCCCCTCCTCACCCCCCTTCCTCCCTCCCCCAACTTGCAGGCCTCGGGGGCAGGCCAGGACCCATAGCGCTCACCCCCCAACCTGAGCTGGGGGCCTGCTTGTAGGCGTTGCCACACAGCTGGGGAGGAGCCCCCTCCTCCCTCTGGAGCTCCGAGCTCTGAGGGAGCTAAACTGCAGATTCAGAATGTTCCCAGGAGAGCAATGCTCCTGTGTGGGTATCGTCTCCCACTGATCCAGACGATGACCAACAAGGGCACTGGAACATTTACCCGAACTGTTTCTCCGAAGTTCCTCTAAAAATATGACCATGAATTCAAATGAGCCTGAGAATCTTAAATTTATATTCAAATGCACTAGGGGGTGTGGATTTACTACTTCTCTTATTCACGCTGCAAATAAGCAACAAGTTACAGTAATGCTGGTTGGTACATTTCATCAACACGGGTTCCCCCAAAACAAGCCAGACGGCTGGGGCCAGCTTTCAGTGCCCATGGGGCTGCTCCCGGAAAAGCAGATCCGCCCACCCGCCCAGGAGCAGCACGTCTCTGCCTGCCGGGCGGGACCTGCCCAGCCCAGCCTGTCCCCCACAGGGTCTCGATGTCAGGCCCCGGGGTGAGTTCTGGAGAGCTCAGCCCCTGGGAGGGAAAGAAGGCCCCGGGTCTGCTGGAGGAAGAGGGTGAACAGGCTGTGACGTCTCACTGGATGAGAAACCCGCAGCTCTGGTTCAGGGTAAACCATCGCCGTCTATAAGTCCGGCCAGGCTGAGCCCATCGCTGTCTATCTGTACCAGGGGCCGCCGGGGAGCTGGGGGAGGCCCTTCTGCGCCTGCATCAGGAGGCGGGCGGGTCTTGGGCTGCGGACCGGGGCCCTGCTCAGTGCTGCTGGCACTGGCGGAGGGGCTTTGGAGGCGTCTGCCTGGGCGTCCTCCTTCATTTGCGGAGCGGAACCGAGCCAGGGTTGGTGCCTCGAGAAGGTAGGATTTCTCAGGAGGTTCCCCCCCGCCCCGCCCCTCAGGAGGCTGGCTCCCGCATGCTCAGGGACACAGGGCATCACCAGCCCCGCCAGGGGAGGTGACCCTGAGCCCTGGGACCTGGGGCAGTGACATCTCCCAGAGGGGACACACCCGCCTGCCACTGACGCCCCATCCACCCTTAAATCTGCACGGTGTTCCTTCCTCTTGGAAAACAGTGAGTGTCCTGGGCCCACCCCTTCCCGGAGCACCCTTCAGTGTGGGCCACTGACATCTGGTGACATGTCCCATGACCTGTACTCGCTGGGTTCCGACGAAGGGGCTTTCCATAAATGACCTAATTTCATCCTCACAACAGCCTATGAGACAGAGACCCCCATTTCACAGATGAGTACACGGAGGCTCAGAGAGGTTAAGTGATCTGCTTGAGGCTACACAGCCAGTCATTGGGTGGGATTCGAATCCAGGTCTGATCCTGACCCTGTGGCCACACAAGACCAAGTAGAGGCTGTGGGAGCCTGCGCTCCAGGCTTCATGTGAATCAATGCTTCTGCCTCTGCTGTGGAACGCAGCACGCATGTTATCATGAGTGTTAGGGCGCTCTCCTGGCCTCTCTGCTGTGGCGTGTTACCGGAAGTCCTCGCTCGGAGTAGTGGCTGGGTGTTGTCACCCTTCTGGGAACTCCGGCTGCAACAGCAGGTGGCCCTTGGGTCTGGCCTGCCAGCAGCAGGTAGCACTTTCTGAAAGTCTGAACGCCGGTGCGGCAGCAGCGACTCTGTGGACATCTGCCCGTCCTGGCCCAGGCCCTGCCACCCAAGGTTGGGGCGCCCTCCTCTCCGTGCCTTCTGTCCTGAACATGAGCGGCACTTCCACAGGCCAGACACGGGCCCCCCAGCAAGGTGGGCACACACAGGGAACAGCGTCGGGGCTGAAAACCTGCCTCAATTCCCAAGAGGAGACACTCGGTCTACCTCTGGCTGCCAGTCCACAAGCTCTGTGCAGAGTCTGGCTACCAAGTTGTGAGCTTTAGTGAATTCTCCTAAGGGCAGCCAAGTGGATGGGAGAAAATCAAAGTACTCACTCAGGGTTCCACGGCCGAGAACCAGAAAGGGCTGCAGGGCACAGGAAGGGTGTGCAGGGGCTGGGGAGCAGAGCAGCAGCCACGCCCAGCATGGGCAGGGCATCACACACTTAAGGCAACTTCAACCGCTGGCGTGAACCTGGCTCAAACCTGGCTGATGCCCGAGACCACAGCTGCGCTTTATTACAGCCTCACTTAAAACGCCAGCTCAGATCTAATCACTCACAGGTGCAGACTCCTAAGGAAGAACAGGACAAAAGTGTGTCTCTGTAGCTTCAGTCACATTCTTTAAAAAATAAAACTGGATCTGTTTTCTACATTTTTCATCTGTTCCAAGAAACCAGCGCCCTTATTTTCATATTCAGTATTGATTTCTCACTCTTCTCTGGGACATCAAAGAGCAGTTCACACAACAGGGGGCGGGCGACTCCAGGCTCTGCAGGGCTGCTTGGGGGATGAGGGGGGGGACAAACCCACCGGCAAAGGTAGGGACTGCCCACGGCCCCCTCTAGCTGATGGCAGAGCAGCGCCCAGCCCTCCTGCCTTCCCAGCTGATGCTCAGCCCAACCATCACAATCTGTCTGAATCCTGCAAATCTTTCTTTCCTCTTCTAATATTCATTTACCCTCCATGTGTCAAGTATCTATAATAATCTATAATAATAAAAGCATAATATGCTAATTAGACCAGACGTCCTTCCAGACAACCTTCCAGACGAAGCCAGGGCTGCAAGGGAACCCCAAGTCCAAGGTGCCAGAGGGAAGCTGGTGCCAGCAGTCGGGAGAAGGAAGGCCTACTCTTGCACTAATTTCGTGCACCGGGCCTCTAGTTCAGGATGAAAATCTTTTAAAGTTTGTTGTCTGCAGCTGTGTTGCTAACTACTCTGTTGGTTGCCAGCCAGCAGCTAACAGCCAGCAGGGAAGGCCAGGCCTCTGTTCTCCATGCAGCCCCTCATGCCGGAGGCCACAGGAAAGGGGTGAAGACACAGGCCGGCCTCCCACTGCTGGTGTGGTCTCACAAAACCCTCTGACAGGGCTGCATGCCACATGTAGCTCAGGCTTGGGGGCTGTGTCTTCCTTCTATGGTAACTAAAAATGCCTGGTATGTGACAAAAAGACAGGAATGGGTGACTGCATTATCTAAAAAGTAAAAATGAAGCAGTGTTTAACTCCTGCCAAGATGGCAGAACATTTGGGATCACAGTTTCTGCCTTGGGGACAGGCAGGTGTGGTGTGAGCCGCAGTGTTTACCAGCTGTGCAGGGTGGCGGCAGCTCCATGCCAGTCCCGGTGACTTGGGCAGCGTCGGCAGAGAGGAAGCGACTGGCACTCCTCCAGGGCTGGGTCCCGTGTCCTTCATCTGATCCTCTGCCTGAATACCAGTCTCCCCTCGTCCTGAAGCCTCCCAGGCCTTTGCCAAGGGCACAGTCTGGTGGGGACTTCCAGCTGGTGATCTCTGCCAGGCATACAGCCCCTCCCCCACAGGCACTGTCCCCTATGGACACTGTCCCCCGTGGGCACTGTCCCCCACGGTCACTATCCCCCACACCACAGCCCCACTCACCAGACTCCACGCTCCTTCCCCCACTGCTCTGCCCTCCACCTGGAGGCCTGGGAACAGGGAGCCCAGCGTGTTTTCTCAGGTGGGAGCCAAGCAAGAGCAGGGGCTGAGAGGCACTAAAGGGGGGGCTGTACGAGACGGCCCTCAGCTCCCTTCTCCTGCAGACCTGCCCAGAAGCACACACCCCAGGCAAGAGGCTCGCATGGCCACGGCCCAAGCTGCAGGGTGGCCAAGGCTCCGTGAAGCCATTCCCCTGACTCCGGCCTCCTCCATCGCTGGAGCGGGGAGCCGTTCTCATTGTCCACTCAGCTTCACTTTGGGGGATCCACGCCCTTTTTAAGTTTATCCTTAAATGTTTAATTTATCACACTCTTCCCGTTAAAAATGAGTGGAACAAATCAATGTTTCTCTCCTCCCCCCCTCCCACTTCCTCTCAACTCAATAAAAAACATTTTTTTACAGTTGGAATAGTTGACTCCCCCCGTTTCTGTACTTAACCCTCTAACCAGCGGAGTGACATGGATGTCAGCCAGCAGTGAATGGGAATGAGCCATCCACCCAGGGGGGCGGGGGGGGGCGCCTCCTGCTCTGGGAGGCGTAGTCACACCATGGGGTCTCGCCAAGAGGGTTCTCCCAGAAAGTGGGAGGCCGGGGCTGCACTCCGCGGCCCACGGTGGGGGCGCAGCCACTGCGGATTCTGACTCGGGACACATGCAGCGCCCAGTGTGCGACATGACCGACCACGCACTGTGCTCACTCTCCCCGCCAGTGGGAGGCACTGACTTAGCAACTAGACTGAAAAGGGGTGTGCCCGCCATTCACTCCTAGGAGGCCAGGTCCTCCCTCCTGCCCAGGAGGCCCTCGCCACCACCCGCAGCTTCCACGACAGACAGCAGTGCCCGCGGCCTCCACGATGGACAGCAGTGCGCTGGAGACTCCCGCCTCATGTTGTTTGTGTGTTTTTTCCTACCTCATGTTCTAAAGGGACTTTCAGACGTCAAAGGAGCCGTGACAAGAAGTGAAGGGTCTGGGAACTTGGCTGCCTCCTCTGGGGAGAGCAAGCAGCAGCATCGCATCATGTCACCTGTAGAGGGCTGCCTGGGAAGGCACATGGGCATTTCTTTAAATTGTTGTCAGCTGAGCCCGAGGCGATTGGCAGAGCCGAGTCTTGGTTACACCCTCCCCAAGAAGGTGGGGGGTGTTATCAGTACTGACTTTTTACCTTTGTCCAGGTGTCAGCCTAGCGGGCTTTGATATGTAAATCCAGGCAAGCACCAGGAATGCTAGGGCCTACTCAAGAATGCAAATAAGCTTCTTTGATCCTAAGTTTTGGTGATACTTCCTGGTATTTGGGGGTATAAAATAAACTTGCTGCTTGGGCTCAAGGTCCCTGCCTCTCCATCAGAGAGGATGGCGTCCCACCTGGCTCCCAGCTTTGTTTCTATCTTCGTGTCTGGTCTCTTTCTTTCTTTTATTTCTCAATCCCTGGCCGCCTCCACTTAGACCCGGTTCGTTCATCTCTCTTTCCGTGCTGGACGTGGAAAAGGGAGATCCCCGCCATATCTGGCCCCCGCCTCAGCTGGCCCCCGCAGTCACCCCCTCCTTGGAGAAAGGGATGAGGGTCGGCCTCAATGCGGCAGAGAGAATTTTCCAGCAGCTGGCGGTTCCCACAGCCCCAGGGAGGGGAGGCCCCACAGTACGTGCTCTGACCTTTTAGCAAATTGCCGCCAGCAGCAGGTAAGTGCCCATGGAGGGCGTCGCTGTCTGAGACCCGGTGGCAGCCTCCGTCCCCCTAGCCAAGGGCCAACCAGAGGAGGAGACTGGCAAGGGTGACCAGACAGCAGCCCAGCCACGACCCCACCCTGAGGCCAGCCCAGTGCTCAGCGCAGCAGCCAGGGGGCAAGCCTTGCGAAGGGCTCGAGGGCTCCTAGGTGTCTGCTACGGCTGGACAGACAAACAGACAGGGCCCCGGTGGGTGTGGCTCGAGTGAGGGGGTGTACTGGCTGGGCAGGAGGCAGGCCCCATCCTTAGAGGAGGCCACGCGGGAATCGAGCGAGAGTGGCGGCACGTGCTTGGCCGCCCTGGAGCTGTGGTGCTGCGTGGTGCCTGCTGCCCGCCACCCCCCCCCGCCAGGGCCTCCTCACCCCTCACCACACCCAAGGTCTGCCCCGTGGCACTCAGTTCTGTGCAGGGAATTCACCTCTTCTCGCTATTGATTTTGTTTCACTTCTCCAGGGGTCCCCGGTCACCTCCACAGTCGTCGAGTGGGTCCCTGACACTGGCCAGGGCTCCATCCAGGTAAGCCATGCAGGTGGTCAGCCAGACCCCGTGCCCAGCGAAGTGGGGAACTGTGCCAACCCTTGGCTGCATGAGTGGAAACTGTGCCTGAGCCACCCAGAGGACAAGGCCAAGAGCAACTCTGGCCCCGTGAGAGCCACTGTAGAGCCGCGCGTGCACTTGGAGGCAGAAACGCCACACGGACCGCCTGTCCCTCATCCCCCCGAGGTTTCTGTGAGGATCTGATCCCTCCGTAGATAACGCCAGGTGGCGGGGCACAGGCCAACAGGCCTGCAGGCTCCAGGAGAAGGGGCCAGAGGTGCAAAGCAGAGCCCCTGTCAATTATCCGACGGCATCAAGCCAAATCCGAGGCCGGGCGCCAGGCAGCCACTCCCTGCCCAGCCCCGCAGACGAGCCCCCAGTGCTGCCGGGTGGCAGGAGGACGGCCGCTGCCAGTCAGCCAAACCCACGTGGAGCCCACAGGGGTCCGAGGCCAGCACAGCCAAATGGCGTTAAAAGCTGCCGGCTCATGGTCCTGGGCCCTAGAGGCTGTCAGTGCCCCCTAGACATGGCCGCTTCCCACTCTGGCCCCATGGACTCCAGGGCCCCGTAAGGCCCCTCTGGCACCAGGTGACCCAGACTCCAAACCCCACCCCAACCCACCTGGCACTGAGGCTCCCATGTCATCCTGATGGAGCCGCCGCCAACCACATGTGGAGGCATCACCCCAGAAATGCCCTGAGACCCACGGCCCCTGGAAACTCCTGGAGAGGCAGCAGGTGGGCGAGAGCTGTGTGGTCTCCATGGCTACTCAGAAAGACCCTCCTGTCTCCTCTATACACAAACCCAACTTGATCTGCTGCTTCACTCACGTGGGGGTGGGGGGGCAGGGGAGGAGGACACAGCACCCCTAATATTGGCTGCTTCTGAGCCGAAGCAGAGCACACCCCTTAATTAAACAAACACCCCTTAACCAGACAAGGGAAGTACAATCCCAGGGGACCAGACCTGTGCTGGGGAAGAGCAGAGTCCGCTCAGCAGGGACTCCAGCCTCCCTCACACTGAGCAGGACACGAGTCTCCCTCGGGGAGTCGTCGGGAACCAATGCCATGGCCTCTGCATCCGGAGCCACTGGCAGGGGCAGGGGGCGCCTGTGCACCCCGCAGCCCTGTGCTTGGGACTGACAAGATGCAAGAGCATGAGCCCCGCAGGCCTGGGGGCACACCTGCTCTCAAAGCAGTGCCAGGTGCACTCCGAATGCAGGGGCTCCCTCCGTGGGGCGCAGCGATGGTTCCCTTTCTAACACCTGTGAGGGGAGGAAGCCGTGATCTTGCATCCAGTGAGGCCCAAGCCCTCAGCCGCCCCTCCCACCCCAGGTTCCGCTCCAGCCCCGGCCACAGCCGGATGAGGCCCCACTTGGCAGGCGGCCTCTGAATGAAGGCCAGGCCCTGGGCACACACCAGACCTCCTGGGAGTTGTCCAGCCCTGGGACGGACACAGCTTCCCCACAAGAACTGCCAGGGAGGCTGCGGAGGTGGCCAGCTCACCCGGGGGACACCCGAACCCAGGCATATGGTGTGCGTCCGGGACCTGGGTGGCTTCTGGCAGGTGCCTGCTTTCTGGGCTTTGCTCCTGGGAGGCTGTCCTCCTGGTCAGGAAAACGCCGGTTCTGCCACAGCTGTGGCCTCAGAGCCAAGTAAACAAACCACAGGAGCGGCCCTGAAAGGCGGGGCTGCCTGCTCCTCCCGCTTCACTGCTGTACCTGGCTTCCTTGTGGCGGCCAAGGGGCTCCGTGGCTGAGGGGAAGCCCTCCTTCCAGGGAGCCTCCCACGCACCTGCGAGGCACCCGTCAGCCCCTCTCACACCTGACCTCTTTAGCTCCCAGAAGCATCCAGATTAGAAAGACAGATTGCATGGTGACCCCACCTGCCAGGTGTCGGCGTCGGGACCTGCCACTTGCACAGAGTCCTGGCCCCTGTGTGCTCTTCTGGAATGAAGGCACCAAAGAGGTAGAAGCAGCTGCTTCTGTGGACCTGCTCACAGCTGCCCGCCTGCCGAGCAGCCCACAGGACTCAGCACAGCTCCCTGCTGTCAGCATCAGAGACTGTGCCCGCCAACGGGCTCAGTGGTAAGTGCCAACCTATGAGCCAGGTTTGATTCCGGTCAGGGCACATGGCCAGGTTGCAGGCTCGATCCCCAGTGTGGGGTGTGCAGGAGGCAGCCAATCAGTGATTCTCTCTCATCACTGATGTTTCTATCTCTCCCTCCTTCTCCCTTCCTCTCTGAAGTCAATAAAAAATATATATATATTTTAAAAGGTTACACAAGAAGCAGCCTGAAACGTCGCCACCTTGGAAGCTCAGAGGGCCAGTGGGCATGGGCGGCACCTGCTGTGGGCAAGGGTTTGCCTCTGCAGGGCTCCCAGGGCCTCTCTGCACCCATGCCCAGCCCACGGGCTGGCACCAGCTCCTCGGTGGGCAGACAGGAGGGGAGTCTCCAGGTGCAGGACACAAATCATGTGAAATTAAGGTGCCTGGTGCCCTGAGTCCACCTTGCTCCCCTCGCCGACCTACACAGCCTCTGAGCGTATCGTTCACCATGGCGACCACAGACCCCTATGCAGCCTGGGATGGTTTCCGTCTAATTCTGATTGACCCTTGGATGCAGGGACACCCACTCGTCTCACTTTCAGATGAGGAGCCCTAACAGGTGCTGAGAGAGGACACAGCTCCTGTATGAAGCCCTTTGAGAACAGAAATGGACAGGCACACACTGTTCAGTTAGAGCCGGAAACAACCTGACTCGCCAAGAAAGGACTAGCAAGTTTCACTTGAAGGTCTTTAAGAGAAGTCAGCTGCCTCCCTGCCTTCCGCCTCCTCCGGGGGCCAGCACCTCCGCACAGCTGGGAGTCTGCGCAGGAGACCTGCCCGAGCTGCGCGGTGCCCGGGCGCTCGCTGGCTCGCTCTGTCCGTGGTCCCTCCACAGCAGGAAGTGGTCTGCCCAGCAGTGAGCTCTGCACCCGTGAGCAGCACTCTGAACGGCTGCACTGCTGGGTCCAGTGCTCGTTTCGCTAGCTTCCCCCTCGCAAACCCGACGTTTAAATAATCTCAGACAGGCTGCGGTCACGCCGGTCAGGCATTTTTCCCTCAGATGCCTGGACTTCCCAAAGGTTCTAGAAGTAACAACCCAACAATTCTGACGAACACTGAGGACATTTTCCAAAATTCCCACTTCGCAGCATCGACTGCTGTGGAAAAGCCCCGGTCAGCCCTGGGGCAGGTCCTAGCACAGCCCATCCTGTGCGACATGGACATGACAGGGACACTGGCCACAGCAGCGCCAATCTCTCTGTTTTCTTTGGATACAGGAGACGTTGTGAAAAGACTAAATAGTTTTATACATGGCACTGCTTGATCGCTTAGTCCCTCCGCCTCACACGATTCAGTGTGGCCCCAGAAATGCAGAACCGACGGTTGGAACCTGTCCCTGAAACTGCCTTTTAACTCACACCCGACCCGACCCCGACCCAGTCACACCCTGATTTGGGAATCGTGTGTCAGACAAGGATGACCTCTGGGCAGACGCCTGGGCGGCAACCACTCCGGAGGCCACACCGCCTCCCGCAAGGCAAGTCCCTTTAGACATTTCAACAAGGGAGGCCCTGCCGCACTGAGTGGGCCCGCACAGAGGCCTGTGGAGAAGCGTGCTTGAGCTCTTTTGGTGTCAGTAGAGGGTCCTCCGATTTGGGGAGAGGGGCTGACAGCCCCCCCTTCCCTTTGCCTGGGACGTGGCATAAGATCAGCAGCCACCGTGGAAAGTAAGTCAGGTCAACGCAGGGACGCTGAGGCTTCGGTGTTAGCCCCCGCCTCCCACCGGCAAGCTTGGTGTTAAGTTCCCTGTTATTAATAGTCCACTGAGCACTTAAAAGCATACCCTGATCCATCCCCGCTCAGAGCCTGGCGGAGAAGGATGTGCTGAGTCACAGATCGTGAGATCGGAGCCTTAATCACTCATAAGCTGCCACCTCTGTTGCACCACCGGCCTCAGCAACAGGGCTGGGTGGCTGGCAATCTGGATCGATGGTGGCGATGCCGCGGGACCCGAGCCAAAACATGATGGGCCCAGCTCTGCTCACCCACGGGCAGAAGTGCGTTAACTAAATACCAACCCAAGATGTAAACGCTTCTCTATGCTTGCAGTCCCTCAAAGGCACGCCGTCCCCACCTGTCCAGCACAGAGACGTGGAGGCTGCTGCTCAGCACTACCCACAGGGAATGGTCCCTGGACAGTGTCCACCTGGCTGCACAGGCACCGCCCACTGTGGCCAAACCCCAGTGCACAGAGCCACTGACTCCTGCGTGGGGGCCTCCTGTGTGGGGGACACAGAGCAGAGGCCCCTGCCCCCAGGCGAGGCAGCAGCCGGCGGGGGGCCGGGGGGGCACGGCAGGCAGCATCGCGCCTGGTCATGGGTATGAACTAGTCTCCAAAGGCCTTTGCTTGGAGTCCCACACAGGAAGGGTGGAGCAGAGCTAACAAAACGCAGGTCTCATTCACACAGCAGTTTGCAAATCGGCGATGATGCTTCATTACCTGAAGTTTGGATAAGCCCCTGCCTGCACCAGCTGTGCAAGCTGGGGAACTGAACCATAGACCTTGGAAATGTGGCTTCATTACAAGGCCCTGGGACTCCCAGATGGAGCTAATCACACAGCACTCAGCTCCTGCAGTTCACAGGCAGGCGCCCACGCCCCTTCCCCACCCCCCGCCACCCCACACCCCTATTCCTGCACTGTCACCATTTCAGGTCCACCCCTTTCTGCAAACCCTGGCCTGACCCAGGCCCAGTGCAGCCTGACCCTGGGACAGCAGGAGCCAGAGATGCCCAGAGGACTTGTGGCCACCTCACCCTCCTTCCTCTTTTCCCTCAACAAACTTTGAAAAGATGGTGAGCTCTTTGAAAAGGTTCCTACTTTCTAGCGAACACCCTCTCCTACTTACAGAGCATATGTATATGTTCTTGTAACCTGCCAGTAGGTGCGTATTTATTAGAGGCTGAGAACTCGATCTTGGAGCCTCAGGCCTGCGGGAGTCCACGGAGCACACGTCACAGCCGTGCTGACCCGAGGGCCATCGTGGGACCTGATCAGGACAGTGAAAAAGGGGGCAGCCCCCACAAACAGCTGCTGCTCGGTGCTGGCCACCTGCCTCTGGAGGTGGGCCCCATTTTGTGCATTTCCAGGTCTGATATATGAATGG
This sequence comes from Corynorhinus townsendii, assembly GCA_026230045.1. Taxonomy (NCBI): domain Eukaryota; kingdom Metazoa; phylum Chordata; class Mammalia; order Chiroptera; family Vespertilionidae; genus Corynorhinus; species Corynorhinus townsendii. Next base: position 102,217,048 of record JAPDVU010000004.1, on the reverse strand, counting down.
TGATGCGTGTCCCCAGTCTCTCGTCACACAAAAGTGAGTTGTTTCTCATGGTTAGACGAAAGCAACGAAGGTTCTGGGGCAAGCACCTTGCACACGTGGGCAGGAAGTTGGAGGCAAATTCCTGGAAGTGGAATTTCAGGCTTATATAGGGCCCCATGAGCCCTGTAAGAAGAGGAGGTAACTCTACTCCCACCACGAGGGCACAGAAGTGGGGCTGCCTACACCCTCATCAGCCCCCCCAGTGCCCTCACTGGTCACCCAAAGGGGGCATTAGCAGGAGCCGGGATCCGGTCTGCCTAGCCACAGCCAACCTGTGTGCCCCCTCCCCACCCCAGAGCCTCAATCTCCTGGTGGGTTTAGACCCGTTTTGCTTTTGTTTCACATGGCACATGTTTATTTACAAAGCAGGTGAGGCTGAGAGAGCCTGGCCCGTGCCATCAATCCGTCCGCCCAGGAAAGCCCTGTGGCCTCCATTAGCAGAGCACCAGGGAGAGCAAGGGCCTCTCTGGAGCAAACCCTGGGAGAGCCAGACCCTGGGACAAGGGGGCCCCATGGCCCCTCTCTCAAGGGACCTGCTTTCAGGAGAAGCAGCAGGGAGACCCTGTCCCTGGTGCTGCTTTTGTGCAAATTCTGTGCGGCCCAGGGAAGCCGAGCAGCTTGGAAACCACACTGTGGAGAGGGAGGTAAGGAGCACAAGCCAGCACAAGGCTCCTGGAGAGAGCCGCGCACACACAGGCCCCAGGGAAGCCGGCTACCCTGCGAGGTGGACTTCAGGGGGCCGTGCTGAGGCCTCCCGGGCTCCGTGACACATCAGAGCTCACTGGCAGCTTTCGAGACCGCGTGTGGCAGGAGCTGTGCAGACAGGCGGGGAAGACAGAGCCCGCCCACCCGGTCATCACCACCCAGGTCCACCCCCGTGGCCACGTCCACAGCGGGGCAGCCACCAGGGCCCAGGGCAGCTCCTGGTGTCACGGGTTCCCTGGCGCCAATGCCGTGATGGCGGGTCTGTTAGCAAACAGCAAAACCACAGAGGTGGTCAAAAGTCGAAGGAAGCGCAATGGCTTCTCCCACTACCACACAGCTGCACCTTGCTCTGCCTTCCCCAGGAGCCCAGTGTTTATTCAGATCTGCGACTCGCCTGCCCCCACCACACAAAGGAAGTCCAGAGTGGCACCGGTGGCATTTGCCTAGGGAGGCGGTTCACTGGGGCGGGAAAGGTCAAGCCTGAGCCTGGGGCTCTGAGCCCTGCAGGCCCCTCGTTCTCTGGCACCCACACCAGCCCCTGCCCAGCCCCCAAAGCCGCAACTCAACCGCCTTGTTCATTAGCCCGCAGGTCATGGATCAGAGACTAAGGGCGAGTCTGCGGCCAGGAGCGGGGTGGGGCTCCTGGGGGCTCCCCCAGGACCTGGTGTGAAGCCACACCCGCCCCAGCTGTGCGGGCTGAGTGGGCACGGGTGCAGAAATGAGCGGCATGCTGCCAGGACGCCTGCTCCTTCCGCTCAGACAGCCTGGAAAAGAAGAGGCTTTCGTTACTAAAAAGATACTCCTGACTGGGGAGCGGGCAGGGAGGCGGCAGAGGGCAAGGGGATAAATGGAGATGGAGGAAAGGAAAGAAAAGGAAGGGAAAGAACATAAAAAGTCTTTCAAAGCTACTGAGTCCGGCCAATGGAAACAGGTCCCTGTGCCCTCTGTGTCGAGGCCACCACGCCTGCTGCCTCTCCAGGTGGCCACCCAGTCACCGCGGGGGGCAGGTCCCCAAGGAGCTCTCTGGCCGATGGGTGGAGACCGAACGCTTGGTAGGGGCGAAGCTGAATCTCAGGGCGCAGGGAGAATAGAACGAAGGAAGTTGGGGCTCCCAGAGCCAGGATCCAGGCGCACCTGCTCATTCGAGGACCTACCAGGACGAGCCGCGCCGCCAGCGGCCAGATGCAGGGCTCAGGGAGCTGCGTACACGCGTGTCCACCTGGCCACGCTGCGCAGAGACGGAGGCCTGGCCCTCCCTGTGCAAGGCCCAGGAGGCGCAGGGGAAAGGCCCACAAGAGACACCCGCGTTCTCCTGCGGGAGAGCGGCCACCTCGCCTTCAGAACCCACAGGACACGGTGGCCTCCCCTCCGAGGCTGCTCTGTCCTTCCCACTCCCAGCAGCGAGTGTCCTGCTGCTCCTGCCTCCCTCTCCCCTCTCCCAGAGCTTCTAAGTGCACCCCAGCAAGCACCCCATCACCCCAACACCTCCTGTCTTGCCCCATCAGAAACACAGAGCCCTGGAGGGGGCCAGAGGGGTGCGGGGAGGGGGGGGGACCCTGGGCAAGGTGAGGGGGGAGCCCTGGGTGGGAGTTGGGGGATCCCTGGGGGGGGGGGCCGCCGCAAGAGGCCAGGCGCATCTGCTCAGTGATGTTCCGTCCTCCTAGGGTTAGAAGGTGTGCTGTGAGCCCACCTCTAGGGTCTCCCCTCCTGATCACCTGGCAGCCTGTGCCCTGGGCCTGCCTCCTCTGCCTTAACTGCTTCAGACCCTGCTCCTGCCAGGCTGGAGACGGGGTGCTTCCCCACCTGAACCTCACGAATGGGACACACCCCGAGGCAGTGAGCAGAGGGAGTCTGAGTGACTCGACTCCGGCCCGCCCAGCCAGCCAGGAGCTGCCTCTGCAGGGACCTCGCTTGCCTGGGCACAGGACCTCCCGCCAAACCCCACGCGGCCCTTCCCTCTCACCCTTGTTTCCTTTCCACACACACTTTCCCTTCTGTTTCCTCCTGGTAACTTGTGACCAGCCCACAGGAGATGCCAAAGGCCGTCCGTCCCAAACACAGTGGAGCGGAGCATAGCACAGGAAGCAGAGCTTCAGGCCTGAGCCTTGCCCCCTTACCAGGGCCCTGGGGAACGGTCACCCTGCAGCCCCTCCCACGGGCACATGGGCCTTCAGAGACTGCGGGTGAGGTCAACTGCAGCTCCTGGCTAAGGAGTCAATTCTGGGATGCTTTTCTGTCTCTTTAGGGATTTTCACAAGAGCTTTCTTCTCTGACCAAACAGCCGTCCTGGACAGCAAAGTCACAGACGCCCTGAAGGAGGAAGAGGAGGGAGGAAGCCAGAGGCCCGCCACCCGGGCCCACGCACCAGCATTGTCGGCTGGACCTCATGCTCCAGTTCCCATCCTATCCCATCCCATCCCATCCCATCCCATCCTGCCTGCTGCAGGGCTTGGGAGTTGTTTTGCATATTGTTATTGTTAACAAGGCCCATCTAATGAAAAGCATCTACTAACAGGCAAAAGCCAAGTTCACAGGACCCTCTTCCACCTCCTGGCAAGAACTAGGAAACAACAAAATAAATACCCATGGGGGAGGGATGCAGTGTTATTCACCCAAGTCTTCTCATGTGGAGACATAGGAATGCTTCCCAAACCACGTTCTCTAGAGTTAAAGGAATTAATAAAATCACGGGATCAAGTTCCTGCTCAGCTTCTGAAAGGCAGGGAGGGTTCTAGAAGCAGGGAAGGTTCTGGAAGGCAGGGAAGGTTCTAGAAGCAGGGAAGATTCTGAAAGGCAGGGAAGGTTTTAGAAGTCAAGGGGGGATTCTAGATGCAGGGAAGTTTCCGGAAGGCAGGGAGGGAACTAGAGGGCAGGGACATGGGTCCTGTTCATGTTTGCATGTCCAGTGCCTGGTGCAGGGCCTGGCACACAGTAGGTGCTCACTCCCTGTCCTGACCGGAGGTTTTGCTACCTGGCTAGTTGTGTGGAACACTGAAACTCTTTGTTGACCGTGAGAATAGAGGCAACTGGCAAAGGATAAACACCTGGACTTCCCCAACGTGCCATTTCGTTTGGTGCTGGTCAGCGATGTGAACCACGTGGAGCCACCCAGACCATCCTGCCGGCGCCCCCTGCAGGAGGCAGCGCTTGCTTCTGCCTGTGTCCAGGGCCCAGGGCCCCTCAGCCTCCCGGAAGAGGAGAGGCCCTAGCAGCTGCTGATGTTCTGGAGAAACCAGCACAGCCTGGGCAGTCTTTCCAAAGGAGGCTTTGATTTTGGAATTAGTGTCATTTAATATGCACTCTTTGTGCAGTTATTTTATGTAAGATCAAGTCTAATGGCCTCAAACATCCTTTTTTCCAACAATGCTTGACTTTAAATTTGCCCAAGATATCTGTTCTTCTGGGTTTCCTAAGGAAAACATTTAACCACTGAACAAATGCTGTACATTCATTAGCAGTATCAACCTAGACTGAACATAGCACTCTTCCCATTACAGACAGACTTCTTAACGGATTTGCCGACACATCAGTGAGTAGTTGATGTGCCTGCAGTGGTTTGAGGTCTGTGTCTCCACCTCAAGCTGGAGAACAAGAACAGGTACGTCTGCATAAGCAGCCATGTTCCCAGCCTTGCTGCGCATGTGCATCCTGCCAGAGCAGCCCTGCGTCGAGATGCTCTTTGAGAATCACCTCTCACTTCCCAGAGATACAGCCGAGCAGAGTCTGATTTCATTACTAAACACTGATGCCCTCGGTCCCTTGCACACTTCCGCGTTTTTTTAAGCTACCATATTTCTTACTAAGTTTTCGTTCCCAAACTGTGGTTCTGATATTGCCTTGGTCCGTTCTCTCAGACAATCGCCTGTCGTGTGAGTTTCATCTGGACGGCACTGATCTGTATGTGCTAGCGATGCCATGTACATGCTTCTAGGCGTCCGCCTGCATGGCGCCCACGCCTCTGTGACCAGGTTAACTAAAATCTCAGTTCCCTCTCTGTTGGGAATAGACGACTATCAGAAATGAGAAAATCAGTGCATCCTGCTCCTTAGAGGACGAAACTCAAAATCCAATCTTGACTCTGAGAGGCATTTTTTCCATTTAAAAAGGCTTTCTCCTGTGTAGACCCCAGCGGTGAGACTCCTGTAACAGAGAATCTGCTGGGCTCTCATCCTCCTCGCTTGATGACCCCTTAAAGTACTTGCTTCTTGCCTCAAATAAGGCAGAAGCAAACGAGAGCCCACACCTGGTGTGGTCAGAGAGAGGGAGCCACGTGCACGGTCACACACAGCATAGGTGGGTGCCAGCACTGCTACCCTTGCGGCCACCAGGCTCTGGCCAGAGGAGGGATTCTGTCCAAAATGGGTCCTGCAGAAATGAAGGTCTCCATGGTTTCGCTTCTGACATCAACTCGACTCCACACAGCCTTTATCCTAAGACGCATTCCAGGTCGCGGCTGTGAAATAGAGATTAGGGGCTGGAAGGTGGATTCCTCACTGGGCAAACTGCAGAGCGCCCCCCACAGCAAGAGGGCCTCACATGGGGACCCCCCCCTCCCACCTAAACAGGAGTTCCTCGGGGGGTAACAGGCTCCCGTGAGCCACCTCCAGGCAACAGTGGCCACAAGGGCAGATTGAGGACTCGGATCTCAGAGCTGGTGACCCCACAGGGGGTGCACATCAACGCCGGACCCTCCCTCCCACAAGTGGGTCCCAGAACCCCAGGAGCCTTGGGAAGGTTAGGGAGTGGGGTGCTTCCCTGGTCTGTCCTTCTCTGGGCAGAAACAGGGGGCCTACAGAGTGAACCACAGGCATCACACCGACCAGAGCGACAGCCGGCCCTCGGGAGCCACAGCCCCAGGGCCCGGGCATAGACCCTCGCAGACCACATCTGCCCACAGCCCAGGGGCTGGCACGGGGGAACGGGGCCACACAGGCCAGCAGAAGGGACAGGCTGTGGGGGCATGGACCCCGGAAAGATGCTGGGGGTCAGGGCCCCTCCCTCCGCACACCCCAGGCCCTGGGAGGCGAGGGGCTGTGGGAGCCCTGGCGGGATGGCGTGCCCTGCTTTGCCTCACTCCCTCCTGGGCTCAGAGCTGGGCTGCAGGGCACTGCTGGCATGGCCCCAGCACGAGGTCAGGGCTGGCTCCTTGCAGCTGTGCTGGGCACAGCCCCGCGGCGGGCCCTGGTGACCAGCACACTTCCTCGGAGTGTGGGCACCCTTTTGCTCTCTCACCAAACAGTCTCCAGGCCCTGGTGACACCTCAGCGCCTGCAGCCTCGCATGGCGGATGAACTGACAAATGTGCTCTTCTCCTGCCCTCATCAGATGGCACATGTTTATAAGAGTGACCTGTGTGTCTGAGAAAGGGCATGCATTCTCTTTTATTACATTTTCCACTCTAGCATCTGAGAATCTGTAGGGGTCCTATTTAAGCGCTATTTCTTTTTAATCCTAACCTGAGGATATTTTTGCACTGATTTTGAGAGAGAGGGAGAGAGAAACATCCGATTGGTTGCTTCCTACACACGCCCCAGCTAGGGATCACATCCACAACCTGGGTGTGTGCCCTGACTGGGACTCAAACCCGCAGCCCTTTGGTGCACAGGACGGCGCTCCAATCAACTGAGCCACTGGGCCAGGGCTCAGCCCTACTTCTCTTATTCAACGGCTGTTAGCTCTTAAGAGGGGTTATAGAAGATAAATTCTAGACAGTATCATCACCATCGTCCTCATTATTGCAATGTGATTAGCCTGCATCTAGTTAAATATGCTTCTTAGAGACATAAATCAGCCCACACTGTGTCAGCTGGCTGGAGTGTCGTCCCCTACACCTTTGTACACCAACAGGTGGAGGGTTCAACCCCCAGTCAGGGCTGGTGTGCAGAAGGCAACTGAGGGATGTCTCTCTCTCTCTCTCCCTACCCCTTCCTCTCTCTTAAAAAAAAACAATAAAAACACATAAATGATATTACTATTTAAAGTTGAATGGTAATAAGTAAAATCTACACTAATAAAAGAGTAAGATGCAAATTGACCGTACCTTCACGACACCTACCAGCCAATCAGGAGTGAGTATGCAAATTAACCCAACAAAGCTGGCGGGTTAATTTGCATACATAGGCGCAGAGCGGCAGGGGGCAGGACTCTTGCATCACCACCATGGTGACGACACAGGCATTCCGCACCGCCCCAGCTGCTCCAGGCCTCTGGGCAGCGTGGGAAGACAGAAAGGCGGCTCCGCTAGAATGAAGGTGGTGCCAGCAGCCAGGGGAAGGAAGGCCTATTCTTGCATGAATCTTTATGCATCAGGCTTCTAGTAAATGAATAAAAAATAAAATAAAATGATAGTTCTTCTGCAAAAATTTTAGTAGTCAATTCAGCCAAGACTTGGAGTCACCAAAGTGAAATTATTTGCAATGATGATGGTATTCTGCCCTGTCTGGCCATCCCCCTCCAACACTGTGCGCAGAACCTGGTGCTTCTGGGAGCAACAGGGCCTCCCACCCTCTCACACCCTCCCCCGAGCTCCGAGGATGCACACTCAGAGGTCAGAGGGCAGCGGCAGCACTCTGGGCGGCTGGTGAGTACTAAGCGCAGCGGTGCTGATGACCAAGCTGGAAAGAACAGGCAGCCCCCGGCCTGTCCGCTAGTGGCATGAGCCGGTGTCCTGGTAGATAAATTGTCTGCTGGCCCATAGCCCGCCATCCCGCCTGCATTTGGAAGTCGCCCACCGTTTCGGCTGTGCTGGAGCCTCCTTTTGTCCAGGTTGACCGGCTCATGGAACCAGGACTGAAGCCTGGTGAGCAGGTGGGAGGCCACGGAGCCCAGGTCCTAGGGGTGGCACCCCCAGCGGCGCCGCATTCTCTCAGGCTTCACTCGCACCCATGTCCGCTCACAGGACACTAATGCAACCGGAGTTTGGAGATCGCGGCCTGTTTCCAGGCGAAAGCAAAGAACGAGGCTGAAGAAATCCTGACTGTGTTTGGTAAAAGCAGAGGAGCCTTCGCAGGGCAAAGGGGACCTGGGAAGTGGGGGCCGGTGGAGGCCACGCACTGTTTCCTCGCCAGTCCCGTGCCCGGCAGCCATGAAGAGCCGCCCTTTCCCAGGGATGTCTCATCTGGTGCCATTAAAATACCAGCAAGTGGCCTGACTGGCATGGCTCAGTGGTTGAGCGTCAACCTAGGAACCAGGAGGTCACGGTTCGATTCCCGGTCAGAGCACAGGCCCGGGTTGTGGGCTTGGTCCCCAGTGGGGGGCGTGCAGGAGGCAGCTGATCAATGATTCTCATCATTAATGTGTCTCTCTCTCCCTCTTCCCTTCTCTTTGAAATCAATACAAATATATATTTCAAAAAAATATCAACAGTTGTACTTCAGAGAACACACACTGCTGAGCCACACGCAGCCGCCCCACAGGTTGGTGTCTGCTCTCAGCTGGACTAAAGCCACGGCCTTGATGGAGCAACCTGGCCTCCCCACCAGCACTGCTGGCTGCTTCATCCATTTGCGCGTTGACTGCACGTTGCTGTTGGAGGCAGACTTGACCAGCACCATTAATATCAAGTCCTTTTCTCTTTGGAAACCAGGTCAGCCTCTCTCCTGGAAATTTCTTCACCAAACACCATTTCCAAACCCAGGCTGCACGCTGTGTGCAGGGCATTGCCTCCGAAGCCGACATGGGCTTTCAGAACTGCGTGGTGGCACGGAATGTCCACATCATGGGAGAGAAAGCTCCCTTCTCTCACCCGCCAGCATGCCTCACAGAAGAATGAGGAGCCACTGCAACGAGCCATCCTTGGCCTGTTTGCCACGATTCTCAAAATTTTCTTATGACAGCAACCCTCCTTCACCCAAAGACAGGCTTAGAAAGAGGAGGTGGGGGGGGGGTGGGCAGGGAGAGGGAGAGGGGGAGAGAGAGAGAGAGAGAGAGAAAGAGAGAAGAAGGGGGGGAGAGAGAGAGGGAGGGAGGAAGGAAGGGGGGGAGTGAGAGAGAGAGAGAGAGGAGGAGGAGAGAGAGAGAGATGAAACATTAATCAGCTGCCTTCTGTATGTGCCCCAACCGGATATCAAACCCGCAACCCAGGCATGTGCCTTGACTGGGAATTGAACCCTCAACTTTTCAGTGCAGAGGGCGACCTCAACCAACCAAGCCATTCCAACGGGCCTTTGTCCCAACTCTGAAGTGGGCTTTTTGTCGTAACAAGTCTGTTCCTTCAAACTAAAAAGCTTTTACACAGCAAAGCAAACCATCAACAAAATGAAAAGACAGCCGCTGAGAAGGAGAAGACCTTTGTGAATGATGTACTCAATAAGGGGCTAACAACCAAAATAGTTAAGGAACTCATGAAACTTAACACCAAAAAACCAAACAATCCAATTTAAAAAAATGGGCATAGCCATGGACACAGACAACAGTGTGGTGAAGGCTGGAGGAGGTAGGTGGGGGCTGGGTGGAGATGGACAAAGAGGGGAGAAATGGGGGGCATCTGTAATAGTGTCAACAATATAAAAAGTATACTAAATGAATAAATACATAAATGATAGGAATGGGTAGAAGCGTACAGGTGGCCAACAGGCACATGAAAAGATGCTCAAAGTCACTGATCATCTGAGAGAGGTAAATCAAAACAACACTGAGGTACTACCTCACACCTGTCAGAACAGCTGCCATCAACACACCCACAAACGAGAAGTGCTGGCGAGGATGTGGGGACAGGGAGCCCTGGCAATGGGGTGCAAACTATTGCAGCCACGTGGAAAGCAGAATAGGGACTCCTCATACAATTAAAAAGAGCTGCCACACAACCCATAATTCCATTCTGGGTATTTACCTGAAAAAAACAAAATGTGAATTCAAAAGGACACCTGCACTGCGTGCTCACTGCATCATCGAGATGCGGCAGCAGAATGGGTGCTCACGAGGCAAGTGGGGAAGACGTGGCGCAGCCACACCACGGGCGGTCCCTCAGCCACAGAAAGGAGTGTTATCATTGTACAACATACCTGGACCTAGAGGGTATTACACTCAGTGAACTAAATCAGACAGAGAAAGACAAGTACCACGTGATTTCACTTCTATGTGGATCTAAAAACAAAACAAATGAATAAACAAAGCAAAACAGAAAGAGGCCCATAGAGACGGAGGGCTGGGGGGCAGGGGCATGAGAGGGCAGGGGGCAGGTCTGCCGGAGGCCCAGCACCCCAAATCCTGTATCGCAGGAGGCTAACGGTGCCCAGACACGGCATCCCTTCCAAACAGCAAAATTCCTTCAGAGGCAAACCAAATACCAGGCTCTGACACCCAGAACAAACTCCACCTGGGAAGCCCCTGCCAAGGCCAAAGAGCATGTCACACTTCCTGGGAACAGGCCCAAGAGCCGAGGACCGAGGTCCTGGCGCTCCTTAGAGAAAGGCAGCTTGGCCATTGGAGAGCGCCTCTGTCCTGTGACAGTGCGAGCCAGCCGCCTGTTCTCAGCAGAACCCTACACGGCTGGCCCTCCCTTCCTGGGAAAGAGAGGGAGACTCTTGGGGCCAGAGACCGGACCCCACCCAGCCCGGGGTCCTCCGGGCCTTAGTCTTCCCATCTGTGAAACAGACAGGATGCTGCCCATTGACGCTACTCTGGGGAGTACACAGAACCAGGTGGAAAGCTCTCGGAGTTGCCAGGGCTGAGGGGACCAGCAGGCTGCTACAGAGGTAGTGTGGGTGACAGGCCTTCCAGCTCCTGTCACCAGAATCCATACATAGGTCAGTACACACACAAATAATTTCACTGAGTGATAGTTTCCACTAAATAAACAGAGACAGCGCCCCACTCTGTTTTATAGCTATTAGTGCGCCCCCTCCACCCAGTGCCCCTGCACCGCTGCCCGGGACCCACATGCTGACAGGGAGTGACCGTGCGTTTTCTGAATCATGGGCCATACGATCAGCGGGGACAGATAAAGTCAGTCAAACACCCTCTCACCCACCTCCAGGCAGGAGGGCTGACACCCGCTGGTCACCGCAAAGCCCTGACGGCTTCCTCATCTGCTCACATCTGCCAGACAGCTGGGCGGGAGCTTCACACACCTGCACTCAGACCCAAGTTCACTTCTTAGACGAGGGCTGGAGGCACACCCTGTCCACACAGACACAGACTAGCACACACGGAATGTCCTGTGTGAACTCAGTGTCTCCAGGAGAGCTGCCCCTCCCCGTGTCCTGAGGGGCTTCAAGTGGCAGGGCAGCACCAGCGGCGGCAGCGGCGAGGGGAAGACGTGCCCTCTGCCGTCAGCCAGCTGCCTCCAGGCGCCCAGAGGGTTCTGGCCTCCGATCAACCAAGATTAAAAAACACGTTCAGCTGGGTGTCAGCCTGCAAGGTCAGTGTCGACCCTGCGACAGCAGCTGGCAGGTGCCTATGGGCTTACAGGGGCCTGCCATGAGCTCTGCTGTGTGCTCTCTCGGGAAGTGGAGAGAAGACAGGCTCTCCGTAGCCTCGCCTCACGGCCAGCGACCACCAGGATGTATCTGAATGAAAACTCCTTCTGCCCATTTCTTAAGCTTTGTGCCTTTCCACACATAAACAGTCCTGGAACTAGCAATTTTTAAATACCGGCCACCCAGCGAAAAGGTATGTTTTAGTTTGGGCTGCATTTAGTTACAAACACCTTTCATAAGGGGGTTTAAATTCTAAGAGTTCATATTAATAGAAAACTTTTTTTTTTAATCCTCACCCAGGATGTTTTTCTTTCTTTCTTTTTTTTTGAGAGTAAGGGAGGGAGGGAGAGATAAAACATCAATGTGAGAGAGAGAGACATTGATTGGTTGCCTCCTGCACGTGTCCAATCGGGGTTGGGGGTTAAAATTGCAACCCAGGTACGTGCCCTTGACTGGAAGTTGACCCCGAGACCTACTGGTGCTCTAAGCACTGAGCCACATGTGGCCCCGGGCGGACTGACAGTTCAGTGGCCCCGGGCGGACTGACAGTTCAGTGGCCCATCTTTCCTACATGCCTCTCCCCACGTCCCAGATCTCAAAAATCCAAACAAAAATGGGTGAATAACAGCATTCACAAATTAGGTAATATTGCATTTAAAAACACAACAAAATAAACCCAGAATGTAGAACTTTTCACAGAAGCCATGGATGGCAGCCCCAGAGTTCACACGCCCTGGGGTGAGAAGCTGGGGTTTCGTCCCAGCCCACAGTCCAGTTCACCGGCACTGCTGCCTCCAACAGGCCCACGCTCAGTGAGTAGGAACCCCTGGGCACGTGCCAGTGAGGGGCCAGCACCCCACGGAAGAACGCAGAGTGTACCCCGCACCTGCGGGCAGCACCATGAGGGTGAGCAGGTGCCAGAGTGAGGTAGGAGAAGAGCTGCGAGATGCCGAGCTCACTACTTAGCAGAGAGGAGCCACCGGAAACCTGTCTCATTCCCCGCACACTCCTCCCACGCTGACACGCTGACAGCCATCTTTGGACATAGGAGACGGTCATAAGAGTCCTACCCAAAACACCTGGTTTTGTGGATGAGCCCACTGTCTGTGCCTCCTTTCCCCAAAGCCCAGGGCTTTCCAGGCTTCCAGCCCCTGCACAGGCCCATGGGCACCTGAGGGTGATGGCGCCAAGGGAGGAGACACAGGCAGAGAAAGACTAGGGCTTCTTCGTGAGGCACACGCACTCTCGCTCGGGGGAGGGCCCAGTTCTCATCCCTCACAACCAACAGGGAAGATCAAGGGCTCTGGACCCCAAGAAGCAAAGATGGGTTTGTGCTTCTGTGGCAGGAAGAAGGATGCTTCAATTTTAAAAATAAACCATCACGCCACCTAGTTCACAAAGGCAGCAACTCCTGCCTCCGCTCTCCCCAGCCCTGCGTGGCCTTGCTGGTGAATGAAATGCACGCATGAGCGAATCAGGAGGCCAAAAAGGAGCAAAATAAACATGCAACCACCTACAGAGGCAGGTGCGTCGGTGAGGTGTGACTAGGTTCTCCAAGCAAAATATGTAGGAAAGGGTTGGCTAGGACCTTTGACAAAGGAAGTGGTGTCTCCCCAAAGGAAGACGGCCTTTCATGTGCCCGCCCTTGCGCTCACCATGGGCCTCCTGTAGCGGAAGACAGGTTAGAGACAAAGGGCTGGGCCTGGGCAGATTTATGGGAAAAGTACCACAAAAGGATGTCCTGCCCCCGCAGCCACAGGCAGAAGGCGGGCAAAGGAAGACCCAGAGCCGCCAGAGCAGAGAAGACAACCGCTGCTGGTAGCTCCTGGACAGGTTGCCGCGATGGGATTTGGGCGGGCCACAAGCAAAGTTGAATGGCGCCTCGCTGGCCGGTCCCGCCTGTTCCACTCTGGTGTCACTCGTAAGGGTGCACTGTTTGCCACAGGGAGGCTTGTGCACCAGAGAGATATGGGCGCACGGGCGATGCCGGGCTGGAAGCTAAAGTGAAGACAGGGGAAAGGGTGCCCTTGAAAAAAGGGAGAGGGGGGTCAGGAAAGGGCCCAACTTGGACCATGTGGGCCGGCTGTCCCTCAGGCCACACTGAGGGAGGCCACGTGTTGATGGCAATGCATGCAGGTTACCAGTGACCTGGCTAGGCCAGGTCTAAGGTGCAGCTTTCATTTGTGCTGTTATTTGAATAATGAGGGTGTGACAGTGATCAAACAAGATCCAGATGGCAGTGAGAGAGGGAGAGGGAGAGGAGAGAGAGGGGGGAGGGGGGAGGGGGGAGAGGGAGAGAGGGGGAGAGGGGAGGGGAGATGGGGGAAGGGAGGGAAGAGGGAGAGGAGAGGGGAGAGGGAGAGGGAGAGGGGAAGAAGAGGGAGAGGGGAGGAAGAGGGAGGGAAAGGGGGAGGGAGAGAGGGAGAGAGGGGGTAGGGGGAGAGGGGGAGGAAGAGGGAAAGGGAGGGGGAGAGGGGGAAGAGGAGAGGGAGAGGGGGAGGGGGGAGGGAGAGGGAGAGAGGGGAAGAGGGAGGATGGGAGATGGGGAGGGGAGAGGGAGAGGGGAGAGGGAGAGGGGAGGGAGAGGAAGGGAAAGGGGGAGGGAGAGAGGGGGTAGGGGGAGGGAGAGAGGGGGTAGGGGGAGAGCAGGGGAAGGGGATGAGGAAGAGGGAGAGGGAGAGGAAGAGGGAGAGGTCGTGAGAGGGCAGTGTGTGCTCTCCTGGGTGCCCAGGGCTCCCAGCCCTTCTGGGGCGGGTATCTGGGCTCTGAGCACATAGCCGCAGCCCCCTGGGTGGGCAGGATGCAGGGTGCATCCAACCTACAGGGATATGGCAGGTCACCCTATCTCCTGGCGTGCTGGGTCCGCGCTAATGAGGTCTGGGTCCCTAACCTTGCCCCTTGGGGCACTTAGGAGTGGAGGCTCCCTTCTTAGTGGCATGACTCACCACTGCCGCCCCCAGGATGTCCGCCGCTGCCCCCCTCGCCCCCCTCGCCCCCCTTTTCCTTTCTCTGATTTCGCAGATGCTTGACCTGCAGCTGCCGCGGAAGGAGACCAGCCTGGGTCCAGCCTCCACCACGCGCCCCTTCCGCCTTCGAGGAGGCTCCCGGCTGGCGTCAGCAGCTGCTGCCGGACCTGCGTACGTGGAGGGTGGCGGCCGGCCAGCTGAACAGCTCACGGGGGTGGCACGAGCAAGAAAGGGGAGAGCACGGACCGGCGCAGCGGCGAGGCCCCAGCCCTGCAGGGCCTGTGGTAGATCCGCGGGTGGCCCTCTGCCCGCAAGCACCCGGCCTGCACCCCGCGGGCGGGCCTCTCCCGCACCCAGCTCCCCCTCCAGGTGAGCCCCGGGAACCTGGGAACCCGTGTCTCCATTAGGACCGGCGGGGGCGGCGTTGAGGCCGAGAGGCGGGCAGGGAGCCGGCGGCCACTCTGCGGGAGCTGCGCGCTGTCCCTCCCAGTTCCTCCCGGACTCGCCCGCGGCCTGCCCGGCTCCCCACCTCCCCAGGAGCAGCTCAGCCGGGGTCTTGACCCCCCCGGGGCTGCCACGGAGGAGGGAGGCCCGCGCGCGGTGACCACGCAGGAGCCGGGTGCCCGGCAGGACCCACACTTGTGCTCCCCTCCGCCGCTCATGCGGCACGAACACGCGAGGCGCACCCACGCCACCAGCAAGGGCAGCGCACAGGGCGACCCGTACCGAGGGGGCGACGGCCGCTGCGGGGGGCGACTCAGGCAGGGACGAAGAAGCTGGGCCGCGACCCCCGCCGCCCCGTGAGCCTGTCCCTCCCGCCCAGGCGCCCCTCCCCCAGCCTCAGGCAGACCCCTCCCCGCCCCTCTGCCTCGGACCCCCGCTCCCGCGTTCCCCACTCACCCAGGAGCCCCGCGAGCGGCCGGGCGAGGGGCGCGGGCGCGGCGGGCGGCGGCAGCAGCAGCAGCAGCAGCGGCAGCAGCAGCAGCGGCAGCGCGAGCGGCGGCCCCATGTTGGCGGCTCAGTCCATGGCGGCCTCTCCCGCTCCGCGCCGCGGCGGCTTCAGCACCGGACAGCGCCGCCCGCCCCGCCCCGCCCCGCCCCGGCCCGCCCCCGCCGCTCACGGCCCGTCCCCGCCCCGCGTCCACCCGCAAGCTCCGCCCCTGCCCCGCCCACGGCCTGCCTCCAGCGGCCCCTTTCTCCCTCCTGACCGGCCTTCGGCCCCGCGCCCCGCCCCTGCCCACCCACGACCCCTGCTCTCCCTGGCGCCACCGTCCTGCCCTCGGCCCCAACCTGGGCGCCCAGACTCCCGCGATGTACCTCCCTCAACCCGAGCCCACGCCCCTTCCTCCCACCCCCACCCCCCGGAGACGCCCTTCCCACCCCTGCAGACCCCTGTGGAAGCCTGGGCCGTCCGCCCAGGGTCCCGGGTTGGGGGTGAAGGGTGTCACTGCCTGCCCTAGATGTGCCCAAAGGCCCGCCGCACCCTTGTCCTAGGATGGATGGGGGTCCTTCTCTGCCGACTACCGGCTACTGTCGCCAGCACCTAAGTGTGGCCCGTGCCCTGGCCGCCAGAGCTCCGTGGTTAGAGCGAAGGCCGCGAAGGCTGGAGCTCCGGTGGGGTGGGGGGTGTCAAGGCCGGTACCTGGGTGGCAGATTCTATCCCTGACCCTGGTTGTGGCACCTGCAGGAGGCAAACAATCCACGTGTCTCTCACATGGATGTTTCTCTCTCTCTCCTCTTTTCCCTCCCCCTTACACTCTAAAATTCCACGGGCAAAGTATCCTTGGGTGAGGATTAACCAAAAAAGAATCCTGTGGCTGGTGTGGCAGAGGCACCAAACTCCTGCTCTTACTTTTATCTAAAAGGGCCTGGCAGGCCCTGACCATGTGCTCAGTGGGTAGAGCACCGGCCCTTGCACAGAAGGGTTGCAGGTTCAATCCTTGGGTCAGTCAGGGCGAGTGCAGGAGGCAACCAATGGATGAGGTTCTCTCTCCCTCTCTCCTCGCTCCCTTCCAGTCTAAAAATCAATGGGAAAACATCCTTGGGTGAGGCTAACAAAAAAATATGTGCCTGGCCAGAGCCTGGGTCTGAATCTCACCTGAAAAAGGACATGTCAGGGCTTCCTGGAGCTCAGGCTGTGCAGGTCTGAGCATGGTGGCCATGGTGGTGGGAGAGGGGAGTCCTCAGCCTGGAAAGGGGTGGGGGTTAGTGGGAGCCTAACGAAGATCATCTGAAAATGGGAGTTGGAGCCAGGAAGCTACTCCTGAGCTCTGAGCTCCTGGCAGGGGTCAGGACTCCCAGTGGGGTGGGCCCTTGAGGTGGCCTGGCTCTGTGCTGGCCACTGGCCAGGGTTTGGGAGGGCACTGAGGACCCATGCACCCCCCAGGAGACTACGTCTTAAAGACCCAGCACAGCTGCGTGTGTCAGCAAGCGTGGATGTGTTGTGAGCGAATGTGTGAGGTGTGTGTTCTATGTGCATGGGTGTGGAGTGTGTATGTGCATGGGTGTGAGGTGTGTTCTATGTGCATGTGTGTATGTGTATGAGGATGTGGAGTGTGTCCCTCACATCCTAACCCCTCCATCATTATCACCATCCTGTGGCCCTGCCAGGGGGCCCTCAGTCTTCTCCCTTACCCACCTGGTGCCCCAATCCCAATCCCCTGCTACTGGCAGGAGCGTGAGCTTGCTCTAATCCTGTGGGTCCTAATGTCAGCTTCACTTCTCTGCCTGTCCGCAGTTCCCGCACGTTTCTTCTTGCTGTCTGGCCCTCATCAGCCGGCCTTCTCACAGCTAGTAACTGGGTTTCTTTCCTGCCCCAACAAGGCTGGCCTGGGCAGGCTTTGGGGCGAGGTGACGGCAAAGCGTTATGGCTCAGCCCAGTCCATCTATAGTCAGGATTACTGACCCTCAATGTCCCCAGTTCCCCTCCTCGCTGATGCTGTGTCCCCAGACAGCCACTGCCTTCCCTAAGAAGTCCCTCCCACACCCTGCTCCATACCCTGTCCCATGTCCAAGAGCCTCCTTCTGTCTAGACCTGGCTGGGATGGGGCTGATCCTAACCCCTTGCAACCAGAATGCCATGTGGTCTGCCCACTGTGCTCAATTGCAGATTTGTCCCAAGGAATGAGGAAGGCCCCCTCCCTACAATAGTAACTTACAACCAATGCTACAGATGAACATAAACTTGAACACCTATCCACAAACAGGAGGCAAGAACGACAAGCCTGCAGCCACGAGAGCAGAAGCCACACACAGCACATCCGGCAGGATCTCATGGCACCAGGGCCAAGGACAGGCGGCACCCTGCAGGGATGGGCATGTTCTGACCGCAACTGGAGTGTGGGTCATGGGGTTAAAACTCACCAAACCATTGACTTAAGATCAGTGTTTTTCACTGCATGGAAAATATTCCATTTTTAAAGTAGTAATAGCAGTTTCTCTGGAATTTCCCAGATCTGTACCTTGTCAGATTGGAACAATGCCGGACAGTAATTCTCATCACAAATCTATCCCAGTGTGGCATTTGGAGGGCGGGGGGGTCTTGGAGAAGATGCGGGAAATGTGCTGGCATTCACATGGGGCCCAACTCAGCAGCCTCACACCCACCTCGTGCCACGGCCAGTGCACATTGCACAGCCAAACCAGGACAGAGTTTGCGTCGCTGGGTAGGCTGTGTGGACATATGGAAGCTGGCCTGGCCACCTGAGGACGAGCAACCCCAGGGATCCTTGAGGCTTGGAGGTGTGCCACTGCCCACTTCCTGGATGGACCAAAAAGCTGCACGTTTGTAAGGCCCCAAACCAAAAGGAGCTTTACCACCTACAGGACCAACTGCTCTGCCCTTTGCCTTGAAGCAAGCACACCCAAGGTTTCTACACAGACCGTGGCAGCCTGTGCGCGAGGGCAGAGCACCACACATGAGCAGGCGCTTGGCGGCACGTAATTTTCTTCTCGAGAAGATGGCCTTAGCTTGCTGTGGACCCTCAGGAAGGAACGTGTTAGTGACCTCGCCAGGAGGTCATGTTGGTGTCCAGGGGAGTGTGGAGAGGTAGAGAATAGGGCATCCCCAGTCGCCATCGCCTCCATGTCGCTTTCTATGCCTCAGCTCATTTTCAGGTCCCCTGCTGCCACCCACTCCTGAGCGCAGCCATGCTGCGGGGACATCAGCACTGGGAAGGCAGGCCCTGAGCAAGGCTGGCAGCTCCCATAGGAAGGCTCCCTGCAGAGCCCGTGTACTCTGACAGGAAACCCACTTTTATCCCATGATGATCAACAGGAAGGCACATGGGGGAGGGGGCAGGAGAGAATGGACTAGTTTATTGTCACGGTTCTAGAGCCAAGCCCATGATGTCACAGCCAGTTAAGACAGGGCAGGGCCACACTCCCCAAAAGCTGAGACGTCCATGGTTTCCTACGGTATCGGCTTTCTACGGTGCCCACCTTCACCTCTGCTCCCCTCACAAGGTCACGTGATGGCATTAGGACACACCCAGACAACATGGAGAACCCCAACTCAAGGTCCTAAACTTCACACTATATTTTTTCTTTGCCCTGGCCCTTGTGAGTCAGTTTCATGCCTAGCCAAGCGTCCTGGCATGCATGGCGGTATCTCCAGATCCCAGGAGTTCGTGTGAGACAGGAGTTCCTTGGGGTAGTTGTAGCACTCACCTCCAAAACCAAGTGGGTGTTTTCCTTGTGGAAAGAGGTTAATTAAGTTTCAAAGTTATACACGAGTTTTTAGGATAGTCAGGTTTTCTCTTTTGTGTCAATCTTGAAGGGTGAAATAATCCAATTTGTGAAAAAATGTAATTCCATTTTTATTGGGCCAATATAGTTCATAAAATCCTCTAGCTCGCTTCCTGAAAATGAAGGACATTTCTGAAACAGGCTGTAGCAGCTCACGTGTTACCTCTGCTCCCGACATGTTAGGTCTCTGTCCCTCTGTGTGCAGCCTCCTGTGTGGGGATCTTATCCAGGAAGGGACGTTTCCTGATTTACACTTCTCCACTCCCGGCACCAGCCTGTCGCGTGGGCTTGAGTCCGTCACACATGGTGCACAGCTGCTCCCCGTGGCAACACTGTGCATGGGCTCAGAGTGACGAGTTTGCAAAGTTTGTGCAGAGAAGTTCCCTTCACACCTCAACTGGGAGGCCCTCAGCTGTAGGAGGCCTCTGGGTCCCCAGGTCTCCTGCCTCCCATGTGAGCAAGTGGCAGGAAGGTGCCTGAGGAGGGTGCATACCATTAGGCTCCAGTCCTTGCACACAAACTAGCTCTTCCCCCAGTTCTCCAGGCATGGCAGGCGGACGCGTCTCCGCTCAGCTCCACAGTCACCACAGCCTGCCGATTTGCGTTCTTGGTGTCTAGCCTGACCCAGGTGTTTTACTCAGATGAGCAGCCTGAGGCCCACGGTGACGAGTATCCCAACACAGAATACAGCAGCCATACTAGGTGTACTGGTTAATAATGCGGATTTTGTCATCAAAAGAAACACGATAATTTCAAGAGAAATATCAAACGTGCTTTATTCAAAGTAATGACCATCGCTAGCTACACATTTCCCCCATCTTTCAGGTAATTTGTGGATACCGTCCCCATAGAATTTTTCTTGTTTTAAGGCAAACCAGAGACCCAATTTGCCACTTCGTATGTTTTGAAGTGCTGCTCAGAAAGTGCGTGTGCCATTGATCAGAACAAGTAGTAATCTGGAGGAGAAAGGGCTGGTAAATATGGCGGGCGGGTTAATACTTCCCATGCAAGATCTTTTAACGTGTCTTTAACTGGTTTTGACATGTTAGATGGTGTGTTATCATGAAGCAGAACAAAGCATAGTGCAAATTGATTATTTGTTGTCAGTAAGGATCAGTATTAACAGTTTCATCTGGTTTTAGAAGCTCATAATACACCACACCTTCCTGATCCCACCAAATGCAGACCATTGTCTTCTTTCCGAAGCGATTTGGCCTTAGAGTTGATATTGATGGTTGACCTGGATCAACCCATGATTTTGTGCATTTGGGATTCTCAAAATAAATTCACTTTTCATTGCCAGTCACAATTTGATGCAAAAAAGATTCTTTCGTGCCATTGAATCAACATTTTACTGATGACTTTTTGGTGTTCCATTTGTCTTTCATAATTGTTGGTCTTCAAACTTTTTTGACTGACTTGATGTTCTTTGTCTTTCACATCAAAATCATCACTTTAAAGCGTCTAAACCAGCGTTCACAAGTATCTTGAGATGGAGCATGTTCACCATAAGCTTCCCGAAGTATACGGTAACTTTTTCTTCAAAATAAAGTAATGAATTAAAACTTCCCGCAAATGCTCTTTTTCTTGCACGAAATCTGACATTTTTAAGTGTAAAAATATCTATGTTAACACCATCAGCAAATTTAACGTACGAAGTTTTGAAGCTTGCTGTCAATACAACAAAATAGCATACATATCAAATCACATATATATCAACATATGTGTAACTCCATCTATTGAAAAAAATTTGCATTATTAACTGGTATACCTAGTATGTTCACAGCTACTAAAACAAGTGCCACCTCATTTCTCGGCGGTCCCTGCGTCAGGCCTGGCCAAAAAGCCAAACCGCAGTGCGCAGTCTGTGTGCTTCTCAGGGACACAGAGGCCGGCAGACACGGGCATTGCTTTACTTTCTCGTTGGGTCTGAGAACAGAATGCTCACATGCCTGAGGGTCTCACTTCCTACCTGTCACCAGGTGGCCTCCCAGGCCACAGGTGCTGACTGGCCATGACTTAGGACCTGCAGCCACCAGGAATCTGGGACAAACGTGGAGACTTCCTGGTAACCGGGGCGGGCACAATGGGTCATGGACAATGCAGCCAGGAAGCCAGGCACCAGTCGTCTGTGGGCACTAGAACAGCTCGCAGTTAGAAAAGATGAAATAACGGTACTTCAGTGCAACTGAATGGCTCGTATTTGCAGCCACAGGAACCACCTCCACCCCAGGGCAGCGGCTCCAGGACCTGTGTGTGCCGCACCCCCCGCACCTCCCCCCTCCCCGCCCCGTGCCCGGCCAGGGCTCCACTACAGCACCTTCTGATAGAAGACAGGCTCCTGAGAATAGATGTTTTCTTTGCTTTATTACAGTTTGCAAGCAATAGTATATATATATATATATATATATACACACACATATATATGTGTATATATATATATACACACACACATATATATATACACACACATATATGTGTATATATATATACACATATATATGTGGCATTTTTAAAACAACCAGGTGTGCTAGAAGGTGTCTTTTTCTTTGCATCCCGGGTTTCCTGAGCCCTTTACATTAACTACATTATTTTGCAGGCACTAGGCAAACATTTAAGAACCTTTGAGCTTCCTACTCACACTTCCCCAAATCCCACCTTCTCTATTACATGGGATATTAATATTAAAAACACAAGGGAAATACACATTCATTTCATTTCCTGTAAGTCCCTTTTCTCTATTTTTGCATAACCAAAGATGATGGCTCCGTTACGCATTCAAAAATGCTCCCAAAGTTCTTGATGATGATTCGTAGAGAAATCTGAAACACAAGGAAAGAAAGAATTAGCTATAAATATAAGTGACCAAATTGTCCAAATGTGCATTTTCACAAAGTAAATCTAAAAATGGTTGTTAACCAAATACACTTAAAAAGAAAGTTGAAACAAGCAGTCACTGCCCACTGACCGGTCCATGTACGTCAGAGAAGGAAGAACGACACTGTCTTAGCAGGTACATGGCACGTGGACAAGCATCAGTGAACATAGCGGCCATCACTCCCCACAGCCAGCAGCTCAGGGGTCCCCAAGGATCCCTCCACACAAATAAAACTATTCAACCTATTCCGAGGGATGGGCTTCCTCCCTGATGGTGCTCGGGTGAGGGAGGCTCTGCCCACAACTCAGTACTCAGTGCACTCCACCATGATGCATGCACATCCCCTCTAGCACCCACATCCTGAGCTTTCCCTTCTACACAGGAACATGGACGGGGATGCGCTACCACATGGCAGCCACTGGCACAGTCACCTGAGATCTGCAGACAGGCCTCGTCTTGCCTCCTCCCTCCCTGCCTGCCCCTCCCAGCCGATGTGGACGGGTCACTGAGTTTCCCTTCCAGGGGCCTCACCTAAGCCCTGCAGGGTCAACTCCAGGCCTAGCGCTGACTGGGCTGCGCACACATGCCAGGTACACTCCCTCTCTGAGCCTTAAAGACACTCCCGTCCTTCTGGTTGCCCAAATGCCACAAGGATCCAGCACTCCCCTCAGAGGGTGCATGAGCCAGCTAAGCTCTCAGCTCCTGCCTAGACACAAATATCAATGTTTATCCCACATGACATCTCACCTAGAGCCCTGCATCCTGCTCCCCATGGAGATGACCCACCACATGGCCCACAAACAGCCCTTCTAGTATCAGTACAAGCACATGTCTACCTGCACTTTCTAGTAGCTACAGTAAGAGGTCAAAAGAATCAGGTGAAGTGCATCTTAATGTTTTATTTAGCCCAATACACCCCAAATACAGCAATCCATTATCAATATAAAAACACTCTGACAGCCCTAACCGGTTTGGCTCAGTGGATAGAGCGTCGGCCTGCGGACTGAAGGGTCCCGGGTTCAATTCCGGTCAAGGGCATGTACCTTGGTTGCGAGCACATCCCCAGTGGGGGTGTGCAGGAGGCAGCTGATCGATGTTTCTCTCTCATCGATGTTTCTAACTCTCTATCCTTCTCCCTTCCTCTCTGTAAAAATCAATAAAATATATTAAAAAAAAAGTCAACATTACTTAAAAAAAATAAATAAATAAATAAAAACACCCTGACAGCCCTGGCCAGTGTGCATCAGTGGTTAGAGTGTTTGCCAGAGCACCGAAGGGTCCAGGTTTGATTCCTGGTCAAGGGCTTGTACCTGGGTTGCAGGCTTGATCCCCAGCCCTGGTTGGGGCACGTGCGGGAGGCAACCAATTGATGTGTCTATCTCACATCAAAGTTCGTCCCCCCGCCCCCTCCCCACCCCCCGCCGCTTTGCTCTCTGTAAAAGTCAATGGAAAAAATACCTTCAGGTTGGGATTAACAAAAGACAAAAACCCACACTGCTGACAAACTGCACAATCATGCTCATGCTGTCTCCAGGACTCGGTGCGCACTCTATGCCATGCCCTGCTCAGCTCAGCTGACTCACATTCCGAGTGCTCAGTGTCCACAAGGGATGAGTGGCCGGCATAGGGGCCAGCACAAATCTAGAAAGATTTTGAAATTTTCTCTTTATCCCTGGAATTCAGGAATTTTACTAACACCTGGATGTGATTTTTCGTCATCACTCCCATCCAGAATTTAGTGAAACAACAACAAAATCTTTAAAACTACATATTCTCCTATAGTTTACTAAATCACAGCCTGTCTTGGGTCTATTTTCTGGGTCTGCCTTTGCCCCTGTAACTTCTCTTCATCAGTAACTGTCCTGACACATCTCTCTGATGCGTTCCCTCTGACCAACTGGAGTCTGCCAGCGGCAGTGACGTCGCTCCTGGCGCTGACACTGCTGTGCTCTGTGGGCTCCTTTCTCCCAGGGCTCTGCCTGCTCCTCTCTAACTGCTGGGCCACTCCATGTGTGGTGGTTCTTCTTGTCTGTGCCCCGTGGACACTCAGGTGGAAGCCGACGGTGGATGTGAGAGGCGCAGGCCATGGAAGCTGCTACCACAGCAGTTTCTTTCTTTTGGCCCCCCGAAAGAAACATCAGAACACTCCCGATGCCCCCACAGCTCTCCAGGGTCTCCAGCCCCAGTGACAGAAAATATAGCACCCCCCCGCCCACCCACCCAGGTTAGCTCTCTAGGGTCTGGAGAGACCAGGATAGTCACGAAGGCCAGTGTTAGCCAGACCCAAGTTCCCTGGTGGCCTGGGAGAGAAAAGCACCCTCTATCACAGTCAGGAGCTGAGACAGGGACACAGGACACACCAAGTCACCAGTACCCCACTTACTCACAATACTGTCTCCTTGAGTGAGCGCAGCCTTGGAAGACTGGAGAGAAAAGCATTCAGCCACCTTGGCAGGAGCTGATGAACTCTAGGCATCAGTGGCTCAAGCTGACCTACGTCTAGACTAGCACAGACACGACTGCCGTCACCCCGGGACTGAGACTGAGCCAGCACACGGACCGCTGGCACCGCACGTGCTCCTGTCATAAGCAAGGGACCAATGACCAGCTTGCCCAAGACAAACGGCTGACAAGGGCAGCATTTGGGTTTGAACCCAGGCTGTCCGTCTTCTGACTACCCTAAGGAGCCTTGGACTGAGAACATACAGCTCTATTTTATGTATTCACTCTTCTAATGCCTGGGGAAAGGCTCACTATACTATGCACACAAAAGAAATAAGGATATTAAAAAACAAAATGAATGAAATGTGGAATTTTATTCCTGGAAGGGGCAGGGGCAAACCTCAGACAAATTAGAGCCTGGGCCAGGCTTCTCCTCCTGCGTGACAAGACACCTGACCTGAGTCTAAACGTCGTTAAGCACAGGCCAGAAGCCGAGTCTTCACAACCCACCTCCCTGCAACCCCACAACCTGTGCTCATGTAAGGGAGAATGCCCCACAGCTACAGGCACAGACACAGCCACAGGAAGGTTCCACTGCCCACGTGCTGTGCCCTCGTGATGGAGAACACCCCACAGCCATAGCCACAGGGAGGCAGGCAATCAATTTTCTGAAAAAGCAATAGAAACAATGTATGTTTTTATTAAAGATTAGTCTTGCCCTGACTGGTTTGGCTCAGTGGATAGAGCATCAGCCTGGGGACTGAAAGGTCCCAGGTTCGATTCCAGTCAAGGGCATGTACCTTGGTTGCAGGCCCAATCCCAGTGGGGGTGTGCAGGAGGCAGCTGACCAATGTTTCTCTCTCATCAATGTTTCTAACTCTCTATCCCTCTCCCTTCCTCTATGTAAAATATCAATAAAATATACTTAAAAAAATAAAAAAATAAAGATTAGTCTTATTTATGTATAGTTTTTAATTATCCACACTATTGGTGATGACAGAAGCATATTTCAACACATAAAAATCAATTGTCATCCATCATCACATCAACAAGCTAAGAAGAAAAATCACATGGTCATACCAATACACGCAGAAAAAACTACTGAAAAATCCAGCACCCATCATTCACATTAAAAACTCATGAACTTGGAACAGAGCAGAGCTCATCAACCTCATAAAGCACGTGTACAAAAATTCTCAACTTCTCATCACACCTAATGCTGAGAAAGTAGAAGCTTTCAGACGCAGAGAGGAACGAGGCAAGGAGGTGCCCTCTTGCCATCCTTTCCAGCGTGCGACCCATAGTCTGGGCTAATGCGGTAAGGCAGGAAGGCAAGAGAGGTATACAGACTGGGAGGGAGAAACAAAACTGTCTTCGCTGAGCAATTCAGGATTTTGAAAGCTTTTCTCCCAAGGAGAACATGGCTCCTTTCCCGGGCAGGTACAAAACTAATTCCCTAGTTCTGAGCTCTGTAAACTCAAGTTCACAAAACAGCAGGAAAAACATGGTTTCTGTGGCTGATCTGAGAGTCCACACAATTCCTAGGAGCATCTGCAGGGCACTGCCCAGCATGTCCCAAACAGTGTAAACACGGGCAGGAGCTGCGCACAGCCTGGCAGCAGGCCCTGTGGCAGCAGGGGCCACCCCAGAGAAGAAAGCTATGGATTCCTTCAGTCTCCAGTGGGAACGCTAGGGAAGGGGTAAGTAGAGCTTACGAGTGCCCATGGCTTCAAAGGCATAGCAAATCATCAACAATAATCTACAAAATAAGTTCGGAGGCACTTACTTACTTTTCTAGAGCAATATTTTACAAACCAAGTTTTTTTATTTTTGTTTTTGAGGACATAGAAATAAATTAAACCTATGTTCCAAGGGTTTTGCCAACAAAATGTTTCTATCTTCACAATCCCCAGTTTTCTAACTACCCAGCTGTGGGCAGAGTGAACACGTGACATAAGACACCTGAGGAACAACTAGCCCTTTCCAGATACTTGCCCGCCACATAACCGCGCTTTACCTTTCCCTGCTGTCCTCTTCCAAAGTAATCTCCATGAATGTCTGCAGTTTCCTGTGAACGGCAGCTGCAACATCCTTCACTTTGGAACTTTTATGCTTACCTGTAAGTATGTTAAAGACAGAAAAAAGACTTTAATGTGACCACACAAGACAAACATGTCTGCCATCAATGGAGGCACAATTTCAACACAACTGAGCACCCACCATCCCCTTAGAGCTGGCCCACTTATTGACCATGGACAGTAACTGCCCCCTCACAGGAAGTGAGGGTCCAACATTGACGAAGCTCCTTGCAGCTCTGAGGTGGAGAGAGCTCCAATGAAGGTGACCCAGGAGTCTTTCCACCAGAGAGTGCGTGCCCACCTGTGCCTCTGTGAGAATGACAACTACCACGCTGCAGTCACCACCTGCTTGGCAAATACTTAAGTACCTATGAAGTACTAGGTGCTCCATTCTCACAGCCTCCAGAGATGGTCCCCTCAACCTACAGATCTCAACTAGGAACATTCCCTTGGGGGAGGCTTTTCTAATGCCTGGCCTTGGGGCAAACCAGTTACAAAGTATTATAAGACTGCAGACTCAGGCTTATGGGGGAGATCGTTTCTAGAAGCACTCTTTAGATATAACATGTTATCTAAGAAAATAATTTTGACATTATTAAAACTGAACAAAAACACAGAATGTTAATGGTAATGCACTGCAGGGTGTTACTGTATTGTACACTGAGGGAAGCATTTTATAGCAGCTCCAGGCATTTTCCCAGTACTATTACAATTGGCTGGGACAGTCACAACAGGTAAAGCTAAGGCTTAAGCATTTAGCAGATACATTCAATATTAACACCAAAACATACCATCATTAGCAAAATATATTCAGATTTTTAAACATACTATATAATAAAAGCCTAATATGCTAAGGCCGCTCAACCGCTATGACATGCACTGACCACCAGGGGGCAGACACTCCAACCACTAGGTTAGCTTGCTGCTGGGGTCTGGCCGATTAGGACTGAGCAAGATGGGCCGGACATGCCCTGGAACCCTCCCGTGGTCCCTCCCCGGCTGGCCAACCTCCCGCGTCCCTCCCCAGTCCTGATAGTGCACTGGTGGGGTCCCTTGGCCTGTCCTGCACCCTCTCACAATCCAGGACCCCTCAGGGGATGTCAGAGAGCCTGTTTCAGCCCAATCCCGCAGGCCAGGCTGAGGGACCCCACTGGTGCACGAATTCGTGCACTGGGCCTCTAGTACATAATAAATGACAAACCTATAGAAATTCAATTCTGAGGCACAGGAGGGATACGTACTAGGTCCAGGGGGGAAAGGTGACGGGAATAGGAAGTACATTAAGAAGTTCAGGCCAGCAGATTACCCCCAGTGCAGGCTCAGCCAAGTAGAGGGAGCTGGGCAGGTAAGTGTCAGAGCAGGGGATCACAGAACACAGGAGCTGAGTTCCCAGAAGTTCCAGAACTGTTCTAAGATAGGGCCAGCTACAGCCCAAACAATGTAATAGGAATTTAACCAACCTTTATTGATAACCAAAATAATATGCATAACAGCCGTAAGACACACAATTCCTTCAATATCATCAGAAGTAACACACACCTTTAACTCATCTAAAAATGACCTGCAAAAAACAAACATCTGAAATTACTCAACAGCATGCACTCTAATACTTGGTAGAAGACAAATACAGGTAAGATTCATTAACCACTGTGAATTCTAGTTCCCATACTTTTCATTCTGGTATGCCAATCCCACAGGTGAGACAGGCCATCAGAATAGGACTTCTGGTGAAGTGAAGGAAGTTACTCTGTATGTCCCAATACACACCACAAAACTTAGTATGTTTATGAAAGGTAATTCACAGCTGCTGAAAACGATGCTTTTTAAACTTCTCATTGAACTGATCTGCTATTAAAGTTCCACAGGTATCAGGCATCTACAAAACCATTCTTTCTTTAACCCTTCAGTCTTGTATGTGCCAAGCCTAGGGTATCAGGTGAATGAAGTGGCTGGAGAAATATGCAGGTGTATGCCCACAAGTTGAAGCCACACTGATGCCTCACCCAGTCATGTTCTAGGAGCACACATAGTAACAAGCATTTTATAAAACACATTAACATTTTAAATGTCTCCCTCTAAGTGAATTTTAGTTATGAGAAGTATAACCAGAGACTATTTGGATGAATATATTATACAGAAAGTTAGAGAAATTCTACTTTATATGTACTTATACAGCCCCAGAAAGGCTCTGTAAGTATAATGTAAATGTTTTATGTAATATTTACAATGTATTAGTATAATATACAAGTGTACAGTATAATGTAAATGTTTCAGTGTAATCTATATAAAAGCCTAAGCAACCGTTACCACTGGCTGACCGAATGACCAGTCGACCAGTGGCTATGACGCGCACTGACCACCAGGGGCACACGCTCAATGCAGGAGCTACCGCCTAGTGGTCAGTGCACTCCCACAGCCAACCTCCCATGGTCCCTCCCCCTGACCAGCTGGCCCCGATCAGCCCGGATCGCCAGCCAGGCAGAGGAACCCCACCTGTGCATGAATTCATGCACTGGGTCTCTAATGTAAATATAATGTATAATCTAATGTAAATATTTTTAATCACTGATAAAATGGGAGAAAAATCTATGTTTTTGTCAAAGAAAGAGCGCAACTCTAAGAAATTCTGAGAGTGGAAGGAACAGCACAGCTGGCTGAGCCACAGCCACAGGAAGTGAAAATGATTACCTGACCACATTCGGAGATTTTATGATTATTCCTATTAAACACCTTGAAAATGGGGGCAGGTCTGAAAGATACTCTGGGGGGGAAAGCTCTTCTATATCAGGAACCTAAAAAAAAAGCTTTGAGTCAGTAATTTATCAGTTGAGACTGAGACATAACTTATTTTACACAGCTTTCATAAAGGCTTTCCAGAAACTCAAAAGAATGACTTTACTAATTGTTGAAATTTCTACAAGAACCTTGATTAATCTATTATTATCAACATGATGTCTTTAGTTAGAGCAAAAAAAAAGATAATGTCATGCAACAAGTCTTCTGTCAGTCATCACTAATTACCTTCTGTAAATAACGTTCTATGCTAGGAAAATTTAACGCGTGTTCTTATTCGTACAGATCTGGTTTTCTCCATTTCAAAATGATTGACATTGTGAACTAGAGAATTCCTTGTTATGGGCGCCCTGTACCCCACAGGTCCTGGGAAGCACCTCTGGCCTGCACCCAGCAGCTCTATCCCTGGCTGTGAAATGAAAATGTGCAGATGTGGCCAATGTCCTCTGGAGGAGCAGTGAGGACCTCAGGTTGGACCCACATGGGCCCCTGCAGGGGTCTCTAGAGTATATTATACTAATACATTGTAAATATTACATAAAATATTTACATTATACTTACAGAGCCTTCCTGGGGCTGTATAAGTATATATAAAGTAGAATTTACACTAAAGACCCTGCCGGGACCTGTGCCCTCCATCAGTACCTTTTGTTTAAAGTCACCCATTCCTGGTGGTGAGTTCTCTGTGCACACAGCTCTGGGGAAGTCTCGATCCAGGCCCCTGCAGCTGACGTGTGCACACGCCCACCTACCCCATGTCGATTGCCACTATCTTGTGCTATTTCAAGGCTGCCTTAGGGAATTTCACTCTGGCACAACCTGGCAGCACTTCTGATAAGCCTCTCATGGTTCCTTTACCGACACTCTTACATATGACATAGCACTGTTTCTCATGAAAATGCTTTACATCTTAAATGCTATCAATGCATCTCGCAAACAATGACACAAATGACTCCTGACTGGTTAACATCAACACGTGTCTGGAGATTTGAGCATACACAGATCTACGAGGATGACCAGCCTGGTCAGAGGACACTGTAGTGCAGGGGCAGCAAAATGCAGAGCAACTGCAAAATACTATATTACACACAAGCAATAATGTAAACTCAACAGAGAAGACAGAACTGTACAAATATCAGGAAAGGAGGAAAAAAGAGGGACTAATAAACAAACTTCAAAATGGTCAACTTACCCCCAAGCATATATATAACTCCATTAAAGTCAATGAATTAAGCAACCCAACTTGAAGGCAGAGATTATAAGATTGGATGGGGGAAAAAGACCCCCATGTGGTATCTATGGTGCGGAATGAGACAGTGTGATGCTGCTGCAGAGACAGAGACAAATCCCTCAAGGTGCGCCTTAGGGTGCATGCACGGGGTGACAAAGCTCCTGGACACATGGAGGGAAAGTCCACAGCGCTGACCTGCACTGAGGACAGGCAGATGGACAAAACCAGTGGGGCACAGGGCAGAGGTCCGTAAACGCCTTCTCTAAAGTAGTAGATAAGTAGTAAATATTTTCAGCTTTATGGGCAAAACCATCTTCATACCTACTCACCTCTGTTCCTATAGCACAAAGCAGCCACAGAAAATAGGTCAAGAATGACCTATTTTGGTTGTTCTTTAAAATAACTTTATTTACAAAAGCTGAGGGTGGGCCAAACCTGGCCATTCAATGATTTCTTTATCACTGTTAGCTACTCAGCACTAGAGTAAATAAGTTGTAGTTCTTATGCTATGTATGACTTTCAAGTTTCAAGGAGGGCCTTACGTTTTATTAATGTTTTAAAATTCAGTTAACTTTTTAAAAATTCATGGTCTTATAATACAAGATTGCATGCCATATGTCTACATTCATATACTACAATGGTGTTGCCTACCAGATCCCACTTCTGTGACTGAGAAAACCTATCTTCTCAAGTCCCTGTTCGTGCCCTTCCTCACCACCACCAATTCCACGTGGAAAAATAGCACTTTTTGTTCTGAGTTAAATTATCACCCCGATTATGTCAATATCTCAGCACACAGGCTAATTACATAAAACAGCCGACTGCAAGAAAGCAGCCAGCACCCTGAAGTAGGAACGAATCATCATGTGTCCAGGGTGCTGCCAGAGCTTGCATTTCCTGTGCTTAGGAACGAAAATTCAGGCACACATGTGCATTACTCCAACTGTGTCCAGGAGTCCCGCACCCACTCACCGTCAACCATGACTTTGGCCTCATCAGCAGAAAGGCATCTTAAGAAAAGAGCCCGAACCAGTTTGGCTCAGTGGATAGAGCATCGGCCTGCGGACTGAAGGGTCCCAGGTTCGATTCTGGTCAAGGGCATATACCTTGGTTGCAGGCACATCGCCAGTAGGGAGTGTGCAGGAGGCTGCTGATCAATGTTTCTCTCTCATCTATGTTTCTAACTCCCTCTCCCTCTCTCTTCCTCTCTGTAAAAAATCAATGAAATATATGTATCTAAAAAAAAAAAAAAGAGGACTTTATAATGTCTTTCCCAAGTAGACGTTAAAAAAAAAAGAAAAAGAAATGTATTAGCTCACCCTGACCAGTGGTTCAGTGGTTAGAGCATCAGCCTGGACACTGAAGGGTCTCGGGTTCAATTCCCGGTCAAGGGCATGTACTGGGTTGCAGGCTTGCTCCCCGCTCCTTAGTCAGGGTGCATGCGGGAGGCAACCAGTCAATATGTCTCTTTCACATCAATGTTTTCCCTCTCTCACTCCCTCCTCTCTCTTTTTCTCTATCTTCCCCCCTTCCTGAAGGAATAATTTGGTTATAATCAAGAAAGACAACATTTTCCCAGTCAAATGACTCTAAAATACAAACTACCTATGAGGTTCAACAGCTGGAGAAGCAAACCCCCCACTGAAGTGTGAGCTCTTATAAATACTCATTAAAACATAAAATGTGCTGCTCGCAAAGAAGAGCACCTAGTATAGGCAACAAGAAACACGGAAGTCTCAGAACCACGGGCTTCACCTTTCGCAGCTGGTGACTTATCTCGACGACAGAGGCTGCCATCAGCGTTGAAAGCACGCCGCGGTGAACGGGCGTGCCCACGTGCCAAGACTGCACTGTTGTTATAAACTCATGCAGAGGGGTCTGAACAGAGTGCAGGAGCTACGGAGAAAGCACATCGGCAGTTCAGTGGTTAGAGAACAGGCCCTTCCAGGGGAGCCGGCCTGCCCCCCCCCCCCGCCCCCCAACTCAGGTGCAGCGTGCCCACCCCGCCTGCCCTTTGTCCACCTGCCTCTCCTTCCGGCTGCTGACTCACATTGCTAAGCCCACGACCAGAAGACGACAGACCGGGCAGAAGCCCACTCACAATTATCTGCCTGCCATTGTTTGCCCCAAAGCAGAGGAAAAACCTCCAAGAACAAAAGTATCAATAATATCAATAGAGAAAAGAAAGAAAAGGTGAAGAAACATCAGACATTGAAAGCAACATCAACAATGTGCTCAGATGAAGCTGCTCAGCCCATGGTAACAGGCTTGGTGAGAACGTGAAAAGTCTTGCCACACATCACACCACATAAACAGACTACCGACACTAGAACCAACTCATCAAAAACAGAAACCTTCCCATGTAACTCAAATAAAAACCAGGCTAGAGAAAATATCACCACCAACCTTCAATTACCTCTATCAGCTAGGAACAGAATGAAACTGAAAGTTTTCAACAGTTCATAAACATCCTCCCATGTAAACATTTTTCATTAAAAAGTAGCTCAGCCTTGGCCAATGGTGCTCAGTGGGTAAAGTGTTGGCCCTCAGACCAAAGGGTCTCAGGTTTGATTCCCGGTCCTCAGTAGAGGTGCATGCAAGAGACAACCAATCCACATGTCTCTCTCATGTAGATGTTTCTCTCTCTCTCCCTCCTCCCTCCTTTCCATCTATATCTAGAAATCAATGGAAAATATCTTCTGGTGAGGATTAAAAAAAAAAGTAGCTCATTCATGCTTTAGCCACTACTTAGAAAAACAAAGGTGCTTCTCCATGACAACAGGATTCTGGGGGCAACGCAAATCTGGCCCCCAGGCCACTCAGCGTCCAATCAGCAAAGGGAGCTGCTGGCCCTGCCAGCTCGGGCCTCACTCACAACCGGAGTGGGAGCTGTAAGAGAGGAGCTAAGGTGGAACTTAGTATTTTATCAGAGGAAGTCTTATCATCTACAGGTAATGGCAGGTGAGCTCTCACTGCTGGCCTGTGCCCTCAACGCAGGAACACACCTGTACCAAAGCTGACAGTCAAACCTGGCTCACACACCAGAGTGGGCCATGCTAATCTGTGATGGTTGGCAAGTACACCTAAGGTGGCAGCAAGCACTTTTTCCTCCGCCACTTTGCACCCAGCAGCCCAGCGACATAAGCAAGTGCTAACAGTCTGCACGAGAGCAGATGCACTCCATGCGCCGCTTCCTGTCAGCACAGCATGTCCATCTGATGTTTAACCACCCCACCCTGTGAAGACATGAGTACCCGCAGGCCTTCTTCCGGTTTCTTCTTAAAGCTCCAGGCCATACACTCCAACATTTTCTGAAAGACTTTCTGGACCATATCAAACAGCGTTGCAACTTCTTCGTCTGAATCTGCTTTCCGCTTTAAGGAACTTTCAGTTACCTCTTTTAGAATGCCAAGAAGTAATGAAACGTAAAAAAATCCCTTCACTAGAAAGAAAATTGGAAAAATCAGTTATCTAATCACATAATTTAGTTGAAAACATTACACATTCTTATTTAATACTTGTGTATTATGGTGACTTTAAAGAAGTTGTCCCTAGTAAGCCAATAGCAGGTTGATCAGATTAAACTTAAATTTTAATAGATAACACCTGTTCCTTTAAATATACCAGTAAGACCAATACCTTCAAGAACAGTACTGCTGACTCAGGCACTGAGAAACGTGCTCACTGCGCGCATGGGCGGTGTGCCTTGGATACCTGGGCTACAGAATGTGTCTTATTTCTCCTCTAACACTGACACCCAATCAGCACCAACTCCACAGCAGAAGTCTGAGACGACGGTCCACGAGCTTTCAAAATATGACTGACTGCACACTCTCGCAGGCCAACTGTTAAATTTCTAACACCTGTAGTGCATTGGTTGTCTTTCTCTTCCAAATCACTTCACTGTGCAATGTTGATTTGGGAAAATGTTTTCCATGTGTGTGCCTAATCCTGCAGCACATAGAGATCTTGAATTGACCTCCATTTCAGATACTGTAAGCTCTACTTGAGACAGGTAAGAAGCTAAACCCAAACCCAAGTTTATCTGCTAAAGTAGGTAAAAGAAACGGTTGTGTGCAAGAAGTCTCTGGCACTACCAGAATCAACAAAGGTTCTAAAATCTTTGCAAATGTAGTAGTAACTTCCAAGAAACTAACCCCTTTTATTTAAAAGTAGGAGAGCCCTTGCCGGTTTGGCTAAGTGGATAGAGTGTTGGCCTGCGGACTGAAGGGTCCCAGGTTCAATTCCGGTCAAGGGCACATACCTCAGTTGCAGGCTCCTCCCCGGACAGGGTCCTGGTTGGGGGCTCATGCAGGAGGCAACCAATGAATGTGTTTCCCTCACATCGATATTTCTCTCTTTCCCTCTCTCTCCCACTCTCTCTAAAAAAATCAATGGAAAAATATCCTCGGGTGGGGATTGAAAAATAAACAAAAGGAGGCAAGGGACACAATCTCTCCACACCAGTCAGTCAGTACAGTGGAACAGGTGGAAAGGGAACACTGAGGCTCTGAAATGAAGTACAAACAGCTCAGAAGCGGCCAGTGTGTGAGATTACAGGACCCTGAAAACAGGAGGGTTTGTCCGTACAGCCATCGCAGTCCTAGGGCGTGGGGGACAGCCACACACTTAACTCATACCTTCAATTACTGACAAAAACCTGAAAAGTAAAAAATTTAAAAGTGATTTCATTATATGCAAGCAGTATATGCCTTAGAGCAGTGGTCGACAAACCGCAGCTCGCAAGCCACATGCGGGTCTTTGGCCCCTTGAGTGTGGCTCTTCCACAAATAACACGGCCTGGGCGAGTCTATTTTGAAGAAATGGCATTAGAAGAAGTTTAAGTTTAAGTTTAGAAGAGCCAAAAAAATTTGGCTCTCAAAAGAAATTTCAATCGTTGATATTTGGCTCTGTTGATTAATGAGTTTGCTGACCACTGCCTTAGAACCAAATACACATAGACAGCAGCTCAATCAATAGGACAAAGTCCTGGAGAGAGTCAGAATCCACAGTGTGGGCGACAGAAGACACAGGATGTCCCTGCTGCCCTGCAGTGCACCACTCAGGCCACTGCTAGGCAGGGTGCGTCAGCCTGTGAGTTTGGTTCCCAGTGGACGAGAGCTCAGACACACCTGGTCCTCTTGGCACAGTCAACTCCACACAGGGGCCATGGTTGCCATGACTCTGTCCTTCCCTCCCATGTAAGACAATGCCGTGTGTTTGCTGTAACTTTTACTAGAAAGGCAGCCTTCCCATTCCACTGCACTACTTTTGCAGGATTGTCATTTCTTGTGCTGCCCCACAGCCCGTCACTGTCGCTGCCTTGATGCAGCCATCTTATATAAAAACTGCTGTTTGGAATTTTAACCTGCTATTTTGGCTTCTGTAAATGCTTACTTGCTTAAATAATAAGGAAAATAAGAATGCTCCCATTCCAGAGAGGCCATAAACTATGCCCCAAGCAGAGTTGTCAGTGCTGGCACCAGGCTAGGCCTTGAGATATGGTCTCATGACCCCTTCCCAGCACACAGGCCTTCTTAAGAAGGCCTGGAAATCTCATCCCAAATTTGGGAGACAAAGAGCTAGAAAAAGTATAAATAGAAAAAGTTTCCTCCATGTGGGGGGTGGGGGGTCGGGTAGAGGGCCTCAGAATTTGGAAGACACATTTTTCTCTGGGCTTGTGCATACTATCTAATAAAAGAGTAATATGCAAATTGACGGTACCTCTGCTACACCCATAGCCACGCCCACCAGCCAATCAGGAGTATGCAAATTAACCCAACCAAGATGGCTGCAGCCATGGAGAGAGCAGGAGGCTTGGGTTTCCCGGGCAAAGCTTTCCGCCTGCCCTGGCCTGCCTTGGCCTCCGCTTAAGGCTACAAAGTTTCAATTATAGAAGATAAATAAATCCCAACAAAAATGGCTATGGCTACCAAGTGAGCAGGAGGCTTGGCTCTGCTCAAAGCTACAAAGTTTCAATTATATATAGAAGATAAATAAATCCCAGATACCAGGGCCTCTGCTTGGGTTGCCGGGGGGCGTGGCCAGCCTGCAAACCACCACAGGCCCCTCACCCAGGCCGCCCCACACCCTAAGGGAACCCCCACCCTGATCCGGGACACCCTCCAGGGCAAACCAGCCGGCCCCCACCTGTGCACCAAGTCTCTGTCCTATCTAATAAAATAATATGCAAATTAACCATCACTCCCACAAACAAGATGGCTGCCCCCATGTGGTCAAAGATGACTGCCCCCATGTGAACACAAGATGGCTGCCATAAGATGGCCAGCAGGGGAGGGCCGGTGGGAGGGACCAGGCCTGCAAGGGAGGGCAGTTGGGGGTGATCAAGCCTGCAAGGATGGGCAATTGGGGGCGACCAGGCCTGCAGGGAAGGGCAGTTAGGAGCAAACAGGCTGGCAGGGGAGTGGTTAGGGGATGATCAGGCTGGCAGGCATAAGGGGTTAGGGGCAATCAGGAAGGCAGGCTGGTGAGCATTTGGGAGCCAGCAGTCCTGGATTGTGAGAGGGATGTCCGACTGCCCGTATAGGCCCGATCCCTCAAGGGGTCCCAGATTGGAGAGGGTGCAGACTGGGCTGAGGGACACACACCTCCCCCACCCCCCGTGCACGAATTTCATGCACCGGGCTTCTAGTAATTATAATAAAACGTAACTCCCCTTTCTCTAAGCGTTGCTTGGTTTTTCTCCGGTCTTCTGTAACATTAATGTTTCCCTGACCAAAAAGAAGGCCAAGCATGCGGGCCTTTTTGGCCTCCGGTGAGTGGACTGTGTTTGGGGCCCAGGGGCGCTAGATAGGCCCCCGGGAGGCGCTGCTCTGCTCATTTAGCAGAATTGAACTGGAGGGCTCTGGGCGCTCCCAGACCTCAGCATAGGACCCGGCTGACATCTGGAAAAAGTGGACGGACACTTCTGGACCTGTTGACAGAATTGGTAAGATAGGGGCCCCTATCAGTCAGTCCCACTCCGAGTGAGTGGAAGGGGAGCTTGATCACCTCCCGGAAGTCATACGACTTCCTCAGGCAATTAATCAGGAATCAGGTGGACTGTTTAAACTCTGAATAAATATTTGGTAGAAGTCAAAAACTCGGACTGTCTGGTGTATGAATGTAAGTATGAACGTCCGTGTGAAGCGAAGGATACTTTTTCACATGTGGCTGTAAACGTGAAAGTATTTGTTATCTCTTTCTGTTGTTTAATTTGTTTAAAGATAGGGCAAACCCTGCTTCAGGGGAAAGCCTAATTGTATATGGTGAGGCTGAACACTGTGACAGACTGCAGCTGTCCCAAGCAACTGCTAAGAATTCTTTTCTTATGCTTGCTCTCTATCATGAAGAGAATTAGCCCGCTTAGCTAATGAAATTTTTGTCTATGTTTGTATAGTATAGAACAGTGGTTGGCAAACTCATTAGTCAACAGAGCCAAATATCAACAGTACAATGATTGAAATTTCTTGTGAGAGCCAAATTTTTTAAACTTAAACTTCTTCTAATGCCAGTTCTTCATAATAGGCTCATCCAGGCCGTGGTATTTTGTGGAAGAGCCACACTCAAGGGGCCAAAGAGCCGCATGTGGCTCGTGAGCCACAGTTTGCCAACCACTGGTATAGAACTTTTAATTTGCTCTTCCCTGACTTATGATTTTGGTTGCTGTGCCAGGTTAAAATTTTAAAATTCTAAGGTTAATTTAAAGATACAAAATTTATAAAGGTTGTAACCCAGAAGTTTAAACAAAGGCTAGACCACTACCTTGTTCTCCCCTGCTAAGGCTTTGTTGGGTTAAGATTAGTACGTGGCCTGTGTATGGTGAGGGAGAGGGACAGCACCTGCCCTGACTAAAGGGGGGCCACCAGCGGAGGATATCTGCGTGGCTCTGGGCATGAAGCCAGATTCGGCACCAGCAATCTCCTAAAGGGGGCACTTTAAGACTAGTGCCGGAGTTGGGGAGGGGGAAAGCAGAAATACTCCAGAGCGGGTGTGAGATGTGGTGGGGGCGGTGGAATTCGCTGGGTAGGGTGGTAGGCTCTCAGCCTGGTGAGATAGAGGAGCCCTGGGCTGGGGGACAGGGAGATGGTCGCAGAGATCAGGGGTGGTAGAGGATGAGGAGGATTTATAATCATTGAGGGACAGAAAGGGGGGGCACCGGTGGGGAGAGTAAGGAAAGATAAGTTTTTGTTAATTTTTGCTGGCTAGTTTCTTCAAGGCCACAAGCTTTCTATAAAGCACAATAAATTTTCTCTGCCCTGTTTTGTTCTCTTTAACCCTTCCAATACTAAATTAAACTGATACAATATACTTGAAATTGCATAAGAAAGAATATAGCAGTTTTTACTAGACAAGTTTTAATTTACCTGCTTTTAGTTTTTATTACAGGAAGGTCTCTTACACTTTGTTAAAGGTGTATTTTCTTAAAAGTAAAAGTACTTTTAAAGTGTGTTCATAAATGTTAATTTAAGAAATACTGGCTGTTTATTTTTTAGTATTCCTTAAAGGATTAAGGTTTCTAAGAATAAGGAATTACTAAATAGAAGGTCTGAGGCATGGTTATGCATGTCTAAAGGACATAGAAAGAAGGTTTGAAGGCTAATTTAAATTTATAAAGGTTGTGTATACAATAAAAAGAAGAAAAAAATGTTAAAAGGAAATTAATTAAATAATATAGGCCAGTAAGCCAGGAAGAATAAATAATTTACATTCTGCCTCCCTAAACAGAGGGTAGATAGTTATGCCAAAGTACTTAGGGGGGGACTGATAAAGAAAATCCAACAGTTACTGTTTTGTTAAAACTCTAGAAAGTCCATAAAAAGAACCAACCAAAAAAATAAAAAAATCTTAAAGGTCAATATATTTTTCTCCTTATATAATTCCTCTGGAATTTGACAATAAATCACGGCAATACATTTCTTTGCATAAATTCAATAAGACCAGTTTCCAACAATGGTTTTATTAACCTAAAACTCTGACTGAAGAATCATATTTTAAAAAGCCGTCTAAACTCTGACGACTTGAAGCCAATAAAAGTGCCATAGAGAAAGCCTGGTATCCCTGCTTGGTAGCCCTGAAAATAGCTGGCGCTGGAGCATCAAGCCCATACCCTACCATCACTAGCAGTTGGTCAGAGTAGAAGGGGAGCAATAAGGGTGTCTCTGCATCCCTGCAGAACTCCCACGCACTCTAGGATGCGACAAGTAGGAGGGCTGCTGAGATGGGTCATAAAGCCTAGGGCGTGAGCCTGGGTCAAGTAGCTACAGGTAAGGAATTCACCTAAACAAGCAGATTTCACCTAAACAAGCAGAATTCACCTAAATAGGCCTGACAGCAGCTGAATGGCTTGGCTTCCTGGCCCTACGGGGTACATTAAAATTCAATCATGAAATTCTGGCAAAGGAAGTCAGTTACCATTCTTGCTATATTTATGCAAACAATCAGGCCAATTTGAATACAATAGATAAATTGGTCTTAATTTAGCTCTTTTAATAAACATAAAGGTAATTTTAAGAAGAAAAATTTTATTTCAATAGAAATTATTAGAACTAAAATATTTTCCTTCCCTTCCACAAGACCATTTGTTATAACTCTTGCTATTCTAATTGCTCAATAATACTAAATTTTATAATACAGTTTGTCTCCACCAGGTCACAGGCCCACCTCGTTCTGTGCCCAGGCCTTATAATCCCTCTGATAAACAGCAAGGATCTCTTGGCTCTGAAAGAAAACTCCACCCCTCTTCAGCATGGAAGTAGCCAGAGGAACCCCACTAATGTCCATTTTCCCTAAAAGAATTCAGAGACAGGATCCTTAAGGTAATATATTAGACAGTAAGACAGACATAAGCAAAGCAAGGATGATGGGCCAACTAGTGCTACCAAATGTAACTAAGTCTTTCCACCTCTACATATGTAAGACAAGGGGCATAGCCAAAGGGGTTCTCATCCAAAGTCTCAGCTGCTAGAAAAGGCCAGTAACCTATTTATCCAAAAGACTTGACCCCATTGTGTCTCCTGCCTCCAGGGAGTAGAAGCAGGCAAAGCAGCCCAGGAGGCTGCCCTAAAACCAGTGGGGCCTCTACAGATTCTAGTGACTCTTCCAGACCCTGACCTACCCACCTCACCAGCTTACATGGAAACCCAATCTAGAAAAGCTGAAATCCATAACCAATCTTTACTCAAGTTCTTACAGGCTTTATAGTCCACCCAGAAAGTAGTCCAGAAGTACATCCGAGACACTCTGCCTGTACCAACTTCTAATCCGGTTCATCCCTTCCAACCTGGTGACTGGGTTTGGGTAAAGAAATTTGCCACAAAAGGACTGACTC
The DNA here is from genome assembly GCA_026230045.1 of Corynorhinus townsendii. Lineage (NCBI taxonomy): Eukaryota > Metazoa > Chordata > Mammalia > Chiroptera > Vespertilionidae > Corynorhinus > Corynorhinus townsendii. The sequence continues at coordinate 102,176,423 of JAPDVU010000004.1, read as the reverse complement.
CTACCTGGAAAGGTCCACCTCCACGTCAGTCAAGGTCGATGGGATCCCAATGTGGCGTCATCACACCCAGCTTAAGACAGCCCAGGCAAAATAAAAAGTCCAGGACTCTTTGGACCCTCTAAAGATTACTCCTGGACCTCATTCCGGGCCCTCATCTTATAAACTGGCCCACTGACTTTATTCGGCAGAAAATTAATTCTATCAAACTTAGAGTCGTCAGAGGTCAATATAACTCCCTCCCCAACAATGACCCAAAAGAGTCAATGATTTGAGTCGTACATAAAACCAGTGGGGAATGAAGCATCCATCTTATATAAAAACTGCTGTTTGGAATTTTAATCTGCTATTTTGGCTTCTGTAGACACTTGCTTGCTTAAATAATAAGGAAAATAAAACTACTCCCATTCCAGAGAGGCCATAAACTATGCCCCAGACAGAGTTGTCAGTGCTGGCACCATGCCAGGCCTTGTGATATGGTCTCATGGCCCCTTCCCAGCACACAGGCCTTCTTTCTCAGAAGGCCTGGAAGTCTCATTCCAAATTTGGGAGACAAAGAGCTAGAAAAAGTATAAATAGAGAAAGTTTCCTCCATTTGTTGGGTGGAGGGGCGGGGAGGCTCAGAATTTGAAAGACACATTTTTCTCTAGGCCTGCACATAATTATAATAAAATGTAATTCCCCTTTCTCTAAGTGTTGGTTTTTCTCTGGTCTTTTGTAACAGCCTGACTGCAAGAGGATGCAGGCTGTTTCAGAAACACACATGCTGTGTCACTGCAGAAGGCCCTGCGGTTCTGTGAGCTTGGACTTCCACTTCTGGGTGATGTGTGCTCAAGGACATCACTTCTGGAAGACGCACTGCTGCCTGGAGAAGGCCGTGCTTAATTATTAGTAATATTTGGGTGTCTTTTTTTTATTTTTATTTTTTTAAATTGACTTCAGAGAGGAAGGGAGAGGGAGAAGGGAATAGAAACTTCAGTGATGAGAGAAAATCATTGATCAGCTGCCTTCTGCATGCCCTGACATGGGGATTGAGCCCGCAACCCAGGCATGTGCCCTGACAGGGAACTAAACCATGACCTCCTGCTTTATGGGTCGACACTCAACCACTGAGCCACACCGGCCAGGTGGGTGACTTTTTTTTTTAATTAAAATATTTCATTAATTCAATGAACAGCTAAACTGCTCAGCACAGTTCCACTTGCAACAGGACTGCAGGATGACCCCAGAGCTGACTCTCCTCTGGACAATCCTGATAAGTAAGAATCTTTGCTCAAGTACAAATACCATTTCAATTGATCAGAAGTCACATCAGTAGCTCAGGGCAGTGATTTTCAACCTTTTGCCTCTCCTGGCACACTAAATAATTACTAAAATTCTGCGACACATCAAAAAATATTTTTTTGCCCATCAAAAAAAATAGGTATAATTTTTATTAATTCACCACAAGATGTCTATTGTGTTAGCTATTGTCATTTTCTTTCTTTATTTGACAATCTAAGGGAAACGAGGTCAGTGCCCCTGACTTCATAGTCATGTTCTAAAAATTATTTTGGTACACCGTTTGAAAATCGCAAAACTAGGGCCTTCTTTGGGGGAATACACACCTTTTCATGGTGAAACTGGCAACACGGGAGGATCTAAAATTCTTTTTTTTTTTAAATCTATAACTGACCTTTATTGAAACTTAAAAAGAACAAAGACAATTTGATAAGTGCCTTAATTACAATGTACCTACTATTTACCTGTAATTACTTTTATACAAAGCCTAAATTTCTGTTAACGCCTCAGAAAAGTAAATTTTATGAATACTAAAAATAGATTCAGTGCTTGAAAATAATTCCTAAGCAAAAAAAGTTTAAAAAATATAAATTTCTTTTTTAGTGCTTCAATAATTATGCCTAAATTTAAAATGCTATTTTCACAATAGGAAATACAAGTTATAAAGGGTTAAACAAACAAAACAAAACAACACCCAAACTTTAGAAGCAATAACACTTAGTCCTAGCCAGATGGCTCAGTTGGTTGGAGAGTCATCCTGTACACTACAACGTGGTGGGTTTGATTTCAGTCAGGACACATACCCAGGTTTCGGGTTCAATTCCAGACTGGGTGCATGTGCAAGGCAGCCGATTAATGTTTCTTTCTCACATCAATGTTTCTCTCTCTCTCTCAAATCAATAAAACAAATTTTTAAATTTAAAAGCAATAATATTTGTCCTACTTAATATTTAGTCTTTAACTTTGGCTATTTTAAACAAACAATGTATACTCTGTCATTCAGGTTCATCTAAGGAAACATGCTTGGAACAGCAGAGTGGCCATGCAGCTCAAGCATCAACCTCAGTGGCAGAGGCACAAGGACAAGGCCCTGCAGGACAGGGTCCTCAGCATTGGGTCAAGACTCATACAGCTAATGTCGACTGAGCTACAGACTCACGAAATTTAATTTTCAAAACACAATGTTGAATTTGCTACATGATAATCTCATTTCTATCTTTCTAGCAAATACCTAGGCTTAGAGAAACTGAGAAGCCAATTCCCAAGTTTCCATAGATCTCAGGAGGATGCACGTGCAGCATCAGGGTGCACAGGGAGAAGTTCACAGCCAGTCCACACAGGACATGGCTCCCCAGGCTGTGGGGTGGGGGTCACAGCCCAGCAGCACTCCCCTGACCCTGACTCTGTCCACAGCCCCACTCCTCCTGCTATAAAGTGACAGGGCTGTGAGAATTCAGCCCTGGAACACACAGGCAAATGACCTAGACCATTGCTAGGCCCAAGCACAGGTGGCTGGCCCCTCACTCATTCACTGAACACATTTCACTTAGTAATGAGTACACAGCCAGTGTGGGCGTAAGTTCCTAGGTGCAGCTGTACTTGGGGAAATGGCAACATCCCAGTAGTCCTGGGGGGCATGAAACAACCTGACTCACAGGCCCACGTGGCCAGGCAGGTGATGAGCATTCCATGACCTTGCCTTGGAGAGTGGGGAGGAGCAGACAGCTTGGCGGCCCAAAGTCACCCAACAATGAGCAAACCCAGCCAGGAGACTCCCCCAAGGCCTCGCCAGAAACTCTGGAGTTACTGATGTCTGACGCTAAAAACACCTCTGAACTCCCTGGCTGCATCAGCACGTAAATCCCTTTTTGGATGTAAGCTCGTTCGTGTTCCCTATCTGTCTGTTTAAGGCCACAGCCCTGACCAGCACAGTGAGGCGGGGAGAGGGACTGGTTTTGATTAACTGTCCCAACCAGTCCTTTACAGAATGGCGGTACCTGTGTGTATGATCCTGAGACTCCAATGTAAAAGCTGTATCTGAAACTTGCCATCGCCAAGGCCGACCATCACCACATCTTTGCCCACAGTCAGGAAGGTCTGTAAGAGACAGATGTGCAGATATGACTCACCAACAAAGTCCAGAGAAAGCAAAGAGGGAGTCCAGCCCACAAAGCTCCCCACAGTGAATAGACTGCCAGTTAGCGCATACAGCGGGTATCTCCAAAGATGCTTTGTAAAGGAATTGCCATAAAGATACATTAATTCTCATGTTTCCATAGGAAATCTAATTACCTTTTATGTAATGCCATAAATATTAGTGAACACCTATCACATGTAATGCGTAAGATTACATTAAAATTATGCAGCTTATGTTTTGGAAAGAATAAACTGTAGATATTCAAAGGCCAATATAAGTATTAAGAGCAACACTGCTATCTAAAGTTAAAACTTGAAAACAGGAAACAGTCTTGAAGCACCTGACACGCCCGGAAGGAAGGTCTGTGTGAAGAATGCTAACCTGGATAATTTGCTGATAAATAAGCCGATGACGTTTCAGATAGTCTTCCTCTTGATCATGAATAAAAGATAAAACCTTGCTTTCTAACCAAAATCCGGTGTCTTCCAAAGTGGACAGGTAAACTTTTCCTTCTGTGCAGAACTGTCCAACAACAGAAAGATAACTTAGTGATAGAGCGGGCTTTGGCAAGGTGCTTCTTGCTCTGGCCCAGGTGGAGACGGACACACCTTGTGCTGAAGGTGGATGCTCAGCCGACAGTGCAGGCTGAAGGCTCGTAGGGCAGCCGTTTCACTGAAGTACTCAGCTTTCCCACCAGGCGGCTGCAGAATTGATTCCAGATCCACCTGCAAAATAAAATACCTGTGGCCATGTTCCTGCGGACAAGTCGCCACCACACCGTGCGGCGAGGATGCATGGCGAGGATGGTGGGAAGCACCTGACATAACTACACCAGGAAAGGGAGCCTAAGCAGCAGAGGTGACTCCATAATCCAGCAAAGCTGTCCAAGAAATGTGGTCTTCCCTCCCTCTGCCCCTGCAGTCTCCCACCAAGACAGGAACATCACTTGTAAATTCTTGCTTAAGCCTGGTGAAGCCTTTGCTCTGGGGTAAATTCTGACCTGCCCTCTGTGAGGGGCAGAGACAGCCCTGTCAAGACAGATCAACCAACACCAAAAAGAAAGAGAAGCAGTTCCCTGGGAACAATGCTCTCCTCCATGGCAGGGTAGGAGCCTCAGCTGGACTCCCCGGCCGTGCACCTCCCAGGAGCAGGGCCGTTTGGCTGTAGCAACAGAGGGAAGGGACATCCCTCCAGCCTGTCATGGGGGTAGAGCCACTTGTCACTTGTGCCGGGGGCACTCCCCCACTTTTCCTGGAACCCATGGGCCGTCACGCCTCCTAAGCCTGTCAGTCACCCACGCCTCGTGTCCTTGTCTGCACACTGAGGGGGGACTAGACAACTCCTCAGGCCTGCTCAGCTGGGAAACTTCCACATAAACACGAGCATTTAAGACCTGTTCTTGTCACTCTGCTAGCACGCGAGTCACTAGCTCTCACAGGTCTGTATCTGTTCTATAAAGTTACCTTGGACATTTCAAGCACTTTCAAAAGGTGGCTTAGTTTCTTCCAGGGCGCAGAGAACAGGCACTCTCGGTTCTTCGGGTGGGTCAGCAAGTACTCTATGTAAACCAATGCCAACTCGGGCTTCAGGGGGTGTGGGTCATAGATTTGAACCTTCCGCTTAGATGCCGAGTTGGTCTGAGAGAAGGAGAGCAACAAATTGACACCCTTGTCCCAGGACAGCGTCTGCTCTGACATCCGCCCTCGCAAGCAGATCTAGAGACGGGACAGGAGCACACCTTTCCCTGGGGGGACTCCTCTGGCAGCCAGTCACAGACGAGTTCCAGAACGTGCCCGACACGTCCCCAGGAGCAGAGACAGTCCAACAGCGTGCAGTAGCTCCTGTCCGCAGCCCCCTGCTCTCGGTTTCTCAGTGTGGAAATCACGCTGCAGCTGAACACATCACAGACACAAAATCAGACCCAGCACTTCCCCAGCAGTCTCCCACTTGTCTACAAGGTGAGGAAGACACCTGGAAGCAGCTTTAGGAAGGGAAGCGTCAGTGCCGCCAGGTCCAGTGCCAAGTCCTGACACGGCCACATAAGCCCATCTTACCTTCCCCTGTTATCTCCATCAGACTCCAGGGCAGATTCCAAATTTGGGGGTAACGATGTTTGCTTAGCATCAAAAATATTAATTGTATCGTAAATATGAATAAAAACGAGTAATTTTTACTGAGCTAATAACCAACACTATCAAATAAAAAATACAACACCAGCTACAAAAACAGGCTCCTACATCAGTCATTTAAATTTTGTAGTCACCACATTAAAAATAAAAAAGAGGAACAGGTAAAAATTAATTTCAATAACGTATCTTATTTAACCCAATCTCCCCACAACATCATTTAAAGATATAATAAAGAAAGAAAACTATATCCTTCTCACACCGAGTCACCGGGTCCATGTGGGTCTGCAGCATAGCACAGCACCTGAGGCCATGCTCCCCATATCACAGCCACCCTGGCCGATGCACCACCGTGGACAACAGCACGGCTCTAGGTCTCAGCATGTCAGGCTTGACAAGTGCCCGACTTAGTCTCAGAAGCTCAGAGGGCTCCAGCTCCATGTAGTCACCACGGGATTCCTGGGCAACCCGAGAGCCATGGGAAACTGCACCCTGCTCCCCTGCACAGCGAGAGGGAGGGAGTGGGCGGGAAGCAGCATCTGAGAAGTCACAGCTGATGGGGGGCAGTCTACTGAGTGTCAGTGACAACAAGCACAGCAATGCGGGGCTCCCCCTTCACTGCTGCCCCAAGCAGAGTACCTGAAGGCAGACACGGAGGAAGGTGGCATGAAGGACATCAGCATGAAGAGAGGGATCTTGCAGCGGTCATCCTAAAAGCACAAAAAGGAAAACAAAGTGAAAGCGTAACTTAAACACCACGGTGCTCTGAAAGCTCCCCATTTAACTTCCTATTTTCAAAATGGCTCAGCAGGAACTACATAGGTAATCCTGGCCATGCGCAATGCGGGAACTTACACCTCCTGGAAAGCCTCACGTTTGACAACTGTTTTCAAAGTGCTCACAATACTTCGCTGCTCTGTGATGTATTCATTTTTTTGCAGATATTTATTAAGCACCTATTATGTACCAGGCAACAATCTAGAACCTGGGGCTACGTCACTAACAAGATTTTTTTGCTGTAAAAACATTGCTGATAAAAAGGGGGGAAAATTATCTGCATACACTTGGTGTCTTGGACACAAAACTCAAGAGAATGAAAACTAGAGAAAATGTTTAAATAAAACAACCAGAATCTCTGTAGGAAGACAAGATAATGTGATGGGAAATGTGGAAAAGAGTTTGCTGGAGCTGCCTCCCGACACCCAATCCCTCCCCATCAGACTCCACCTGTAATGGGAAAAGTGTGGGAAGAGCTGGTGCGGCAAACACATCAGACTTCTGCAGAGCCTGCACCACCGGGTACTTACACTGCAGCTACGCCACCACTACCTGCCTTACAACAGCAGAACGCAACACAAAATATCCTTGGTTCACTCACTGCAGGCAGCCACAGGTTCTCTGAGCTCCTGCAGGTAGAGAAGCTCTCTTGCTGCAATCACTTGGAATAAAGGGAATTAACTAACTGCCTCCTTGGGTCCCCAGGCACTGCTGCCCCCTCATCCAGGGTCCTATGGGTGTCTGTGTTTATTGTTTGAGATTCTCGAGATAATGCTGGTTTCTCAGGCCAATGGAATTACTTGAACTTCTAAATGTTCTAGTAACTTGGCAGCCTAGGCTGTTGACTTCCATGGACAGGATAGTTTGCCTTTCAGAGGCAGAATGAAGGTCAGAGGCATGTCAGTCACGGAAACACAGCTCAACAGAAGAGCCAAGAGTAAATTTTCCAAGAAAATGGGGTTCCCAACACCTATGATCTTTCGTCACTCAGACCATGCTCTCTTTATAACTGGGGATAATTTGCATTTTTAACTATTAACCTTATTTCCATTTGTTTTTGAAATATGAACTTCCTTCAGAAGTAAATTAAAAAGTCAAGGAATGAGAAGATTTCCTTCACCCAAACAGAAGTAATGACACCCCTGGTTCTCTTTGCCCTGATAACAGACACAACTCAAATATTTCAGAAACACATTTGCTTATCATACGACATCAAATGCTGAAAGCTGCCCACACAGCCTAGGTGTTATCGCACCTTCATGTTCACAAACTCCTCCTTCTCAATTCCCAGCAAAGCAAACTGGAATCTAAAGTAGTGCCACAGACCAGCAGAGACAGAAGAATGGAGTACCTACCTTCGACATTCCCCTGCGTGCTGGGGACATGAGTCTGAAAGGCATGTGGCCTCCACCCCTGAGAAGGCTAGCAGCCACCCCCCTGCCAGGTAAGAGCTGACTGAGCCCCTCCTGCTACAGACGAGACGCCAGGGTGAAGCAGACATGTCGAAGTGGAACACTTCTATTCCACTGTCACCTCAATACGCTTGCTTCCAAGTGGCAATCTCACCTGAAACACCTTCAGGTACTCAGGGAGCACAGAGGCAAACTTGTCAATGGTATAGAGTCTGGCCTCTTTGTTCTTCTCCATACTTTTGTGAATGCTTTTCCAGAGAATCACGATGATTTCTAGCAAACCTGCCATGGATGCAGCATCGCTGATGGACAGGGTTTTATCCAGAACCTAAGATGCAAATAATTTTTTTGTGAAAGAACCAAATCATAACAACTACTAAAATAATAGCACTGTCTTTAAAAGCACCCCTCAGAATTCTAGAACAAAAGCAGAAATGTAAAGAATATCCCGTCTCTTTTCATGACTATTGAAAATGAGTTTATTCTGTATTTGAGAATTTCTCAGAGGTGAACTGGTTTTTAAAAGCCCACCCAAGAAATAACACATTCTACATTAACCCTATATCCTTTTAATAAACAATTTACATGAATTATAAATCATCAAAATCAAAATTTATAACCTATTATCATCTAGGGACATAACACACTAGTAAAAAGCATGCTTTTTCTTTTACTGTATCTTCCGATTTGTTCAACTTCTCAGCATAAACCTCGACATGAACAGACTGTTCGTGTGTGGGGGTGTAAAACCTGATTACGCAATGTGATTACACTAAAACTCAGGGACGAGCCGCCCATTCTACAGGCTGGAAGGTGCGACGCCAGACTCTGGTGTGTAACTGTAACACCGACGCTGCTCCTCATGGATTTCCTCAGCTTGTTTTTAAATTAATATACGCATTGACATTTCCCAACTTATGCTGGCAGCAAGCCATAATGGCTGCTGTTTATCATCTGAATGTGGGCCTGAACCACAAAGGCTCTAATAAATTCTCTCGTGCCATCGCTTCAAGCTGCACATATGCGCCCCTGCCAGACACATGGACTGAACTCTGTGGTGGCTACAGCAGACAGCTGGAGAACCTGCAGGAACAGCCGACACCAGGTCCTGAAAGGGGAGCAGCTGGAGAGGCCACAACCGACTCACTGCAGGTGTTGGTACTTCTGTGCTCTCTACTGAAGTGTGACGGAAAGTAAGCTTGGTTAATGAGGGCACACAGAAAGGACAAAGGTAGTTTCTATATAGTTACATTTTTCAATGGGCACTTAATACTCTGAATGAGGTATGGCCAGTGACATTTAAAAAGCAATGAAATTACCAAAGCCTACTATGAGAACAATACAAATAACAAATCAACAAAACTTCATTCTGTGTTTAATTCTACGTTTTACTGCTCTGCAGCCTTATCATGGGTGCCTCACAGAACCCATCACTTCTTACAAAAATGTGCTAAGTTCCCAAGTGAGATCTATTAAAGAGGAAGCCAACTTTATATTTTAGCAGGAATAGCTTTGATTTTTCATAGACAGCAAAAAGGAAAAGTAAAAGAGCGCTTCAAAAACTTTTGCTTTCAGCCTTATATTTTTAGAATATATATATGACAAATTGTATCTTTTCTAGCATAGTTCACAATGGAACTACATATTTCTAAACCCTTGTGATTTCTGTACCAGAAAATGACCTAAAATATCACAAAATGCAAGCTCTCTCATTAACATCTAAGTTTTTAATAATAATGAGCCTGGAGGATTCCTTCAATATTTAAAAACCGTAACAGTCTCAACTATTATTACCACCTCATAAAATACGCTTTTGCTCCTTTGCAAAACCATCCTCACCATCAGCATGAGTCTGAGAGGCTGGCCCAGAGGCCCTGCGCGCTCCACAGCACATACCTGCTCACGCCCCTCATGGTGTCTACCTCGCACATGGCAGCCCCTCGCTCTGTAGATGGAGTTCAGAAACCTTTCAGCTAAGGTTTCTGAAGATTAGCAGCAATAGAATCACTTTCCTGAGGAATCCTGCCCTCCCAATCCATATATGGAGGGAAAAACCCTGAAGAGAAGAACTCAAATCCCAACAGAACACAAAGCAGGGCCAGTTCTGAATGCTCTCAGCTGAGGGTTTCCCAAATCTAGGCTGAAAAGGCCTGTGAGCTGATGCAGCCGCTTCTCAGGCCAACTGTTCTGATGAGATGCAGCCCCACTGTCTCCATGCCCTCTTCTTTCTCTGTCCCACATCTGCTGGCCCTCACTGGGGCAGGGACAAGGCTGGTGGGGAGGGGCCACACAGGCCTGAGCCCAAGGGCACATGTGTGAGCAGCACTCTCCTTCTGACATGTGGTTGGACAGCCTGAGACCAATGACTATGCAAAGCCACACTGGAGCCCTGAGCAACCTGTCAGCCTGTGTCAGAGTGGACACAGGGCAGGAGCAAGGCAAGACAGACCGGCGCCTGGGCTCGCCTTGGGCCAGCACAGAGTTCCATGTTGCAGCTAGAGTGTAAACTGTCTTTGGTGCCTTCCTTATCAAGGTGAGTTTCCTAACCTAGATGAGCACCACAAAACTACCCTAAGATTTTACTTTCAACATCTGTGAGCACGCAAGTTTGGTTACAAGCTTAACACAGTGCCGACAAGTAGTGTGCCCAAGCCCTAAACGTTCTCTTCTTCTACTCTGAAGAAATAGCAACCAAACAACCTCTTGAATAAACAACTTTAAAAAAAAATATGTTTTAATTGATTTTAGAGAGGGAGAGGAAGAGAGAGGGAAACGAAGAGAGGGAGGGAGGGAGATAACTGTATGAGAGACATCAATCAGCTGGCTGCCTCCCGCACGTCCTGTACCGGGGATCAAGCCCACGGCCAGGGCATGTGCCCAGACCAGGAATCAAACCAGCAACCTTCTAGTGCACAGGACAATGTTCAACCAACTGAGCCACACTGGTCAAGGCTAAATCACTTTTGATAAATTATTTAAGAGAATTCTAAATAAAACTGAGACCTAGAAATTCAACCCCATGATGTTTCCAGTAGAATCTTACAGCAGAGGTTAAGAGCTCCACCACCTAACTAAAATACAGTATGGGTATGCCACCCCCAGACAGAAAAATATACAGAGAAGCTTAAGGCAAAGAAAATCTAGGATGGGGTGATACTAATAATACATTTCCTCTGTATTCACTCCTACACAAATTCCACAATGAATTACAAAGGATGTACAACAATTCTTTCAAAAACATGATCCTCCAAAATAATTAGTTGAAATATCAATACTAAAAGAATAGAAAAAATGTTCCTAAAGTTGGGGACGGGAAGAATTCCTCCACTTCTAGACAAGTAACAAACTAATCTAAAACCAGATTAACTTAATATGTGTGCACAACAGAGTCTCTCTAAAATGACGAACCAGCAGCTTTCTATACTTTTTAGATAAAGAAACAATAAATTTTTGAAGAACTGACAGGACAAAGACACTTAGGTTTGGGTGCTAATTAGTGAGAAACATAAACAAGTTAGGACCTGGGTGGTGACTGGTAAAGGGGTAACATGGTTTGTTTATCAAGGCTTAGGCCCTGGATTCCTAATTCTAGCCATTGTGGGATCTTTTGGGGTGGCCTGTGCTGGGCCCGGACACTCACATCACAGCCCATGGAAACGAGGGGTAACATGGCCCAGGGCTCGAGGCCACCATGTCCTACTTACACTCACGTTCTCCTTCTCCCTCTCCTCGTCCTCCTCCTGGTACTCGTGGATTGCCTTCCGGATGCAGGCATTTAAGCAATGGCGAATCACATGAATCAGCTTTGCTACAATGTTGAAGATAACCAATAGTTTAGTCACATGTTTCTTCAACAAAATTACCTCTTAACAGTAAAATCCCAAACAACTACAAGTGCCATCTAAGGGAAACCATTCAGCAATGCATTCAAGCACAGAGCTTACAGGCCAGGCTCCTTGGAGACCAGCCTGAGAGGCGCGGCATGCATACCTATGTTGGTGCAAGCGGTGTGCTCATGGGCATACTGGTAGAACCTCCTAGCAGCAGCGTGGTTCATCTGCAGCAGCGTGACACAGCGCTCACACCACACCTCCTCCGGGAGGTTCACGGGCAGGAAAGAGTTAAAGATGAGGCTCACCAGGCGCCGACACACAGGCCTGGAATCTGATTCCAGACGAACCAAAATATGCTCCATGGGGCATATCTTCCAAAACTGTGTGAAGCAGGAAGCAGGGGTCTGTCAATGGTTCCTGTCATCTTAACAACATTTTAAGCAAAATTTCCAGAGAATAAAAAAGAAACTAGCTCTCGTTCCTCCAATGCAGGGTGCAGGAGACCCGGCGCCTGTGCCAGCACTACCTATATCAGACAGCAACATGCTGCCCATCATTCCACTGGGTGACAATCACCCATTCCTGTTAGCTGCTTCTCCACAGGCCCATCAACCTCTGACCTTGATTTTCAAGAACAGACCTTTGCAGAGACCTCACCACTAAACCACTCTCTGCCTTCCTTCTACAGAGCCAGCTAAGATCAAGTATCTCATTAAGACAAAGCCAAAACTCCGGTCCCAGGCCTTCTTTCTATCTTACTGGTCTTGCCTGTTCTCGTGGAGAGACTCCCTAGTAAAGCAGAAACAACTGCCCTCTCTATTCCTCCCAGCCATCACCTCCACAATCCTGTGCAAGCAGATTGACAGCTCAAACAACACTAAGCCAAACACTTCCCTTTCAGACTCAGAATCTAGTTTTAACAGGCTGTTAGAACAAATACAATCAAACTTGCACCCAGCTTTGTTGTTGAAACTGACATGATGATTCTAAAATTGTCATGGAAATGCAAAGGACCAAGCAGCCAGAGGGCTCTAAGGGAGGAGGCTGGGGTTCATACACCAGACTCAGGGCCCTCAGCATCCAGGCTGTGCTGGGTGGCCCCGGCCCAGGACAGACAGCAAGAAAGCTACACAGAGCAAGTCCAGAAACAGACCACACCATCAACTGATTTGCAACACAAGTACCGAGGTAGTGAGATTGGGGATGATATGGGTATTCTTACTATGCAGGTCATACAAAATATACTTTTTTAAAAAACATAAAAATATTCAGGCCAAAATCTGAAAAGCATAAGGCAATACACACCCTAAGCAGTGATAAGGCTTCCCCAGAACGCCATCCCAAGACACCCAATCCCTGCTCACAGGCAGCTGTCACTAACGTCCTGATTCTCCCAGGGTGTTTCATGCGTATCTGAGCAAATACAGGCTGTAATGCTGTGTGTTCCCCATTTTATGCAGCTCTGGTGTCTACACTTGCTTGTCCTTGCCTATCTTAGAGGTATTTCTGTGTAAGTTCATTTCCTTTCACGGTCACACAGCATTATGTCACTGCACGAGTGCACCGTAGGGCTGTGCAGCGGACCCTGCATGGATGACATGTGCACTCTTTCCCCAATGCTGTGCCAGGCAAAACAGCCTTTTTGAAAGTAAATTTCAGAGAACCATTGTGTGGAGGGAAAAACTCACAGATAATACCAAATAATAATGAAGACCCTTAACCTAACATTTAGCCAAAAGCTGAACTTTGTCTTTTTGTGAATGAAAACAAATGTATTTATTTACTTCATGTCTTAAATAAGAAAAACCCTATTTACCCCACCTTGGCAGCCCTTACGGCTTTAACTTTCAACAGCATTTCCACAAAAGCCACTCTCACTTTCTCCGAATTGTCATGGAGACTGTATTTTAGTGCTGGCAAAAGCTGCTCTAATAACGGGTGGCTTAATTTGTTATCCAAAATTATCGGTAGACACTGCAAGAAAGGAGAAAGACAAGATTCAAATTAGAACATAAACTAAAAAGGTTCAGGTGAGAAAACATCCAGGCCCACTGGTGAAATAAACACATCTGTAGAAAACAACACTTTCTTAAACGGTTTCACATTAACACACACTTTTAATGAATTAGCATGGTTTCAAAGGTTGACAATTATTCCTCTACGGTTTCACTGTTCCTAACAAGATTAGAACAGCTATAAAATAATCTTCAGAATTAAAGAAACACAGCACCACGGCTGGTCAAGCAGTGTCCAAAGCTTAGACCATAGAGTCCTTTATCCATGCCCACAGCCCACACCTTCTGCACCTCCTGACTCCACCCTGCAGGACCCACGCTCCTCAGATAGAGGCCAAGTGACCTGTCCAAGCTCAGTCCAGGCACCAACTTGTCAGAAGACTGATACGCCCTGCCAACTTCTCTTTCCAGTTATTAGGAAAATGGATTTCTTATTTTAAAAGACATCTATATTTTCAAGGTTATAAGTAAATATTTACAGATGAGATTATGCAATGTCTGGGCTTTGCTTCGAAGGAATTATAGGAGAAAAATGAGTGGGACTACAGATGAAATGAGATGGAGATGTCCTAGTAACTACTGAGACTGAATGATGGAGGAAGGACAGTTTTGTAGATTCTTATGAGAAGTATATACTAGGTATCAAAAAGGCAGGGAGGGTGGGTGGGAAGAGATGAATCAAAGAACTTGCATCCAAATATGCTAACCATGGACACAGATAATAGGGTGGTGAGGGCCTGGGGCAGAGGGGGAGGGGGTTAGAAAAGGTCAATGGGGGAAAAAAAAGACATGTAATACTTTCAACAATAAAGATTTTTTTAAAGGTCAATTTTAATGTATAACTTAACAATTTTAAAGTGCATGCAGGTCCTAGTCTAAAATGCTGTGCACACACTCCCCCCGCCCCCCCCCACACACACAGAAGAAAGACTATTTCAAGTAGGTAATTTTTGTAGCAAACACTTTAATTTGGTTGATAAAACCTTACCTTGGACATATAAAAAAAATGTCAATAATGATATTATGAGTGATTTTTAAGATGGTTCCCTCTGTATTCACTAACTATCCTACAATAAATAAACATTGCTCATATAACTTAAAATCTTACCTTAAAGACAGAACAACGCACATCGGCTGAGCTTGCATCGGACGCCAGGTCCCCAGTCACTTTCTTGAGGAGGTCAATGAGAATTGTCGGAGGCATCATCTCCCAGTATCTGGAAGTTATCTTACAAACACCAAGGATCCCTGCGGAACGGACCATTGGATATGGATCTTCTAAAAGGCTCTAGAAGTAGGAGGGAAAACAGCTTAAAAATCTTAAATCAGTTCCCTTTATATCAACATCGGCTTTACACATAAGCACCTTGGACACTCACAACTCACCCAATGTTCCAAGTTACAGAACTACGGGTCATGCAGACCCATGATCTTTGGTCAAGTGTCATTTCCACAGCTGACTATTGCAAGAGGACATCCAGACTCTCATGGTGCCTTATTTGACAACCCCACCCACAGGAGGTGGCCAACCTAGGGCCTCCAAGGCCACTCCACAGTTCAGCGGACTGTGCAGAGCTGCTGGCACTATCCTGAGTACCAGTCTATTAGACACTGCCTATGTAAATCGCTCTTGAGTTCTCAAAGTGCTGAAATGCACTGAATCCAAAATAAAGTCATTATACTTGCAATGACATCAATCCTATGTATCTGATGGAAATACACGACAGCACCTGGAAAATCAAACACAACCCACACAACCCACAAAACCATGGCTCTCATCAACTCTAAACTTCACTACCAAGTCACAGGAACACAACAAAGGGCAGAGGAACATAGCAAGGACACTGTAGGGATGGTTCTGTAAATCCGACTGTGGGAAACAAAAGAATAGCAAGAAAAAAAGAGAGCCCGGCTGGCGTGGTTCAATGGTTGAGCATCGACCTCTGCACCAGGTCATGGTTCACTACCTGGTAAGGGCACAAGACTGGTTTGCGGACATGCAGGAGGCAGCCAACCAATGATTCTCCCTCATCATTAATGTTTCTCTCTCTCCCTCCCTTCCTCTCTGAAATCAATAAAAATATTTTTTTTAAAAAAAAGAGAAAGGAGAGATTTCTGGAGAGGGACATCATACTATAATTTCAACTTTCTTTTAAATATATTTTTATTTACTTCAGAGAGGAAGAGAGAGGGAGAGACAGAAAGATGATGAGAAAATCATTGATCAGCTACCTCCTGCATACCTAACACTGGGGATCAAGTCCAAAATCTGGGCATGTAACCTTGATTGGAATTAAACCTGGGACCCTTCAGTCTGCAGGCCACAGCTCTATCCACTGTGCCAACCCACCTAGGGCTATAATTTCAACTTTCTGTCTGAGATTTTTCACAGTCAGTCAGAAAACAAACAAAATTAAGTATTTAGAGTGTCATGAGCAACCACCATTATCATGGCATTTTTTTCTATCTCTGCCTATAATTTTCTTCTACTAACTAGGAAACTAATGTTTTTACTTGTGTTAGGAGTCTGCACGTGCAGAAGTGTGGGAACTGAGCAGGGGCAGCGCTTTCCAGCAAGGAGAGGAAGAGCCACAGCACCCAGGAAACAACGTCACACCTCATACCTCTTGTCCTAAGGCCTCATTTGAAAACCCAGTCACCTGAAAAAACCACCCCAACAGGTATTACCTGTCGGTTTGCCTTAGACACACCCAGTGTCTGCTCCTTCACATGACCCACAGCTCTACAGTAGTCAGTATCCCACCTGCAGTTCACAGGTGAAAAGACAGAAAAGTGTCACCCTATAATATCCTACTTCTCTGCTGGAGAGACAAGAATACACATAAAACATTTAAAATTATATGAAGTAATAAATGTTCCAAAGAAGATGAAGAGGAAGAGAAAAGGGCACTCTGCACCCACAACGTCACCAGGGAGAGCATGGATTTCCTTGAAGAATGTCAACATCTGTAAAGCCTGCCATGGAGGGGAGGAGAGCACAGGCAGATGCAGGAACGGCTGGGATGCACACCAGGCCAGACAGAGCTGAAGTGATAATGAGCTCGACTACATGAATACGTACATAGAGCTCTTCAAACTGCTTCTGAATTTCACTGTCCATTTCAATAGCATTGAAGTTTGGATCCCTAATAGGAAATGCTTCAACGAACAGCAGTGCAGCATTGGAGCGAACCTCAGAGTTTCTGGCCTGGAATAATGAAGAAAGAGTGTGTCAGGGCCCACAGAGAGGGCGGCATCAGAAGGCGTCAGTGGAGAGTTCCCAGAGTAAAGCTCCTGACATCTCAGCACAGAGACTGACTTACAAATTAAAGCCAATTTTTAAAACCGCACTATGAGACCTTCCTCAGGTTCAGCCATGCTCAGCTCCGTGCAGACACCTGGAAGATGGCTTCCTTGTCCAAAGCCCATCCTGCGTCACTAAGACACAAGGACCTCACATCCCCCCAGCACGTCGCCTGTGCTGAAAGCCTGTGTCGACTTGAACACTCCTAGTGTGGTCATCCTGGCACCCAGTCTCAGCAGGGGTTCTTGAGGGACCAGGACACCCTGCCCAGCTCTGCAGACCCCCCACCTCAGCTGGTTTCTGAGCACAGCTCCTCCTCCCCTCCCAACTGTGTGGTCAGCACTAAACCAACTCAGACTCATTCTGATGGGCCTGAGAAATGCTTTTAATAAAAGAATAAACCATTCAATCCAAAGTGTCACCAGGCTCCCAGCCCAGGCCTACTTTTACTGCCCTCTCGCAGTTTGGAATGAGTGCGTCTAAGCACGACAGACAGCCAGCATGTGCACCTTCAGGCCTCTCCAGAGGATGGGCTTGTACAGTCGGTAGAGCATCTCCTCCACGCCTTGCCGAACTCTCTTCTGATGGTGAAAGTAACTCAGCACCTGGAGCCAAGAAAGCAGAACACAAAGGTCATGTTATTTTGTATCAAGAAGCTAAGATCCTGTTTGGAAAAACCAACACAGAGCACGGCCCTCTCCACCGGGACGGGCAGCTGTGCCTTCAAGTCTGACAACTTCCCTAAGAACAAGTGGATACACTGACTACACCCCACGTGAAGGAAACCTATGGCACAAGACAGAGCAAGGCCCCACCAACAGCCACAAAACCGCATCACCTTCCGGATAAAACAGCAAATTGTCAGGCCACATGGTCTCCACAGCGTTCCAGTTAAAGATGAGCTGGCTACAACTCTGCTCGGGTCTAAGAGCCTGGGCTGGACATCCATTCCAAAGTGTCCAGCACAGGCTCACCCGTCCCTCCGAGTGAGTGTCACTGCTGAGTGGTCCTGCGCAGCATGAGCTTAGCTCAGACACCAAATGCCTCTGAACAACCAGCAACGACTGCTCTGAGCGTCTCTCCCTTTCTTTTCTGCTCCCTTCTTTCCCAGAATCTTCCTGCCACTTTTTTTTTTTAAGTCCTCACCCGAGGATATGTTTACTGAATTTAGAGAGAAAGGAGAGAGAAAAACATGGATTAGCTGCCCCAGTACATGCTTCAACCAGGGATCAAACCCAAAACCTAGGTATGTGCCCCAACTGGAAATCAAACCTGCGGTGTAAGGGACGACGCTCCAACCGAGCCACTGGCCAGGGAGTTTCTGTCACTCTTCAGACTCTTGTCCCCAACAACAATCAAGTCTGCCTCACTTCCTTAATTCACAACTCTAGGGGATTCAGATTATATAGGTAAAAGGTGAAAAACAAAATAAATGGGCTATAAAATATCCTGTGCTTTAAGTGAACTTGCGTCAACTTTACCGTAAAACAACTTCAGTCTAAAGATGATTTTTTTCTGCCCTAACTGGTTTGGCTCAATGGATAGAGCATCAGCCTGCAGGCTGAAAGATCCCAGGTTCGATTCTGGTCAAGGGCATGTACCTTGGTTGCAGGCACATCCCCAGTAGGAGGTGTGCAGGAGGCAGCTGATCGATGTTTCTCTCTCATAGATGTTTCTGACTCTATAAAAAATCAATAAAACATATATTTTTTAAAAAAGATTTTTCTGTTTGTTCATCTACACTCATAATATTTTAATTACGTAGAGACCAGGGCAGGAAAAACAGATATGAAAAAAAGTCTTTAGTGTGGGAAGCCACCCATTGTCTTCACTAGCAGAGAGGTGTGGACAAGGAGCTCGGAATGCTGGTGACCCTTGAGCCCTGGCAAAGTTCAGAGCTATGCACTGACTATTTAGTTGAGATAATGGTAGCTGAAGCAACTTCCTGACCAGATAGTCATGTAAATTCTTACTGATACAATAGCCTGCCTGTTACTGCAAATTGCCTGCCTAAGGGCTATAGGTGCATCCCAAACTGAATAAAAGGATGGCAAGGCCTGAGCACAAGCGTAATCCTTCTTCTTGCATTGGACTCCTGCCTGGCCCCCCGCCAATTTCTAAATTATTATTTCTTGTCTCATCTGTCATTTGTGTGTGGCCTCTTCTCCAGAGCCCGAACCCTGAACCACGTGGGATGTGGGTCATCACATCTGGTGCCTCGACGAAGGACCTCTGGAGAAGATATCGTCTAAAGCAAAAAAACCAAGTTTCACCAGCAAGGTGGGGAAGATTTCACTATATAGGTGGGGAAATTCACCACACGCAAAGCTGCAGAAGTCACGATCTACAAGTAGGTTGGGAATGTCTTTCCTTAGCCAGGCTAAATGGGGCAGGATTCAGTTAAAAAGTAAGAAACTTCATTGTAGACTTTTGGTTTGCATGTTTAAGGAATCAAAGTTTCAGAAGGTATTCTCTTACAGTTTTTGCTTGATGTTATAGAACATAGCCCTTGGTTTCCTGAAGAAGGTACATTAGATCCTGAATGTTGGGAAAGAGTTGGTCAGAACTTGAAAAAAGCTCAGCAGCAGGGGAAAAACTTGCCTCCCATCTGTTTTTCCTTGTGGAACATGGTATTGCATTTGCTAGAGCTTTTCAGAGAGGCTAAGGAGGAGATTATTTACTACGGTAGGGAGAATTTTTGAAGAAATGTCAGGAGCAAGTCCACACAAACTGTGGACGGAATGATCAAATAACTTACAAAATGTTAGCAGGGCTGGGACAAAATAGTAACATGCAGAATCAGCTAAATAATGTGCAGAAAGATTATAAGCAAATTAGACTTTGTGGAAGAATAGGACATTTTAAAAAAGAATGTAGGCAACCAAGAAGGACACAAGGTGGCGCTCCAGGGAAAGGCGCAAGCATCCGGCCTCCTGATGCAATCAATGCATATTCAACCTCTTTTATGTCCTAGATATTAAAAACAAAATTATTGGATACTTATCTATTGATTATTGTTTTTCTTTGTTGTTTATTGTTAAGTTTATTAACTATGACTCTAATTTAATTTAATAAGAAAGAAATGATAGATGGCCAGGCCATTGCTGTGTTTCCCCAGAACAAACAGAATGTGGGAATGGGGAAAGAGAATTTCAGCAGTACATGTGGCCAATAATACAGGTTCTAGGAAAATTCCTTAGACAAAAGTAATTAAAAATTACTAGGTCTTTTGGCGATCCTGTAAAATGGGCGCCTTACTCTAAAGTGTTATTAACTCTCATTTTTGCCATGTTTTTATTTCACTGTTTGTCATTTAAAATTTAAGCAAATGAAACATTTCCCACAATTTAGGGATGCATCTGGGATTTCAGTACCCTGGAATAGAAAAGCAAGCTTAAGAAAATGTGTGCGCTCTGCCCAATTTTGGGTGACTTCCTGAGCCCCGAGGCCTTTTCACAGATGCTACAGAATAAACCAGACTGCTTTTTTCTTTGAAATTATTATTGAAATTATTCGAAGAATTTATTCTCTCTTCTTAAAGGAAATATTTTAAATTTAGCCAATCTCATATACTTAAAATCTCAGGGAAAGCTTTATCAAATAAAAATTGATAACTATATTTTACTTATATACAAATATTTTAAATGTTATGAAGGTTTTGGCCTCTAAGAAGGGCAAAATAAAGTAACAATATATTTCTTAAATACAGCTAAATTTTTCAGCACACCAATTTAAAAGACAAAAAGCCTCTGCATTTTAAATAGGCTGGGGGTGGGGCAGCGTTTGTGCCTTGTGAATCAGACATATAAGTTTACTAAATTTGCTCATTTTGCTTTTTTAATAAAAATATATACTTAAATTATTTAATAACTTAGCTTTTTAAAAATATAATCAAGGTCTCATAAATTAAGTTATATGAGAAGCCAATATTTTTATGAGCAAATTGGATCCTAGTAAAGTCTTCTAAGAGAATACTAAAACCTCCCATAATCCCTCTATATATGCAAATAAACCAAAGGGGATACTCTTTAAAAATATAATTCTAAGCTTAATTAAAAGAAGAAATTTGAAAATTTTGAAATCTCTTCTGCTAATATTTACAGGTTAAACTAAAGATTGTTGTTAAAATACTAAATCTGACAATAATTACAGTCACCATAATTGAAAAATCACTTGAAAAATATGGCTTTGCAGAAGTATTTGTCAAAATCCAAAAAGCAGCCATGTTTGTTACATTTGTTGCTTGGTGTAAAAAAAAATAGAAAAGTGTCTTTTAAATGAAACTCTCTAAGTGTGGTCTAGAAATTACTGTGGAAAGAAATAAGAGAGGTTTCCTTCAAACATCTGAAAAACTACAATTAAAAGTCAATATATTAGGCCTCAAAAAGAAAAGAAATTAATTTTTATTTTTGCCTCCCTAACAAGGTTTATGTAAAGTTACTCAAAGACTAATAGCAGAAATTTAATGCCATGTACTGATTTAAATTGCCTAATTAAAATAAAAGGATATTCATAAAAACTTTGTTGTACTGGGCAGGAAACTGCTCCTGAAGCATTAACTAATTTTTTTAAATAATGGTTTATCTCATAGTTCAAAAATTGCTTAACATGCAATGAATCCAAAGCAGTCATATTTCTGTATAGAAAATTAAAATTAAAAAGTTATCAAGAGTGCATTGCAAAGTTTCCAAAAGCCTCTTAATATTATTTAAATCAAAAAAAGAAGGGGGGAGGAGAAACCAAGATGGCAGCATAGGTAAACACCTGAAATTGCTGCCTCGCACACCACTTCAAAACTACAACTAAAAGACAAAACGGACATCATCCAGAACCACAGAAAGGCTGGCTGAGTGGAAATTCTACAACTAGAAGGAAAGAGAAAACCACACTGAGACTCAAGAGGAGGTGCGGAAGTAAAGTGCAGAGGTACGGAGGCATGTATGAAATGGGCTGGCAACTGAGGATGTGGTTGTCTTTTTCAATCTGAAAGGAGACACAAGCTCCCAACTGCTCTGAACTCCAGTTCCAGGTGAGACTATAGAGACCCAGGCTCATACCGGGAGAAACTGGACTGTCTGGCATCGGGCGGAACTCGAGGGCGGCTTTCTCTCAGAGGTGCTTGCAGCAATTACCGTGGCACACTGAGACCCAGGGGTCTCTTAAGGCAGGGATGAGGATCAGCCATAGCTATTTGCCCTGTCCTGTAAAATACCCGAGACCCCGCCCGACCCAAGCTGTGCGCAGAGGCTTTTGCATATGAATGGCCTGGCCCTTTGCAATCTAAAATTACCTAACAAACTGCAGCTGGGTCAGAGATACCCAGAACTTCCAAAAGAAGGCCCAAAGCCCCACAGCAGCTTACATTGCTTCACAGCTGGGCCTCATCTGGGCACCTTTAAACACCAAACAAAGAGGAGGAATCTGCAGATCTCTCCGTAGCTCTTGCTAGGTGGCCACAGGCAGAGGCTAAATTAGGACCTTCTTGGAGATCCAAGAGCTAGTGTACCCAGTGGTCAGAGTGGGACCGTCCAGAATACAACTCCTCAGATACATAAGGGACACACTCAGGGGGCAGACTCAGTGAGCACCAAAGCCCCACTGAAGCAAGTCTTGCCCCATAAGGGTGTCCCCAGCACAGAAGTTCTCCCACTTAGACACAGCTGATTCTCACAGCCAATTGGCCTGGAGGCCAATTCCTCCCAGTTATACCAATAACAATCAAGGCTTAACTACAACAAGACTGTGCACACAGCCCACAAAGGAGTGCACCAAGAGTATCCACCTCAGGTAATTAGGGAGGCTGAGCCACTGGGCCCTATAGGACACCTAGCACACAAAGCCACTCTATCAACACAGGGAAGCAGCCAAAATGCAGAGACAAAGAAACAGGTAAAAAATTACAAAAATGGAGGAAAGCAAACTACTGGATCTAGAGTTCAAAACCACAGTTATAAGGTTTTTCAAGAATTTTCTAGAAACCGCTGATAAATTTAGTGAGACCTTCGAGAATAAGAAAAAGGACCAACTAGAAATTAAGCATACACTGATTGAAATAAATAATATACAGAGATCCAACAGCAGACTAGAGCAGTGGTTGGCAAACTCATTAGTCAACAGAGCCAAATATCAACAGTACAACGAATAAAATTTCTTTAGAGAGCCAAATTTTTAAAATTAAACTTCTTCTAATGCCACTTCTTCAAAATAGACTCACCCAGGCCGTGGTATTTTGTGGAAAAGCCACACTTAAGGGGCCAAAGACCCGCATGTGGCTCACAAGCCGCAGTTTGCCAACCGCTGGACTAGAAGATTGTAAGAATCAAGTCAAAGATTGGAAAAGCAAAGAAGCAAAAAACCCAACCGGAAAAGTAAAAATAAAATAATCCAAAAATATGAAGATAGTGTAAAGAGCCTCTGGGACAACTTCAAGCGTACCAACATCCGAATTATTGGGGTGCCAAAAGAAAAGAGCAAGATATTGAAAACCTATTAGAAGAAATAATGACAGAAAACTTTCCCTACCTGGTGAAAGAAATAGACTTACAAGTCCAGGAAGCGCAGAGAACCCCAAACAAAAGGAATCCAAAGAGGACCACACCAAGAAACATCATAATTAAAATGCCAAGGGCAAAAGACAAAGAGAGAATATTAAAAGCAGCAAGAGAAAAACAGTTACCTATAAGGGAGCACCGAAACAACTGTCAGCTGATTTCTCAACAGAAACCATGCAGGCCAGAAGGGAGTGGCAAGAAATATTCCAAGTGATGAATAGCAAGAAACTACAACCAAGATTACTCTACCCAGCAAAGCTATCATTCAGAATTGAAGGTCAGATAAAGAGCTTCACAGATAAGAAAAGCTAAAGGAGTTCATCATTGCCAAACCAGTTTAATATGAAATGCTGAAAGGTATTCTTTAAGAAGAGGAAGAGGAAGAAAAAGGTAAATATAAAAATTATGAACAACAAATACATATCTATCAACAAGTGATCTAAAAATCAAGCGAATTAAAAATCTGAGTAACAGAATAAACTGGTGAATATAATAGAATCAAGGGCATAGAAAGGGAGTGGACTGACAATTCTTGGGGGGAAAGGGGTGTGGGTGCGGGAAAAGACTGGACAAAAATTGTACATCTATGGATGAGGACAGTGGGGAGGGGGTAAGGGCAGAGGGTGGGGTGGGAACTGGGTGGAGTGGAGCTATGGGGGGAGGGGGGAAAGAGGAACAACTGTAATAATTTGAACAATAAACATTTACTAAAAAGAAAAAAAAAAAAGAAGGGGGATAGTGGAATAATCCCGTGAGTAAATTACATCAAGAAAATTTTTTATTTTAAACATTGTTTCTCACTTGTAATGCTGAAGATAAGACACCCATGAAAACACACATGGTGTCAAAATAAGCCAAAGGAAAATGGTTTGGGCACAAGGAAAAGAAAAGGATCCCAAGTCTAGTTTATAGAAAAGATTCCTTTATTAATCTTTGGTCGAGAAAATGCTTGTGTATTTCCAGAAAACTCCTCCAAGCCCGTGTGCATTCCTGCAACAGTGAATCCGAGAGAGGAACTGACCAGATTGCTCCAGCCACAGAATAGCAGTGGCCCCCAAACAGCACCCTGAAAACAAGAGGAGAAACAGTCCAGAGATGGAGATGGTGAAAATACCTTGCTATACTAGCAGTAAGCAGCTATGCGTCGCTGCAGGTTGCCCAGGACCAAACCAGAGAAGGTCGGACTTGCATTGCCATTGTTTGTCCACCATCCAAAACTAGAATATCATTGCTGGCATGTACATATATGGAATGGTTGGACATGGGAAAGAGGACTCAAAAGACTGTTGGCCCAGAAAGAAACTTACTACAGACTGATTCCTTAGATGCCTGGCAGCAATTTAAAAAGGACATGGAAGAATTTAACCCCTTCCACTGGATATCCTTGCATAACCACTATTGCCTGACTCATTTTTGAACTCATATGTTTATTTCTAGTCTGCAGATGCAAAATAAAGAGTCTTACAGAAGGAGAGGAAACTGAGCAAGGAATAGAAAACTTGTTTGAAGAAATAATAACAGAAAACTTCCCTGATATAGGGAAGAAAAACCCCACACAAATCCAAGAAGCTCACAGAGTCCCAAGCAAAAGGAACCCCAAAAGACTGACGCCAAGGCACATTATAATTAAACGGACAAACACCAACGACAAAGTAAGAATCTTAAAAGTGGCCAGAGAGAGACAGAAAGTTACCTACAAAGGAACCCCCATCAGACTAGCAGCTGATTTCTCAACAGAAACTCATCAGGCCAGAAGGGAATGGAATGAAATATACAAAGTCATGCAAAGGAAGGGTCTGAATCCAAGAATACTGTACCCAGCAAGGCTATCAATCAAAATTGAAGGTGAAATCAGTAGCTTCACAGCCAAAAGTGGACTAAGGGAATTTATTACAACCAAGCCAGCAACGTAAGAAATGCTAAAAGGTCTGCTGTAAAAAACAGAAATAGGAAGCGAAGAAGGAACACAGGGATAAAGAATAAAAATGGCGACAAGTAAGTACCTACCAATAACTTTAAATGTAAATGGATTAAATACCCCAATCAAAAGACATAGGGTAGCTCTTCCCCGAAGCGGCCATAGATGACCTTTGAAGATGGTTCGCTATTCGCTAGACCCAGAAAACCCCACAAAATCATGCAAATCAAGAGGCTCCAATCTCCGCGTTCACTTCAAGAACACGCGTGAAACTGCCCAGGCCATCAAGGGCATGCATATTCAGAAAGCCACCAAGTATCTGAAGGACGTCACCTTAAAGAAGCAGTGCACGCCATTCCGTCATTATAATGGTGGCGTTGGTAGGTGTGCCCAGGCAAAACAGTGGGGCTGGACACAGGGTTGGTGGCCCAAAAAAAGTGCTGAATTTTTGCTGCACATGCTGAAAAATGCCGAGAGCAATGCTGAACTTAAGCGTTTAGATGTAGACTCTCTGGTCATCGAGCACATTCAGGTGAACAAAACCCCCAAGATGCGACGTAGAACCTACAGAGCTCATGGGCGGATTAACCCGTACATGAGCTCTCCCTGCCACATTGAGATGATCCTCACTGAAAAGGAGCAGATTGTTCCCAAACCAGAAGAGGAGGTGGCACAGAAGAAAAAGATATCTCAGAAGAAACTGAAGAAACAAACGCTTATGGCCCGGGAGTAAATTCAGCATAAAATAAAACTAAATAAAAGTAAAAAAAGACATAGGGTAATGGATTGGATAAGAAAACAAGACCCATATATCTGCTGTCTACAAGAAACCCACCTCAGAAAAAAAGGAGCACACAGACTGAGGATGAAAGGACGGAAAAAAGTTTTTCAGGCGAATGGAAGTGAAAAAAAAGCTGGGGTAGCAATACTTATATCTGACAAATTAGATCTCAAAGTGAAGGACATAACAAGAGATAAGGAAGGCCACTTCATAATACTAAAGGGAGCAATTCAACAAGAAGAAATAACTCTGGTAAACATATACGCACCCAATACATAAGCACCCAAATACATAAAAAAATTCCTGGAGGATATCAAAGGACAGATTGACAGGAATACAATCATAGTAGGAGACTTTAATTCCCCACTTTCACCACTGGAAAAATCCTCTAAGCAAAAAATCAGCAAAGAAACGTCAATCCTAAATGACTCACTAG
This sequence comes from Corynorhinus townsendii, assembly GCA_026230045.1. Classification (NCBI taxonomy): domain Eukaryota; kingdom Metazoa; phylum Chordata; class Mammalia; order Chiroptera; family Vespertilionidae; genus Corynorhinus; species Corynorhinus townsendii. The sequence goes on along the minus strand of JAPDVU010000004.1, from coordinate 102,149,855 downwards.
ACCAGATGGAATTAATTGACATCTTCAGAACATTTCACCCCAAAGCCACAGAACATACATTCTTCTCAAGTGCACATGGGTCATTTTCAAAGATAGACCATATGTTGGGTCATAGGCAAAGTCTCTTCAAATTCAAGAAGACAGAAATCATATAAAGCATCTTCTCAGATCACAGTGGCATAAAACTGGAAATCAACTACAATAAAAACAATCCAAACAAATCAAACACATGGAGACTAAACAGCATGCTATTAAACAATGACTGGGTTACCAGACAGATCAAAGAAGAAATAAAACACATCATGGCAACAAATGACAATGAAAATACAACAATCCAAAATCTATGGGACACAGAGAAAGCAGTCTTGAGAGGGAAGTTCATAGCTCTACAAGCATACTGCAAAAAACAAGAAACAATGGTAATAAATTACCTATCCCTACAACTCAAAGAGATAGAAAGAGAGCAACAAGAAAAGCCCAGTATAAGCAGAAGGAAGGAAATAATAAATATCAGAGCAGAGATAAACGACATTGAGACCAAAGAAACAATAAAAAGATCAACAAAACCAAGAGCTGGTTCTTTGAAAGGATAAACAAGATTGATGAACCTCTAGCCAGGCTCACTAAGAAGCAAAGAGAGAGGACCCAAATAAACAAAATCAGAAATGAAAGAGGTGAAATAACAACAGACCCCACCGAAATACAAAGGATTGTAAAAAATAGTATGAACAACTCTATTCCAACAAACTGGACATCCTGGAAGAAATGGACATATCCCTAGAAAAATATAACCTTCCAAAACTCTATCAGGAAGAATCTAAACAGCTCAATATGCCAGTAATTATGGAAGAAATTGAAGCAGTCATCAAAAAGCTTCCAGCAAACAAAAGCCCAGGGCCAGAGGGCTTCACAGGGGAGTTTTACCAAACATTCAAGGAAGAACTAAAATCTATTCTCCTCAGACTATTCCAAAAAATTCAAGAGGAAGGAACACTATCATGCTCCTTCTATGAAGCCAGCATCACCCTAATACCAAAAGCAGATAAAGACAACACAATGAAAGAGAATTACAGGCCAATATCCCTCATGAACGTAGATGCCAAAATCCTCAACAAAATTCTAGCAAATCGGATCCAGCAGTACATCAGAAAGATCATACACCATGACCAAGTAGGATTTATCCCAGGAATGCAAGGATTGGTACAATATTCGCAAATTAATAAACGTGATACATCACATAAACAAATTGAGAGATAAAAATCACATAATCATATCAATTGATGCAGAAAAAGCATTTGATAAAATCCAACACCCTTTCTTGATAAAAACTCTCAACAAGGTGGGAATAGAAGGATCATACCTCAACATAATAAAAGCTATATATGATAAACCCACAGCTAACATCATACTCAATGGGCAAAAACTAAAACCATTTCCCCTAAGAACAGGAACAAGACAGGGATGCCCACTCTCACCACTCCTGTTCAACATAGTACTGGAAGTATTAGCCACTGCAATTAGACAAGAAGAAATAAAAGGCATCCAAACTGTAAAAGAAGAAGTAAAGCTGTCCTTATTTGCAGATGACATGATATTGTACATAAAAAACCTGAAAGACTCCATCAAAACACTAATAGACTTAATAAATGAATTCGGCAATGTAGCAGGATACAAAATTAACGCCAAGAAATCTGTGGCATCTCTATATCCCAATAGTGAACTTACAGAAAGAGAGACTAAAAAAGCAATCCCATTTACCATCGCACCAAAAAGATTAATATACCTAGGAATAAACTTAACTAAGGAGGTAAAAGACCTATATGCGGAAAACTACAGGACACTGAAAAAAAAGATAGAGGAAGACGTAAACAGATGGAAGACCATACCATGTTCATGGATTGGTAGAATCAACATCATTAAAATGTCCATACTACCCAAAGCAACCTATAGATTCAATGCACTCCCCATTAAAATACCAACGGAATATTTCACAGACCTAGTAAGAACTCTCCAAAAATTCATCTGGAATAAAAAAAGACCCCGAATAGCCACAGCAATCCTGAGAAAGAAGAACAAAGTAGGTGGGATCTCAATACCGGATTTCAAGCTGTATTACAAAGCCACTGTTCTCAAATCTGCCAGGTACTGGCACAAGAACAGACATATAGATCAATGGACTAGAAGAGAGAACCCAGAAATTGATCCAAATCACTATGCTCAATTAATATTTGACAAAGGAGGCATGAACATACAATGGAGTCAAGACAGTCTCTTCAATAAATGGTGTTGAGAAAACTGGACAGATACATGCAAAAAAATGAAACTAGACCACCAACTTACACCATACACAAAAATAAACTCAAAATGGATCAAGGACTTAAACATATGACGAGAAACCATAAAAATACTAGAGGAATCTACAGCCAGGAAAATCTCTGACATATGCCAAAGCAATTTCTTCACTGATACTGCTCCTAGGGCAATAGAAACTAAAAAGAAAATAAACAAATGGGACTACATCAAAATAAAAAGCAAAGGAGACCATCAATAAAACAACAAGAAAGCCCACTGCATAGGAGAACATATTTGCCAATGATATCAACGATAAGGGTTTAATGTCCAACATTTACAGGGAACTCATGCAGCTTAACAAAAAGAAGATAAACAACCCAATCAAAAAATGGGCAACGGACCTAAATAGAGTCTTTTCGAAAGAAGATAGAAGGAAGGCCAAGAGACATATGAAAACATGCTCAAAGTCACTAATCATCAGAGAGATGCAAATCTAAACAACAATGCGGTACCATCAGAATGGCTGTCAGAATGGCTATTATCAACAAATCAACAAATGACAAGTGCTGGCGAGGATGCGCAGAAAAAGGAACCCTTGTGCATTGCTGGTGGGAATGCAGACTGGTGCAGCCACTGTGGAGAACAGTATGGAGTTTCCTCAAAAAACTAAAAATGGATGTCCCATTTGACCCAGTGATCCCACTTCTGGGAATATATCCCAAGAAACTAGAAACACGAATCAGAAAGGATATATGCACCCCTATGTTCACAGCAGTAAAATTCACCATAGCTGAGATTTGGAAACAGACTAAGTGTCCAGCAACAGATGAGTGGATTAAAAAACTGTGGTACATATACACAATGGAATACTACGCTGTGGTAAAAAAGGAGTTCTTACCATTTGCAACAACATGGATGGAGATGGAGAGCATTATGCTAAGTGAAATAAGCCAGGAAGAGAAGGATAAATGTCACATGATCTCACTCATTTGTGGAATATAATGAACATGAACTGATGTACAAAAATAGATCCAGAGACAGAGAAACATCAATCAGAACGTGAGGGTAGGGTAATGGGGAGAGATCAACCAAAGGACTTATATGCATGCATGTAAGCCTAATCAATGGACACAGACAACAGGGGGATGGGGGCATGAATGGGAGATGGGGGGTAATAGGGGAATAAGGACACATATGTAATACCTTAATAAAGAATTTTTTTTTTAAAAAGTCTTAAAGAAAACTCAAACCCTTTTAGGCGGCATTCACTTTTCAAGATTTATTAAGGAAATTAAAAGGGGGAGATGTGGGGAGCCACCATTGTCTTCACTAGCAGAGAGGTGTGGACAAGGAGCCCAGAATGCTGGTGACCCTTGAGCCCTGGCAAAGGTCAGAGCTATGCACCAACTATTTAGTTGAGACAATGGTAGCTGAAGCAACTTCCCAACCAGACAGTCACATAAATCCTTACTGATAAGATAGTCTGCCTGTTATTGCAAATTGCTTGCCTAAGCGCTATAGGTGCATCCCAAACTGAATAAAAGCATGGCAAGGCCTGAGCACAAGCGGAGTCCTTCTTCTTGCGTTGGGCTCCTGCCTGGCCTCCCCAATTTCCAAATTATTATTTCTTGTCTCATCTGTAATTTGTGCATGGCCCCTTTTCCAGAGCCCGAACCCTGAACCACGCAGAACGTGGGTCTTCACACTTTAGTCATTTGGTTCCAAGAGTGAAACACCCACATCACAAATCTGTAGTTTAACATGATGCCAATTTTATGACTAAACCAAACCTGAGACACCAAACTACACGTGTGATCACAACTGAAAGAACTACACTGGGATGGGGGTGGAGAGAGGGTTATCTTTGGGCTCTTTATCTTTGGGTAACTCAAACTAAATCATCAATAATGTAAAGAAATGTTTTCTTACCCAAACATTATATAATCAGTATGTGGACATTCTATAAACAACTGCAGTGTCACTTTCACAAAGGAAAGAGTCTGCTTTTGTCCACATAGCTTCTTGACACTTGGTGCCAAACGCAACAGTTGATCAACATAACAGAGAGGACTCAGCCCTCCTGCCAGAGTCAGACCATCAGCAGACACCTACCGGTGTGGCAAGGGCACTGACAAGCAAGCCTTACTCAGTCACACCATTGACAATCTACATATATAAAAGCCTAAGCAACCGAACAACCAGTTGACCAGTTGTATGATGCGCACTGACCACCAGGAGGCAGATGTTCAATGCAGGAGCTGCTCCCCTGGTGGTCAGTGCGCTCCCACAGCCAACCTCCCAGAGTCCCTCCCCCCAGCCAGCCACCCAATCGACCCTGATTGGGGCCGGCGCGCCAACCTCCCGCGGTTCCTCCCCTCAGATTGGGCGAGAGAGCCCAATTGGCCCCAATTGCTAGCCAGGCCAAGGGACCCTACCTGAGCATGAATTTGTGCACCAGGCCTCTAGTATAAGGATAAAATCCAGATCTAAATTCTGAGATGACTTTTGTTTTTTAAGATATATTTTATTGATTTTTTTACAGAGAGGAAGGGAGAGGGATAGAGAGCTAGAAACATCAATGAGAGAGAAACATCGATCAGCTGCCTGCTGCACACCCCCTACTGGATATGTGCCTGCAACCAGGGTACATGCCCTTGACCGGAATCGAACCTGAGACCCTTAAGTCCGCAGTCTGACACTCTATCCACTGAGCCAAACTGGTTAGGGCCTGAGATGACTTTTTAAAAACAAAATCTTACCAAGAGAAACTAACAAAACACTATCCCATATGGTCTGCAGAATACCAAAATGGAAATATAAATGTATGAAAATAAATAATAAAATTAGTCTCAACTATCATCTGTTCTGGAAAAAAAAGCAGTGGAAGTTAGAAAGTCATGATTCTGGACATATTTATGTCAAAGAATTTAATTAAGGTGGCTTAAGTAAGTTCTGACACTTATTTGGAAGGCGCCCATTGTCTTCACTAGCAGAGAGGTGTGGACAAGGAACCCAGAAGACTGGTCAACCTTGAAGGTCTGAAAGGTCAGAGCCAACCACCCACTGTTTAGTTGAGACAATGGTAGCTAAAGCAAGTTCCTCCTTTTAATTGTCCACCTTTTAATTGTATGTAAATCCTTGCTGATTGGCTATTATTGGAATTGCCTGCCGAAGGGGTATGGGTGTATCCCACAATCTGAATAAAAGGGATAGCAAGACCAGAGCAGGGTGGAGTTCTTCCTCTTAAGCTGGGCTCCCGCCTCGCCCCCAATATTTCCAAATTAATATTTTCTAGTCTCTTTTATTTGTGTGCAGCCTCCTCCAGAGCCCAAACCCTGAACCTGAACCCTGAACCACGTGGGACATGGGGAGGACACTTGCAACTGGCGCCTTCGACGTGGGACCTCTGGAGGGGATGATATTTCACCTAGAGCGAAGAAAGGGAGATTTCACCGAAAAGGTGGGGAAGATTACACCAAAAAGGTGGGGAAGAATTCACCATATAGGTGTGGGAAATTCTCCGAAAGCAAAGCCCATAATCAGTTGCAGAAGTCGCAATCTGTAAGTAGGATGGGAACGTCTTTTTCAGCCAGGCTAATGGGGCAGAAGTAGGTTATAAAGTAAACTTTATTATAGACTTTTGGTTTGCATGCTTAAGGAATGTCGTTTCTTGTTCAAATTAAAATCTTAATTTGTATTTGGAATCTAAAATCTGTAATAAGAAATGACACCCTGCTGCTGAAACTGGCTCTGGTGCGGAGAAATTCAAAGGTGGCAGGAGAGGGCAGGGCTATCCGCTCTTCTGCAATGAGATTATTTGAAGTTTTATTTAAAAATTATAGAAGAACTTGGAGGGAAATGCAAAATTTGGCCAAACTAGGTGCTAGTAATTACTTCGGAAAGCGAAAAAATAAAAAATTTAAGATCTGTCTTTTTCTATTAAGCATGAAAAGATACGCAGCCAGATCTGTTACTGAAAACTTCCCCCCAAAATAAGCAGGATGTGGAGGAAGGGAGACATGTGGCAATCGAATATGGAAGGCCACTCTCCCAGTATGCTAATTTAAAGTCTCCTTTCTGGCCATGAAAAAGTCTTCTCGCCTTAAAAATTTAGAAATGCGTCTGGGATATCTGTGCACGTGTAAAGAGAAAAGCTAATTTAAGACAAAACGTGCGCACGGTCCGATTTCGGATATTAGATAGGTCTTAAACTGGACTTGACTCTTTACAAGAGCTACAGAAATGAAAAACCCAAGACTGTTTTTTTCCTAAGAAAAATGGCGGATTTGACCAAAAGGAAAAAAATGTAAGCTAGTTCCAGCAACAGTATTCACATTTCCATAAAAAAGAGTAGTTTTTAAGATGGTAATGAAGGGTGTTAAAAGCTAACTTTTAAAACCTTCAAGAAAATCAGTGAATTGTCTTACAAAAGAATTTATCCAAAGTAAATGCCTTAAAATAATTGGTATTGGATTTGAAACTCAAAAATTCTTGAAAAATATATTATAAAGATCAAGTAGCCCAGATAAAGACTGGCTACGCCCTTTGTTAATGGAGGAAGGGATGGTCACCCTTTTCCCAGCAGACAGGTAAATCAGCTTCCCGCCAGTAGCCATTTTTTAAGGACAATTTTGAATTTGAATACCTGCAGGCTTGCTCCTCAACTTCCCAGGGCAGAAAAAACCTGGTCAGTTTAAAGTTAATTATTATGTTTTTGAAATTTATTCTTAAAAATATGAAGTAATGCTAAATATTTGACTTGCCAGCTCTAAAAGTTTAAAGTTCAAATTGAATTGGGAGAAAATGTAATTGTGATAACTAAATGCCTAACGTATGGAAATTTATTTTTTTTTAAATATATTTTATTGATTTTCTTTTTTACAGAGAGGAAGGGAGAGGAATAGAGTTAGAAACATCAATGGGAGAGAAACATTGATCAGCTGCCTCCTGCACACTCCCTACTGGGGATGTGCCCGCAACCATGGTACATGCCCTTGACCGGAATCGAACCTGGGACCCTACAGTCCGCAGGCTGACGCTCTATCCACTGAGCCAAACCGGTTAGGGCTAGAAATTTATTTTTGAAGAAGATAAAATGTTGTGTTTTCTCTGAAAATAATTAGGAATTCAAAATATGTTGTTTATTGGTCTAATTAAATAAGAGAATTCTGTGATCCCAACCTAAATTTTTAATGTAAAGACCAGTTAAAACTTAATGATATTGATAATTATAAAAAGTAATATAATCTTTAAACCATATATAGATATTTGTTTGATGGTTTTCCCTGTATTAAAATTTCAAGGCTTGGAAATGATTCTTGGAGAGCTCTAAGGGCCTGGAGTAATTCAAGTTATTCACTCTTCTTAAAGGAAATATTTTGAATTTAACCAATCTAATATACTTGAAATTGCATGGAAAGCTTTATCAAATAAAAATAACTATATTTTACTTATGTTATGAAAGTTTTGGCCTCTAAGGAGGGCAAAATGTTTCTTAAAATCCAACAGCGGAAAGTTAAAATGACAAAAAGCCCATAGCCACCTGCATTTTTAATTAGGCTGAAGGTAGGGCCGCTTTTGCGCCTTGTGAATCAGACGTAAACATTTACTAAGTTTGCTTAGCTTTTTTAATTAAAGATACCTACTTAAATTATAAACAATTAAATTCTAATAAAGCCACCAGAAACAGCTAGTGAGATTTCTGTTTGTCTGCAGTGTAGTTTTGGCTTTAACAGTTTAGACAGTCACCATTTTTGGACTGCCTGACTTGGCAGCCACCATGTTGGCCTCATGGCTTGCCACTCCCCTGGGGGCTGCCATCTTGAAACAGTAATGGCCAACCCCTCTCTTTGAATAAAGTTACTAAGACCTCCCATGATCCCTCTGTATATGCTAATTAGCCAAAGGGGATACTCTTTAAAAATAAAATTCTAGCTTAATAAAAAGGGGAAATTTGAAAATCCTGAATGCTTTTACTGGTATTTACAGGATAAACTAAAGATCATTGCACTGTAATTGAAAGTCAATATATATTTAGCCTCATAAACGAAAGTAATTTATGTTTTTGCCTCCCTGACAAAGTTTATTTAAAGTTATTCAAAGACTAATTGCAAAAATTTGGTTAATGTCATTTATTGTCCATAACCTAACACAAATAAAGTTAAAAAATAAACTTTATTTCAAATTATTTAAATTGGCTAATTGAAATAAGTGAATATTAATATTCACTTAATTGTACTGGACAAAAAACCTGTTCCTGAATCGTTAACTAAAATTTTAGTTCATCTCATAGTATAATTGCTTAACATGCTATGAATCCAAAGCAGTAATATTTGTATGCAAAAATTAAGTTATCAAGACTGCATTGTAAAATTTCTAAAAGCTTCCTAATATTTAAATGAAAAAAGGGGGATAGTGGAAAAATATCCTGTAAAGAAAAAATATTATATCATGCAAGTAAATTATATCAAATGTTTTACTTTGAAAATTAATTTTCATTTGTAATGCTAATAGCAAGACACCCATGAAAAAGCACATGGTGTCAAAATAAGCCAAAGGAAAATTGTTTGGGCAAAAATGAAAAAGGATCCCATGTCTAATTTATAGAAAAGATTCCTTTATTAACCTTTGGTCGAGAATATGTTTGTATATTTCCAGAAAACAACTCCAAGACCATGTAGATTCCTGCAACAACGGATCCTGGAGAGGAGCTGACTGGATTGCCCCAGCCATGAAGACAAGAGGAGAAACAGTACAGAGATGGAAGATGGTGAGGACGCCTTGCCATACTAGCAGTCAGCAGCTGTGCATCGCTGCAGGTTTCCCAGCACCAAGCCAGAGAAGGTCGGACCTGCATTGCCACCATTCGCCCACCATCCAGAAGTAGCATATCATTGCTGACATGTACACATAAGGAACTGTTGGACATTGAAATTGGGACTCAAGGAACTGTTGGCCCAGAAAGAAACTTACTACAGACTGATTCATTTGCCTCTCAGCATAACCACTTGCTTGTCTCATTTTTATTCTTATATGTTTATTTCTAGTCTGCAGATGCAAGATTTTTAAGGAAAAAAAAAACAAAAACGGGGGAGATGTTGGAAGCCGCCCATTGTCTTCACTAGCAGAGAGGTGTGGACAAGGAACCCGGAAGACTGGTCAACCTTGAAGCTCTGAAAGGTCAGAGCCAACCACCCACTGTTTAGTTGAGACAATGGTAGCTAAAGCAAGTTCCTCCTTTTAATTGTCCACCTTTTAATTGTATGTAAATCCTTGCTGATTGGCTATTATTGGAATTGCCTGCCTAAGGGGTATGGGTGTATCCCACAATCTGAATAAAAGGGATAGCAAGGCCAGAGCGGGGTGGAGTCCTTCCTCTTGAGCTGAGCTCCCACCTGGCCCCCAATATTTCCAAATTAATATTTACTAGTCTCTTTTATTTGTGTGTGGCCTCCTCCAGAGCCCGCACCGTGAACCTGAACCCTGAATCACGTGGGATGTGGGGGGGGGGAGGGGAACACTCGCAATAACAGTATTGCTTTGCTTCACTAATTAGAGCTTTGGCGGCAGGATACAACTGCTAGATACCAATATCGAGGTTCTGAAAAATCTCCTAGAACTGATAGCCACCAAGGTTTAACTTCATTTTTAAACTTAACAAAAACAGTTATCTAAAAAGTGGACAGTGGACAGTGTCAGGGCCTGCTCACCTCGCGCACTCTGGAGTGCACTGGAGACCTCCGCGGAAGGTGGATCCCATGGTACATGAAGTCCTGGATGCAGTCACTTTCGATTGTCTGGAATAACAAGCAGGGTGGAGGGAGTAACATGGAGTGTGCGTTTCCACAGACAGACAGCAGGACCAGCAGAGCAGCAATGCAAGCACAAACTTCCATCTCACAAGGAAGGAACCTGGCTCCTTCCATGAGAGCTTCTGTGTTTTAAGTGGAGACCTCTCTCTAATTTTTCCTCTATCTTATTTGATGAGATACTAACTTGTGATGAATGGCAGTTCAAGCCAGCAGGGCTCGCTCGGAGACTGAGTGAGGCTGGGAGCCCTCATCTGAGTCGTCCTGATAACCTCAGAGGGCTGGATTTCTTCCAAGGACCTCCCACAAAAGACACTGACCTACCTATAAGGTGCTGATGGATTCCAAAAGGAGTGAAACAAGGTCTTTCAGGGAGGGGCGGGACAAGGTGGGTTGTGGGAAGCTCCTGGGAGGCCAGGACATCAAGGACCCCTAGTGGGGAGACTGAGGCAAGGCCAGATGCCAGGAGCAGCCCTAGTCCTCCGGATGCCATGGCTTCAGGAAAGATATAAGGGAAGCCTCCTGCTAGTATTAACCTCTTCATCATCTTTGAAATTATTTCCTCACCTGAAGCCACTAACAAATCTCAGTCACAAGTGGGAACCAACCACTCACTGCTGACGTGTGATGAAACAGGAGATCCCTGGCTCCACCTCCTGGGCTCTGTGCCTTTAGAGCCAACAACCGGAATATTACCTGGTTTCTTCAATATACCAATGGCACAGGAGTAAACAGATGAAAAGGAGGGAGGGACCAATGCTCTCAGAGAGTGAAATGACACAACCAGCAAAGGCCATTGGGAGACTTGCTGAAGCAAAAAAAAGAAAAAACTGTAAAAAGACATTTTTTGGCCCTGGCCAGTGTGGCTCCATTGGTTACAATGTTGTCCCATACACCAGAAGGTGGTGGGTTCGATTCCCAGTCAGGGCACGTACCAGGTGGTGGCTTAAATACCCCATCAGGGTGCATACAGGAGGCAACTGATCTGTTTCTCCCTCACATCAATGTTTTGCTCTCACTCTCCCTACCTGTCTGTAAAAAAATCAATAAAAAAATGGAAATGTTATAAAATAATTTTAAAGACATCTTTAAAACAAAGCTGAGAAATTTAAATATGTCTTATTATTTCTAAGAATCCTCAGGAATTGTTAATTTTATTGCATGCAACAATGGCACCATATAACCTTATCTAGACAGGGATACTGAAGAACATAGACAAGAAATGAATGTCTGGAATTTGCTTTAAAACTTGGAGAGGGAAAGGGCGGAAACAGAACTATCTGGTACTAATTTGGCACAGACCTAGGCAAACAATTAAGTTCTTAATTATAAATTTCTATCTTTTAAACCATTACTGGAGAAAAGGGGGATAAATATTCCTTCCTGTGAACAAGTTTCATGCAGTAATAAACAATGCAAAAAATGCGTACCAATGCCCTGGTTTTGCCCTTTCCCCAAAAAATTACGCTATAAAACTATTCCAGAAGTTAATAATCTTTTGTTTTTTCGAAGTAGAAGTTGGTGATAAACCCTGGTCAAATAAACCGAGCATAAGCGGGCAGAGTAGACAGAAATAAACTCCAAGCATCTGGCACCCTTCCCCTCTGCCTGCAAACCGGCCTCCCACCCACTAACTCAGGGCCCACTCCTCAAAAGGAAAAACCCCTTTTTTACTTAAAGCAAAAATTTTACTCTCAGAGGAAAAGAAAACACATTTGAGAACCTAGTATGAGAAAATTCTAAAGGATATAAGAAGATACTTTTTGGTATTTTTGAATATTTATGATTATGAATTATATCACCATCTTCATAATATAGATATTATACAGTCTTTAAAGGTCAGCCATATTCAAAAGGAATATCTTTAAATTCTGGAAAATAATGTAACTAAAACAAGTGGCTGAGGTTCCCACACAACACTATCCAACAGAAACAGGTGACACAAGTGCAGTTTTAAGTTTTCTAGTGGCCGCATTAAAAACAGAAAAAAGAAACAGGTAAATTTATTATAACAATGTTTTGTTTAACCCAATATATCCCCAACTATCAATACTGACAGAGAGCCTCAGCACAGGATTTTCATTTCTTCCAGCAAAGGCTTTGAATCACTCTTCTAAGGAGAACGTAACAAAGTGTTGACACTTAATAAAATAAAATACCTCCAATATTTTCCCGGAAGCCTTTCTCCAAGCTCTGAAATAAACTTCTGCAATGTGTACCATCAAGGATCTATTTTAAAAATAAAAAAATTTAATGCAAAGAACTACACTTTTGATGTGCATCACTTTAGGAACTCCCCTACCCGAGGGAAGAGCGTCAGCTTTGTGAAGTAACTGTGGAGAGTTGTTAGCTACCCACAGCAGTAAGTAGAGAAAGAAGAGTTTTGAGAGTTTAATATCAAACTATTTTCTTCCTTCTTAATCAAAGCTCCCCCAGAAATTGACTGTTTTCTCTGAAACTATGGGAACATAAGCCTAAAACTAAATTTCTATGTCTAAATAAAATTTAAAACAAAAAAAAAATTTTCAAAATTTTGTAGGCTACTAATTCCCTAAAATACCAGAAATGACTTAAGTAATAAGTAGGACTCCACTGGTTCAACCCAAAATTCTGCAAATGAGGAAACAATGTGTCCTGAGGAGCAGCAGGAGCTCAGCAGTGAGAGGGTCAGGCCCGTTGGAGCCCGGCACTCACACTGCTGCCTGGCAGAGGGGAGGCAGCAGCAAGCCACCTCTAGAGGCTGAGGGTTTGGTTCCAAAAGGCAGACGAAGCGCCGGCACAGAGCAGCTCCAACATGGCCCTGCAGCCACAGACAACAGCCCTCACTGTGAGTACCGACTGGGGGGGTGAGGAGGGGCCTGGTTGGTTGTGTCTTGGCACTCTTCCCTGCAGGGCTCCACCCCCACGCCACAGGGCCCAGTGCTCAGTGAGTGAGGCGCAGATGTGATATTCAAATGGTAGCAGGTGTGCTAGTAAGACAGGCTTTACTGTGACTGAGGCTGAGATTTAACTGGGGAATAATTTGACTAAAGAACTACCACAAATTAACATCTTAATTTTAAGTCATTACTAAAAAGGAATGATTTCCTGTACAGGGGAAAATACCACCCAGTTACAAAACAGATCATCCTATCTAATAAAGAAGGAATATGCAAATTGACCATCATACTGTAACAAAGCTGGATGCGCCCACAGCAGAGGCAGGGATCCCACAACACAAGATGGCTATACCCACAGCGGAGGCCGGGTTCCCATAACAAGCAATCAGCAGGGACTTAAGGCTGTCTGGCGCTGGGCCAGGGCAGGAGACCTGAGGCTGCAACCCCCCGCCTGGTGGGGCTTGACAGGGGACCTCAGGCTATGCCCCCCACCCTGGCACCAGGCTGGGGGACCTCAGGCCGTGCCCCCCACCCGGTGGGGCTTGATGGGGGTAGGGCCGGCTGGGTCTGGATCTAGCCCAATGTGGGTAGGGCTGGCCGGGTACGGGTCTGGGTCTCCCACGATTTGACTCTGGTTCCCATGGCGCACCCCAGACTCTGATAGGAGGAAGATTTTCATATACATGTTACTAATTTTCTTTCATCTCTGACACTTCTATTATAGAGAAAGGGCAAATAGCAATATTAAAACATTTCCTCTAATTAATTCCCTTTTAATGTGCACGAATTTCATGCACCGGGACACTAGTCTATAATAATAAAAGTGTAATATGCTAATTAGACTGGACATCCTTCTGGATGAAGCTGGGGCTGCAAGGGAAGCCTGAGGCCCTGGGTGCTAGAGGGAAGCTGGTACCGGCAGCTGGGGTAAGGAAGGCCTAGCCTTGCACAAATTTCAGGCATCGGGCCTCTAGTAATAAATAAGAGGTAACTTCTACAGCTTCCACAAGATTAATATAACTTTAAAAACTCAGGTCAAAACTTTCAAAACCAGATTAAGATAGCACAAAATATTACCTTTAATACTTACTTCTGTAATCCCTGTAACTGGTTTTTAATGGTTCCATGGATCATTTTAATAAAAGTTGTATTCCAACTGAAGAGAGAACTAAGAAATCTTCTTCCCTACAAGTTAAGAAAATAGAAGATAATAATAAAATTGAAACCACATAAAAGTTCCCAGCAAGTAAAAAACAATTCTTTGATTGTTTAATAACACTTAAGTTTGCTGTTCCCAACCAGGAAGCATCTGCAATTAGAACCTGGAACCCAGACGGGAGCTGTGCTGGGAGAGCAGCCCCTCCAGTGTGGTGATGGCAGAGGGAGCCCTGAAGTACAGCGGTGGCAGCGGTACCACTGAGCTCCTTCCTCGCTCGACTGTAGGATGATAGACAGGCAGTAACTCAGGGCTCCAAGGCAAGCTCAACGGTCTACACACATTTCACCTGGCTGTCACAGATGTCCACATAACCTAAAGTAAAGAATGCTCAAAATCTCGCATTTTGGGGTGGGAATGTAATTGAATATTAGTTCATTTCATCTTTTTTTAAAAATATATTTTTATTGATTTCAGAGAGGAAGGGGGGGGGAGAGAGAGAGAGAGAGAAACCAATGATGACAGAGATCATTGATTGGCTACCTCCTGCACGCCCCACACTGAGGATCAAGTCCATAACCCCGGGCATGTGCCCTGACTGGGAATTGAACCACAACCTCCTGGTTAATAGGTCGACGCTCAACCACTGAGCTACACCAGCCAAGCCATTGCATCTTTAATAAATGAGAAAACTGAGGACTTATAAGTTTAAGAGGCTAAGTAGCTGCCAAGCTAAAATTTTCAAATACACACAGTCCCCAAGTTAGATGGCACACAAAAGGCTGCATTCTAAATACAAGCAAGTCTTCTTTGCACACCTAGCATGGACACACAGTCAGTGTTCATAGGTAGCGGCTATAGAGTTAAGCCTTGGACTGACCTGTTGGCAAAGCCACAAATCAATCCCAGCTTGGAGGGCAGAGCCCTCTTAGCCTAATTAAACTTGACCTTATGACCTCCCTGGATCCTTCCTGGGTAGCTAATGGGCTGTGGGAGGTGCAGCAAGTGCTGCCAAAACAAGTGAAACTCACAAAAACATTGTAACTATGGTGACCACTACCTGGTTTACCTCTGGCTATAAAATAAAGGCTCAGCTTGCCATGTGGATCCCTCTGTGGCCTCAGCCAGGCACAGGAGATCCACCCAGTCCCAGCTTATTCTCCTCGCCTGTCTTTTCTTTAATACTTCCCCCCCCCCGGCCCCCCCCCCGCCCCCTCAGGCTCACTGAACCCTTGGCTGTGCTGGCCAGGCACAAGTGTTCATTATATTCATGTTAACTAGGTTATACATATGAACCTACAAAGCAAGAATATTCACCCTCTGTAGAGTGCATAGGACACACCCACCAAGAACCTCCCTGGGGAATAGCACCCCTCAGTGCTCCCAGCACACAATCTATGGAAACTATAGCAGTGCCACACCTTCACACACATGGCAGGGGAACCATACATGCAACATGCTCGTTTTTGTTCTGTAAGTATTTACTGAAATACTTATCATTTATCATTTACTTGTCAGTAGAATACAAGATATGTTTTGTTTACCCAGAATGACTAAAAACTGACCTAAAACAAATGATTATCAGGAAACTAAGTTTAGATATCTTAAATTCAAAAGAGCACATCAGTTAAAAAGTGTTGCAGCAGATGCCCTAACACAGTGGTCGGCAAACTCATTAGTCAACAGAGCCAAATATCAACAGTACAACGATTGAAATTTCTTTTGAAAGCCAAATTTTTTAAACTTAAACTTCTTCTAACACCACTTCTTCAAAATAGACTCACCCAGGCCGTGGTATTTTTGTGGAAGAGCCACACTCAAGGGGCCAAAGAGCCGCATGTGGCTCGCGAGCCGCAGTTTGCTGACCATTGCCCTAACCGGCTTGTCACAGTGGATAGAGCGTGGGCCTGCCGACTGAAGGGTCCCAGGTTCAATTCCGGTCAAGGGCATGTACCTTGGTTGCGGGCACATCCCCAGTAGGGGGTGTGCAGGAGGCAGCTGATCGATGTTTCCCTCTCATCGATGTTTCTAACTCTCTATCCCTCTCCCTTCCTCTCTGTAAAAAAAATCAATAGAATATATATATAAAAAAAAAGAGTTGCAGCACTCAGGTGTATGTATCTATGCCACATACATATGTAAGTTAGACAAAGGTAATGCATCAACCGTTATGTGTAAGCCAATGAAAACAAAGTTGATGTGTCTGAATCCACTCTCAACTTCTTTACTCTCCCCAACTTCCTAACAATCCTGGAGATTAAGGCACAGGATGGCAATGCCATAACAGCAATAAGCACAATCGGAGCACTTCCTGCGACCGCGAGCTCAGCACCTGCGATGCTGGCAAAGGTTCTACATGCATCGCTGCCAGTGCCTCACAACTACTATTGCTACTTTACAGAAAGAAACACTCAGGCTGAGAGTGGTCTGATCAAGGCCCGCCCTCATGCGCAAACAGGGATCTGAACACAGCCCCTCTGACCCCAGAAGCCGAAGATCTTGGTCATTGTGGTCAGTAATCACACACGGCCCCGGCACCTGGCTGGCTGGGATGATGCGCTGCAGCGAGGGGCAGACAGTGTCCAATCCTGTCTCTACCACTGACTGCCGAGGCTCCCAGCATTCTCCATGGAGGAGCTTCTGACCTGGAGCCCTTCCTCCTCCTCCAGGTTTGTTCCCAACCCCCTCCGTGAGGAGTGACCACTTCCTCCTTGGCCACCAACTTCTGCCGCCAGGTCATGAGCCCTCAAACACAAAGCCTACACCCTGCACCCCTAGCAAGGGCACAGTCAAAGCTGACGGAAAGGCCCCGAGAAAGCAAGTCAGCACTGTCCCACAGAGCTATGTAAGCCACTGTGATAAAAGTGAAAAAGAATCAATTAATTTTAATGTATTTATGTAAGTCAATATATCCAAAAATTATCATTTAAATATATAATAACTAATAAAATTGAGACATTTTACATTCTTTTTTCATACTAAGTTTTTTGTTTGTTAATACTCACCTGTTGATATTTTTTCCATTGATTTTTATTTTTTTCTTTATTGATTAAGGTATTACTGGTACATACAGTATGTGTCCTTCTTCCATTGATTTTTAGAGAGAATGGGAGGGGGGTAGAGAGAGAGAAAAACATCGATATGAAAGAGACAGAGCAATTGGTTGCCTCCCACATGTTATTAGATGGGCAGAAATAACCTGCAACTCAGGAATGTGTCCTTGACGAGGAATCGAACCTGAGACCATTTGGTGCACAAGCCAACACTCTAACCACTGAGACACTGGCCTGGCCAAAGTATGTGTTTTGTAAAACTTCACCTTGAAGTTTTTGAGCACCTTAATTATTTTTTCCTCTTAATTGAAACCCAAACCTAAAGATACAGTCATCTCAGAGCCTTTTCTCTGTCCCTTTAGTGTCCCTATCTAACAATGGGGTCTGGGTCAGTAACTTCACCAGCCTGGAGGGACAACACTAAGGAAAAGTGCCAACAGGCCCTTCCCCTCTCTGGCTTCCTCCTGCTCCAGAGGTTCAGGCTGAAGCACTAGAGCTGCTGTGACTACGTGTGGGCAGGGACAAAGCAGATGGACCACCCAGCTGTTCCAGTGCTGAGTGCAGCACAGGCACACATGGTCACACAGCTGTGGCACTTGTTTAGGAGCCCACAGAGCAGGAAGAGCCAGCATGCCACACAAGTGTTTTCAAAGCTTTCCACATGAGATCACCAATCACAGAAGCTGAGTCACTCCCACTCAACCCCTTAAAAAAACTATTCTAAGATGACATCTGGGATTTGCTTCAGATCAATCCCAGACTGGGGGGGGGGGGGGGGGCAGTAGTAGGAATACAGAGGAAACAAGATTGGCCATGTGTTGGTATAATTCATACTAAATTCTGAATCTATGTGTATTGTACTTAAAACCACAGTTTAGCCACATTTCACATGCTCGGTAGCCACACATGGGTGTGACCACCAAAATGGACAATGAGAAGGCCAAAAGAGAGCCTCTCTTTGGAATTATTAGATGGGCAGAAATAAAAAAATACTATAATGACAGTTTTGAGTATATGCCAATTAGGAATTGAGAGAAGAGTCAGACCTAATCCATGGGGAAGTGCTTTCTCAACCTTATTTTTAATCATTCTTAATTTAAAATGCAATCATGGTTTCTTCAGGATTCACACAGCCTCTGCTATTATCTGATATAATGATTAAATAAGCAATGACTTGTAAAATGTTTGCTTAGTACTGCCATGCAGTGAAAACATTGTGCAATAAATAGCTCTCGATTGCTAAGATGACTCATTAACCATTGAGCACAGTATTAACAACAATCAGGTGAACTTATAGAAAACATCCATTTAAAAAGCAGTCCACAGCCCTAGCCAGTTTGGCTCAGTGGATAGAATGTCAGCCTGAAGACTGAAGGGTCCCAGGTTCGATTCCGGTCAGGGCACATGCCCGGATTATAGGCTCGATTCCCCATTAGGGGGTGTGCAGGAGAAGGCTGATCAATGATTCTATCATTGATGTTTCTATCTCTCTCTCTCTCCCTTCCTCTCTGAAATCAATTAAAAATATATGTATTAGTCCTAACTGGTTTGGCTCAGTGGATAGAACGTCGGCCTACCAACTGAAGGGTCCCAGGTTCGATTCTGGTCAAGGGCATGTACCTTGGTTGCAGGCACAACCCCAGGAGGGGGTGTGCAGAAGCCAGCTGATCAATGTTTCTCTCTCATTGATGTTTCTAACTTTCTATCCCTCTCCCTTCCTCTCTGTAAAAATCAGTAAAATATATTTAAAATAATAATAATAAAAACTTTCTATTAAAAAAAAAAAAGCGGTCACAAATATACCAGAAAAGAAAATCCTATTTACCTCTTCTTTCTTGATATAATTAACACTTATGAAGCACTCAAGTAGCATATTTTTAATTTCTCTACTTTCCTCCAAATCATAATCAAAGCAATATAAAGCTTGATGAACATGCCAAAGCCGACTTATGTCTGCACCCTAGGAATGACAAAAAAGAAAAACGTTAAGAGTTTTTCAGCAATCAGTAAGGTCACATTTCAAGTTAACAATAAGAATATTTTATATCATAATTATAATTCTAGATTATTTGTCAAAAAGGAAGAATGACAAAAGAAAACAGACTTAAAAATCTGCAAATGACTTACTCAAACCCCCCCCAAAGAAACCAAACCCCCTCACTCAAACCCTCCCAAAAGTTTGCAAATGTCACTTGCAATTCTAAAGAACTCTTTTTTTAAAAAATCCTCACCAAAGGCTGTTTTTTTTTGTGTTTTTTTTTAAAATACATTTTTATTGATTTCAGAGAGGAAGGGAGAGAGAGATAGCAGAGGCTGTTTTTATTGATCTTTTTTTTTTTAGAGATAGAGGAAGTGAGGGACAGAGAAACACTGATGTGAGAAACATCAATCCATTGCCTCCTCTACACATCCCAACTGGGGATCGAACCCGCAAACTGGGTCAGGTATGTGCCCTGACCAGGAATCGAACCTAAAACCTTTGGTGCGTGGGTCAACACTCCAGCCAGTGCTGCCCAGCAGTTTCCTGCAACTGTGAAAACATCTATGTCTACACTGTCGAGTACGAGGGTCATTAGCCCATCAGGCTATGGAGCAACTGAAACATGACTGGAACAAATGAGGAACCAAACTTTTCATTTTCTTCACTTTAAATTTAAATAGCCCCATGTGACTACTGGCTACTGCAGTGAACAGGGCAGGTGTCGAATACTAGGAAGATGTGATTTAAAAGCTAAAAAAAATGGCTGGAAAAAAGATTAAAAAAAACAAATCAAGGATGGCTTAAGGATCACTCCTAGGGCAAGCAGGAGAAGCTATGTAGCTAGCTAGCTGAGGGTCCTGTCATCAAACTGGATGTTCCTTGGAGGCCACTCCCTGATGGAGCAACGTCAGTAGGCCCGAGCTTTCTAGAAAGCTGATGGCAATGTACATGAAGAGTTCCAAGTTCAAATCCAATGACCTACCAATTTCATTTCTAGAAATCTGCCAGAAGGAAGGAGAGACATGAGATGGGGGATGTCAGAGAGAAATTCCTAAATATCCTTAACATAACAATGACCACCTTGGGTGGTGGAATTATGGGTGATTTTTATCTTCCTCATTTTTTTTCCCCCCTGATTCGGGTGTCTCTTTCTGGATTTCTGAACTGTATACCCAAGATTAAAGGATGAGAAACAGCCAAGTTATATCCAACCTTCAAAGACACTGTCCGTAGGTCCCCAGACCTGGGCTGCAGGCTGAAACAGTCCCCTCCCCACCCCACTGCAGTCAAGTACACATTAAACAAGCAAACATACAGTTTTCGTCTGGAGGCTCTTCCTGAGCAGCAAGGTGAAAGCAGTCTTCCCCATATCCTCTTTGGCAGGCAGGCCCTTCTCCCACCACGTCACACACAAGCCCTGAATGGAGCTCTGCAGCTTTCGTTCTGATTCAGGTAGTGCATACAAAATACCTAAAAGAGAAAGCCCAGTAACTGTTCCATTGGTAAGGAAAATCAGTATTGGTTCTTACTCAATAGTATAGAGCAGTGATTTTCAATCTTTCTCATCTCATGGCACATATACAGTAAACTAATTATTTGAATTCTGTGACACACCAAAAAAAATTATATTTTGCCAATCTGACAAAAAAATAGGTATAATTTTTGATTCATTCATACTAGATGGCTATTGTGTTGGCTGTTGTCATTTTTTTTTTTTTTTTTGACAATCTAAAGCAGGGGTGGGGAACCTTTTTTCCTGCCAAGGGCCATTTGTATACTTATAACATCATCCGCTTAATATAATTCACTTGATATAAATTTATGTTGCTATGAAAAAAGCTCCTAGATTTTTTTTTTTTCTTAATATATTTTATTGATTTTTTACAGAGAGGAAGGGAGAGGGATAGAGAGTTAGAAACATCGATGAGAGAGAAACATCGATCAGCTGCCTCCTGCACACCCCCTACTGGGGATGTGCCCGCAACCAAGGTACATGCCCTTAACCGGAATCGAACCTGGAACCCTTCAGTCGGCTGGCCGACGCTCTATCCACTGAGCCATACCGGTCAGGGCGCTCCTAGATTTACTGAATTTTGATTACCACCTGTGGTTGCCTTGGCAGAGCCAGACCAAATGATTTTGCAGGCCTTAAACAGCCCATGGGCCAGATATTCCCCACCCCAGATCTAAGGGAAAAGCAGTCAGGGCCCCTGACTAAACAGGCAGGTATTGCATGTTTTAAAAATTCTTGCAGCACACCAGTTGAAAATTGCTGGAATAGAGTATGATAACTTATAAAGGTTTGCTAAGCAAATATTAGTTTATGTTTGACTTGCCAAAGGCTTAAATACATTATTTATAGGATACAAATGATGTTTATTAAAAAAATTTTTACTATGGTTATAAAAGCAGACCCACTAGAACAGAAAGAGAGGGCATGTTGCCAAACCCTCACTGAAGAGACAGACACTGAGGCCATCCCAATGTACGTGCAGCGACACCCCATAGCAATTCACAGCAGAGCCAGCTCACGTCTGTGACAGAGAATCCACTGCAACCACCCCTCGGGGTGTTGGCCTCAAATTCTAGCTTTTTGGTGGAAAATAGCAAAGCAACTATTATAATGAATACAAAAACTACGGTGTTTTTGTCAACAGAAAAGCTCAATAATTAAAATACTAATAATGCACCCATAAATATAATCCATAGATATCTGAATGCCATCATACTAATGTAAAATTCCTGAATTCATGCAAAGTTGGAAACAACTATGATATCAGCACCAACCATTTTACAACAGTTATTTGGAGAGGGTGCAAATAAGTCAACTATGGCCCTAGCTGGTTTGGTTCAGTGGACAGAGCGTCAACCTGCGGACCATAGGGTCCCTGGTTAGATTCTGGTCAAGGGCACATGCTCGGGTTGCAGGCTCGATCGATCCCCAGTAGGGGGTGTGCAGGAGGCAGCTAATCAATGACTCTCTCTCTCATCATTGATGTTTCTAACTCTCCCTTTCCCTTCCTCTCTTAAATCAATAAAAATATATTTAAAAAATAAATAAGTAAACTATGGTAACATTCACAAAGCACCTGGGAGCTGTTTTCATATTGATTAGTGACACCTTCTTAATAAGACAATTTCAGTGCAAGAATTATGCATACAATGGTGCACTAAACAGATACAGGAATCCAGGTGATGCTGAGAAAGAAGAGCTTGTTGATATAAGGCAACACATGGAGCCACTCATAGTCACATAGTGGGGGTGAGGGCACACAGGAGATTTTTCTTAAAAATCATGACTTAAAATTACTTTTATATCCATAAAATCATTTTATATAATATTTTATAATCACATATTTTCCTTAATTTAGCCTACTATTCCTCCTAAATTAATAACTATAGTTTTGTAGTTAAAACTTGAGAAATACCATGACATAAATTTTAGTATAGGAAAACTCCCATAAGAGTCAACAGTATTCTTAAGAACACGGTCATACATATTTAAAGAAAAAAGTGCAATGTCATAACTGTTTGGTTAAATTTAAACTATGGCAGGAATCACCAGCTGAGACAGACCTTTTCCCCTTAATAAGCTGGTATCATTGGTCCTGTAGGTCAGGTGAGACCTTCCTTAAAACCTGCACACAGCAGTCAGCAGCTCAATTTCGCTTACTTGCACCATCTGAAACATTTACATGCAGCTTAAATTAAAGTAATTACTTAGGACAGCCCTGAAAGAATACTCTGCTCCTTCTGCATGAAGTAAAAGAGCCTGCTTGCAACATGGTGCCTTAGCACCACTTCACTTCAGTATCACTGCTTCCTCCCAGAACTCGAGGACCACCGGTTGTCTACCGCTGGTTTAGACGCTTCTACACATGCCTCAGGGCAGCAGGCAACTTACCATTCAATATAACAGCACACTCCAGTAAGGCCTCATAGTTCTCATTCTCATTTATTATAGACAAAGAAGCAAGAATCACAGATGTAATTGCATGGGTTATTTCTAGAGTTTTTTTCTATAAATAAAGAAAAATCAAAATATGAGTGAATTAAAATCAATGTAAAATTCAAGCCACACTTTTAGCTTATTCTAAAAAGTGAATTAAAGTTGAATACAAACAAGTCAGTTATCCATAAAACACAGCAACACTGACTAGATTAATAATGGAGGATTATAAAAGAGTAAAACTACAATAAGCAATCTTCTAATACTCTTCTTGTCTTCTAACTTTAAATTTTTCTTAACTTAAAATTCAACTATACACAATAAACAACTATCTTTTAACAAAGAAAAGGGAAAATATTTGTTTTTGAAAGACCAATACTACCATTTTTGAACGGTGGTCTGTTTCCATATTGCCTTCCCCCTGGGCTTCCAGGGCCTCCCATCCCTCCACAGGGCTTTCTAACAGCACATCTGTTAACAGCTTCTTGAGCCTCTGCCAGAGCTCTTCTTTCTGTTTCCTTGATAATTCATCTAGTAATTCATTTAGGTTGAAAGGGTCAGAAGCATCTTCCTGTAAAATAAATAGCAAGTGTTACATTTCAAACACAAAATATTAGTACTAGCCTTTTCATAATGGCATCAAAGAAAAAGCTTAACTGCTAAGTTACAAGTTCAAGCGCTTGGTTAGTTTTCAAAATCTATTCCTACCAGGACAAAGTACAGGATATTGAGGCAGAAAGCAGCAGATTCCTCCTCCATCTATTCAGCTCCTCATCTTTGGAGTTTAAAATTTCACCCACTTAGCAAAATCCTCCCTAAAATCAAGCATCCAGATGCCCACATCTCCAGGCCTATAATTGGCTTACAGAAGTGTGCTGGAGCTAAAATAGCGCAGCCAGGCCAACTGACTGCACTTTAACTTTCCTGTCTCCAACCAGGCTTCAGCCCTCAACACCCAGCTTTCGAGTCGTCTATAAACATCATTCTCTCCCATTAGCCAATGAGACTATTTCAGAGCCTCTCAAAGACCCTTAAAACTGCTGATTCAACCACCACTTCCTCTGACTCTGAGTAGATGACCTCACCTCCTCTTTGACATAGCAAACAGAGGCCACTATCAAAGGACAGAGAATACAGCTTAGAGGGACTCCCTGTAGCCAATCTGACAGTAGTGAATTACATATAATCCATGAAAAGAGTAAGAATCCATGGGGCCACACTGTTAATACACACACAAATAACTAGCAGCACTGGCACACTACAGAATGCCAATGGGAAAATACAGAAGGGACATGGGGTTGGAAAAATCACAGTTTTAGTGCCATTATAGTAATAACTGATTCATGAAAGAATCGTCATTGGGTGCTAAACCTCGTGTGTGCAAGTACCATGAGAAGCAGGGCAGTTGCCTAGTCTCAGTACTTCCTGCAGGTTACTTATTAACTGCGAAGCTTCAGTGGAGAAATCTGGGACACCCACCCTAAGTCACTATCAAAATTACAGCACCAATAATGGGACCTCCCTGGCATGTTGCTACCAAAACTCCCAGTGAATTTAACCAGATCATCAAAAACAGGCAAATGGAAGAACAGGCCACCAAGCAGCTCTCCTCTTCCCCAGGCTCCCCAGCATGACAGGGGAGGGCTTCACAGGGGAATTTTACCAAACATTCAAGGAAGAACTAAAATCTATTCTCCTCAGACTATTCCAAAAAATTCAAGAGGAAGGAACACTATCAGGCTCCTTCTATGAAGCCAGCATCACCCTAATACCAAAACCAGATAAAGACAACACAATGAAAGAGAATTACAGGCCAATATCCCTCATGAACGTAGATGCCAAAATCCTCAACAAAATTCTAGCAAATCGGATCCAGCAGTACATCAGAAAGATCATACACCATGACCAAGTAGGATTTATCCCAGGAATGCAAGGATTGGTACAATATTCGCAAATCAATAAACGTGATACATCACATAAACAAATTGAGAGATAAAAATCACATAATCATATCAATTGATGCAGAAAAAGCATTTGACAAAATCCAACACCCTTTCTTGATAAAAACTCTCAACAAGGTGGGAATAGAAGGATCATACCTCAACATAATAAAAGCTATATATGATAAACCCACAGCTAACATCATACTCAATGGGCAAAAACTAAAACCATTTCCCCTAAGAACAGGAACAAGACAGGGATGCCCACTCTCACCACTCCTGTTCAACACAGTACTGGAAGTATTAGCCATTGCAATTAGACAAGAAGAAGAAATAGAAAGCATCCAAATTATAAAAGAAGAAGTAAAGCTGTCCTTATTTGCAGATGACATGATATTGTACAAAAAAAAGCCGAAAGACTCCATCAAAAAACTAACAGACTTAATAAATGAATTCGGCCATGTAGCAGGATACAAAATTAACACCAAGAAATCTATGGCATTTCTATACACCAATAGTGAACTTACAGAAAGATAGACTAAATAAGCAATCCCATTTACCATTGCACCAAAAAAATTAAGATATCTAGGAATAAACTTAACCAAGGAGGTAAAAGACCTATACGCGCCCTGACTGGTTTGGCTCAGTGGATAGAGCGTCGGCCTTCGGACTGAGGGGTCCTGAGTTTGATTCCAGTCAGGGGCATGTACCTTGGTTGCGGGCGCATCCCCGGTGGGGGATATGCAGGAGGCAGCTGATCGATGTTTCCAACTCTCTATCCCTCTCCCTTCCTCTCTGTAGAAAATCAATAAAATATATATTAAGAAAAGACCTATACGCAGAAAACTACAGGACACTGAAAAAAGACGTAAACAGATGGAAGAACATACCATGTTCAAGGATTGGGAGAATCAACATCATTAAAATGTCCATACTACCCAAAGCAATCTATAGATTCAATGCACTCCCATTAAAATACCAATGGCATATTTCACAGACCTAGAAAGAACTCTTCAAAAATTCATCTGGAATAAAAAAAAGACCCCGAATAGCCACAGCAATCCTGAGAAAGAAGAATAAAGTAGGAGGGATCTCAATACCAGATTTCAAGCTGTATTACAAAGCCACTGTTCTCAAAACAGCCTGGTACTGGCACAAGAACAGACATACAGATCAATGGAATAGAATAGAGAATCCAGACATTGACCCAAATCACTATGCTCAATTAATATTTGACAAAGGAGGCACAAACATACAATGGCAGTCTCTTCAATAAATGGTGTTGGGAAAACTGGACAGATACATGCAAAAAAATGAAACTAGATCACCAACTTATACCATACACAAAAATAAACTCAAAATGGATACAGGACTTAAACATAAGACGGGACACCATAAAAATACTAGAGGAATCCACAGGCAGCAATATCTCAGACATATGCTGAAAGAACTTCTTCACTGATACTACCCCTAGGGCAATGGAAGCTAAAGAGAAAATAAACAAATGGGACTACATCAAAATAAAAAGCTTTTGCACAGCAAAAGAAACCATCAACAAAACAACAAGAAAGCCCACTGTATGGGAGAACATATTTGCAAATGTTATCACTGATAAAGGTTTAATCTCCAACATCTATAGGTAGCTTATACAACTTAATAACAGGAAGATAAATGATCCAATAAAAAAATGGGCAACGGACCTAATAGAGTCTTTTTGAAAGAAGACAGAAGGAAGGCCAAGAGACACATGAAAACATGCTCAAAGTCACTAATTATCAGAGAGATGCAAATCAAAATGACAATGCGGTACCATCTCACACCTGTCAGAATGGCTATCATCAACAAATCAACAAACAACAAGTGCTGACGAGGATGTGGAGAAAAAGGAACCCTGGTGCACTGCTGGTGGGAATGCAGACTGGTGCAGCCGCTGTGGAGAACAGTATGGAGTTTCCTCAAAAAACTGAAAGTGGAAATCCCATTTGACCCAGTAATCCCACTCCTAGGAATATATCCCAAGAAACTAGAAACACCAATCAGAAAGGATATATGCACCCCTATGTTCATAGCAGCACAATTTACAATAGCTAAGATTTGGAAACAGCCTAGGTGCCCATCAGCAGATGACTGGATCAGAAAACTATGGTACATCTACACAATGGAATACTATGCTGCCATAAAAAAGAAGGAATTCTTACCATTTGTAGCAACCTGGATGGAATTGGAGAACATTATGCTAAGTGAAATAAGCCAGTCAATGAAAGAAAAATACCACATGATCTCACTCATTTGTAGATAATAAAAAACACATTATAAACTGATGAACAAAAAGATACAGAGGCAGTAAAGCATCAGACTGTCAAATTATAGCGGGAAGGTTAGGGAGAGGTGGGGGAAATAAGATATCAACCGAAGGACTTATATGCATGCATATAAGAATAACCAATGGATGCAAAACATTGGGGGGTGAGGGCATGTATGGGAGTGGGGAGGGGGGGCAATGGTAAGATATGTACACATATAATACCTTAATTAAAAAAAAAGGGAAAAAAAAAAAGAACTGAGTAACAATATAAAAAAAAGAACTATCTTGTCTTGCTCAGGACTCTCTCACCATGCCACCAGGCACGGAGAAAACAGCAATAAACATGTACGTAAACAGCAGTGTGTTACCTCTCTGAGCGTCCTTCAGCATCTCTACGGAAATCAGAAAATGCAATTTGTGAGTAGCTGTCCATCAGCAGGTCTGTATTAGTAGACTTTGGTTTTTTAAATAAACCTTTGTCCCTAAGGATTCACAGAGATGACTATATTTCATTTATGAACATAATTTTAGAAAAATGTTTTACATTAACAGTCAAAATCACAATAAAGCTAAACCTAAAACTTACATCAAGTTGAATGAACTGCAAAAATTCTCCAATCAGCTCCTTAGACACAGCTTGAACAAATATTTCACGTTTTTCCATGACAGATGAAACTGCGCATTTATTCTGTAACCCTGGTGGAGAACACAACCACATGGAAACTTGCATTTGCAATTTTATCTTTTGCTACACAATGTAATTTGGTACTAGCACCCAAAACTGCAAAGAAATCCCTCTATATTTATGGTAGACAGTGTCTAACAATATTCTGACAAAAAACAAGTCATATCTAAAATTTAATTTCTTATTTTCATCATTTTTAATGAAATTGCCAACTAAGGAAAGAGAAACCCACATGGCCCCAGAAGGTGCCCTCAGTACCTCTGCAAGGTGGGCACCAGGAGTGCCAGCTCAGCAAAGATCAGGCTGATCTGGCTGCTAAATGCTGAAGAGGCTCCCTTTCCAAAGAAAATTCCAGTCACCATCTGCTTGTTTTTCAGTGTGGCAGAGGGTCCCCTGGGAGCGTGTCAGCATGAGCAGCAGGTGTGCCCAAGCCCAGCATGCTACTCTCAGCCCCTATGGGGACCAAAGCTCAAAGGACTAGGACTGTGCCAGCTCCTTCCCAGCTTGTGTCCCCCAATAAACTGTGTTTTCCATCGAAATAGCCCTGCCTGTCTGAAAGACACCAACCAGAGATGAAGTCACAGCCAAAAGACAGGGGTGGGCAAAAACACTGTTTACAGTGTTTGTATGGAAAAACACCCAGGCTATAATTATTACAATAGCTTTATTAACTCAAAAGAACCGCACATTAAACGTACGTTTGCCCACCCGTACATGCCACAGGGCTCCTCCCTTTAAAATACATGAAAACCTGCATGGCTCTACACAGAGCAATATGGAAGAGCACTGGGACCAATGGCAGTAACTCTGGGGACGAAGAGCCAAGTAAACAATGGGTCCCACATCCGAGGGTCTAAACTAAACCAACGTAAGTAAAAAATAACTTCCCACATAAGTGCCAGTGAAGTCTGGCCCTCCTTCCTCACGGGGCGGGGGGGGGGGGGGGGCTGTGCGCTAACTTCCTCTGGCCAAGCAGAGCCACAGCTGCACAGCAATGGCAGGTCCCCACTCACGCCTTTACAAATAAGCGACATGCCCAAAAGATGTAGCCAAGTACAAGGAAGCCCATCTTCCACTGGGAGTCTGGGAACCCTGAGCCCTCTGCTGGGACTCAGTCACTTCTGCCACCCACTTCCCCACCCGCTACCAGGTGCGGGGCCCTCTCACCAGCAGTTCTCAGCCCCTCATCCCCAAGAACAGAGCCCCCAAGGGGCAAGCCATTAGAACTAAGGGATGCTTGACAGCAGGCTTCCCTGCACACAAACCAGGACTGCTCTCTGGGTCAGACGCAGGGCAGGGCTGGGGGTACTCTGTGAGGTCAGTCCTGGAAGACCCCGGCTGGGGTAGCTCTGTGGGGTCAGTCCTGAGGGGGCCGGGCGTGGGTCCCTGCTCTCCGGGTTAGTCCCGGGGGCCCGGGCTGGGGATGCTTTGGGGGTCCAGGGGTTCCTGCCCTCTGGAGTCCCGGGGAGCACGGCTGTCGAACGCCCAGGCCCCTGTGCCCGCCGGTCGCGCCTCCTCAGAGACGCCAGCCGGGACTTGGGTTCGGACGCGGCCCACGCAGAGACTGCGTTGCTGGGGCTTGATCCGCCCGACCGCCGCCGTCTCTCCGCCCCTGGGCCCGAGCCCTGGGCGTCCTGGCATCCCCGGCGCTCACCTCGTCTTCGGAACCGCCGTTTCCCGCGCTCGGAACAGATTCAAAACCGCCCGCCCGCCTGCGCCAGCGACGCGATCCTCACGCCCCGCACGTCACCACGCGCCGCTCTCGCGAGAGCCTGGTGTTCCTGGGCGGGGCCCCTGGGGGAGGGGAGGCCCGCCCACCCGCTCTCCGTCCCAGCAAACCCGCCCCGCCCGCTCGCTCTCAGGCCCCGCCCACACGTCCGCCGACCTGCCAGCTCTGGCCCGGCCTTTTCCATGAGCTCGGATCCAGGCGTTTTCAGTCTGAAGTCAAAATTTAGTTTTGTCGTTGGCTTACACGGATGCAGTCTTTGATGTAATTATAAAGACAAATTCTTCAAAGATTTCACCTCAGTCTATATATACTCAATGAAATCAATATTCTCGCAAGGGGGCACCCGGTACTTAGTGGATCCAGTCTCCCACTGAATCCGCTCCGAATGGTCTCTTCGCTGTGCAGTCTGTGAATCACGTCTCCAGCAAAAACATATATATGTATTAGTACTTTGTCACCATAATGCTCTAGCTTTGACAGCTTCCACATGTATGAGGGATGAAAATAGATCAAAACCATATAAATTAATTATAAAATTTAAGTATTGATTAAATTCTAAACTAAAATTTTGTTGAAGCATACCTTTCAATGTTATGCTTTAGACTATTTTAAATCAATTTATGTTTCAAAGGATGAATATTATATTCTAATTTTTCATGTTTATAGATATAAATACCTGAGAAAACTTGTTCACATAAATAAGAGCACAAAAGTGAAAAATTAATAGAAATGTCACAAAATTCCTTGAATATATTTTAGCTAAATACCAAAAACCACACACTGGTTATCATCAATTTCTGTTAATTCAGTTTCTATCAGCTAATCACTTGGGCAAAAACTTGGGAAAAATCTGAATTTCCAAAAGGTTTTTTGTCCAAGTCACTTGAAATCATTCACTTTGTCAGATTCTAGGACATTTACCAAGAAACCTTTACCCAGATACACTGAATTACTATTAACTATATTGGTTACTCTTTCATTTCAAAACACCTTTGTGAATACAATATTTTTTTAATAAAATCTTTATATTTTGCTTTGTATGTGTTTTCCCACACTTCGGGGAGCTGCAGATTTAACTCAGTTTACAGAGAATATTTTCCAAACTGTTGAGCCAGTCGACCAAAGCAGAATTAGCTGTCAGGAGAGTCTGGAAGAGCATTGCCAATTACTGAGAAATTGAGTGGTCTCCAGGGTCTGGCTGACCATCGGAGGCCCAGGACTGTCCGGCTGCCTGTCCTTATTCCTGCCGCTGAGGCAGGCCTTGGTAGAGGGCTGTCACCAAGAGTCCAGCACGACCAGTCTGGTCTGAGGCCCCCTCCCCCATCTCCTGAGGTTTTGTCTTTCCTCATAAGGGGGGAAGGGAGCCTCAGAAACCCAAGTCCCCTGTCTATCTTGACATGCCCTGTTCAAGTTGGTCACCACACAAAGCCCACACTCCCAGGCCATCTCTCCACATGCTCTGCCACACCCATTTCTTCCCTTCTCCACTCACCCCAGAGCCTGAAAACCTCAGTCCATTGACAGCAAGGTCCTGTGTGCCTCAACAGCGCCCGTGCAGCCACAGCTTTCATTCTGAGATGCCCAGAGTGGACTCTGTCCCTGACTGATCCCAAATTAAGTGGAGGTCCCAGGAGATGGCTGGGTGGCATGTCCTAGCATAGCGCTGTCTGATGAAAATACAATGTGAGCCAGGCGCCATTGTGGGCCTCTAGCAATCACACAAAGAAAGTAAAAATGTTTAATCATGTTCCCTATTAAACCAAACAGGTAAAAAGTATTGTCATTTAGACAATATAAAGTTATAAGGGCGGGGGGGGGGGGGCGCTGTTAGAAGTTTCTAGCAGTGAGGCAAGCAGGGGGAGCCACTGAGCATGGGGCGTTCCCACCCCACCTCGCAGGTGGTGTGCAGCCACTTACCACTTCACACCGGAGCCACCCCCTCCGCCTCCGCCTCCCTCTCTGGTCAGCAGCCTCCCCACTGCATCCCTGAGCTCACACCCCAGGCCCCGCCCACTTCCCCCACTCGCAGCGCTGTCACTCATCCTGGGTGTCCACGCCTTTCTTGCATTTGCCCCTCCCTCTGCTGAATCCCACTCCCACCTCTTCCACTCTTTTGATCCCACTTCATTCAGTTACCTCAACCTGCTGCCTCTGTTCCTGGGTAAGAAATTGATTAAACAAGGTGAGTTCTGAAGCCACATGCCTGGAAGACCCCGTGCCCTGTGACCTTGGACAGGCCACTCAAAGACTGCGCCTCACTGTGCTCAGCCCCACAGTGAAGGGCTGGGACATGTGCCTGGGGTCCCTTGAGTGCACTGTCCTTCCCAGCCTCCTCCAAAGCCCCTCAACTCCTCCTCCCCCTCCCTCCCCCCCCCCCCCAGGACCACTGTCAACACCTGGGTCTCCCCGGGGCCTGCATATACGTCTGGCACATTTTAGATGCCAGAAGAAACTGTTTTCTGAATAAATGAACAAGGTATGAGATCATCGCTCATGAAAACCTTACAATGTAGTCATGAGAAAAGGTTTATAAATTAAATTTGGACTCCATGGCAACATAAATTAAGGCTGAAGCTTTTTGTAACATACAGGCACAATGGTATAAAACTTGCTGAAATAATCTTTCATAATGGACCAAGTGTCAAGTTTAGGTTTTTTTTGTTTATTTTGTTTTAGTTTATTTTGTATTGGGCTAATAACACAGTCACGTGGCTCAAATTCAAAGGAAACTAGTTATCCTGAACATCCTCCCAGAAATATTTTCTGCATAATGAAAAAAAATCCCCACAAAAATTGTAATCTAATCATAATTGTAACTGGGAAAATAAACTAAAATGACTGGCTAGGAATTTTAAAATTTAACATAGTGCTGGTGTGGCTCAGTGGTTGAGCGTCGACCAGGAGGTTATGGTTCAATTCCCGGTCAGGGCACACGCATGCTGGGTAGTAGGCTCAATCCCCAGTGTGGGATGTGCAGGAGGCAGCTGATCAATTATTCTTTCTCATCATTGATGTTTCTATCTCCCTCTCCCTCTCTGAAATCATATGTATTTTTTAGAAAACTTAATATAGGACTGATTTCTCAGGCATTCTGGGCAAAACGCACAAGGTGGAGCTGAGTGAAGGGCTGGCTGACCCTGGCCACCAGAGCTAAACAAGACTCTACACCCCCACCCCCTCCCAGCATGAGTCACGGGTTCTAAGAAAGGGGAAGTCTCCTGGCCAATCAGTGGCAGCTGCAGAGACTTCCTTTTTGTGGTTTTACACTATACTGTCTCTAAAGTCTGAACTTGGGAAATGTGCATTTATATGAACAATTAAAGAAAAAGCAGAAGTAATTGGAAGCTTGAGGCCCACACCTGTCCCCTAACCCTGGGAACTGGGCCACCAGGCTTTGCAGGACACCTGCTGTGCCCCAGCTTGAGTGACCCCTTCAGGGCAGCCCTGGAGGGGTGGAGGGGGGGGAAGGCTGGGCATCCACTGTAGGTGCCTCATTTTCTTACTCCGCAGGTGAATGGAGACCCAGGGAGAGTGAAGTGAGACAGGGGAGCTGGTGCACAGAGCAGAGCCCTTTGAGGTGTCAAGGGTTCTTTCCCCTCCGGGGGTGTAATTCCTTAACACCATCCTCCAGTTTTCCCTACAGGAATCTCCATGCACCTCCTGACATGATGACCTTGGGAAGACTGAAAGGGAAGGTGAGCTACTGCCTTCCCCTTCCTCCTGGGTCCTTGGGGAGGGGCAGCACCTGGCAGGAGCAGGGTAACTCGGAGACGGATAATCAGAGGCAAATGTCACCCAGGGCCCAACAGAATTTCTTGGGCTCCTTATAAGAATGCTAGAGGCCGTCCTAACTGCTTTGGCTCAGTGGATAGAGTGTCGGCCTGGAGACTGAAGGGTCCCAGGTTCGATTCCGGTCAAAGGCATGTACTTTGGTTGCGGGCACATCCCCAGTAGGGGGTGTACAGGAGGCAGCTGATCAATGTTTCTGTCTCATCCAATGTTTCTAACTCTATCCTTCTCCCTTCCTCTCTATAAAAAACAAAAAAACCCACAAGAATACTAGAAGCCCAGTTCACTGAATCGTGCATGGGTGGGGTCTGGCCAGCCCAGCCCCAATCAGCGGATCCGAGACAGGCCTGTCAGGAGGAGGAGACAGCAGGAGGTTGGCCCATGGGCCCATCCCTGATTGGCCGATTCACTGGTGTCCCCACCTGATTGGGGTGGGGGGTAAATGGGGAGGGAGTGGCCTGGGGGAGGGGTCATGGGCCCTGCCCCCAATTGGAGTGGGGGGCCAATCAGGGGTGGAGCTGGCTGGGGGGGAGGGGCCACAGGCAGATGGAGTGGTGGGGGCCTATCAGGGGTGGGGCCGGCTGGGGGAGGGGCTGCAGGCAGTTAGCTGGCCAGCCCTGCCCGATTGGGCTGGTTTGCTGGCCACAGTGGGCGTCATAGTGACCACTTATTCTGGTCATTGCAGTGTTTAGGTTGCTGGCTTTTTATATAAATAGAAGATAGATGAAGCCTAGACTTTCTCCAGGCCAATTAGGTCAGAGAATTGATACAGCTGGGCATTAGTATTTTTAAAATTAGGGCCCCACGTGGTCCTACATAAAGGTTAGAAGTTGATCTCAGAAGATGGAGGAGACTTGGTGGCACACGTGCAAAATATAAAATGTGGGTGTGCCAGGTTACGGTGAACCCAAGCCAGAGACTGGGCTGCGGGGCATGGCACGGTGTCAGCATCCTTCTGAGGACACCCAGCAAAGGACATGGTCATGGTCCTCCCAGAGGTGGACACAACCCGATGCCCACCAACAGACAAGCAGACAAGCATGATGAGATCCCCTCAGCCATGACCTGACACACACTACCCAGATGGTGGGGAAGAGACCCAGGACTGCAGCACTTCTGACAGTAAGTCCTAAAAGACGGCATCCTGGGATATAGCTTTTAGTTAAAATTATTAAATTGGCCCTAGCCAGTGTGGCTCAGTAGATAGAGCACCAGCCTGCAGACTAAAGGATTCGGGGTTCCATTCCAGTCAAGGGCACCCACCTCAGTTGCAAGCTCCTGCCTGGCCTGGGCTTGGTTGGGGCTCCTGCAGGAGGCAACCAATGGATGTGTTTCTCTCCCATCAATGTTTCTCTGTCTTTCCCTCTCTCTCCCACTCTCTCTGAAAATCAATGGAAAAATATCCTCAGGTAAGGATTAACAAAATAAATAAGATATATCTTAAAATTATTAAATTGGCCCTTTCTAGCTGCACCAGAGGGACGCCACATCCTGGCGCCTGGAGGCCGGCCTGTAGAGCAAGCTTCAGGGAATTGTAAGGATACACTGCGTGAGGCCTGCAGCCTATTCAGCATGGGACACACAGCATCTCATCACGGTAACTGCACTCACATCCCACAATGTCTGCAGAACTCTGTCAGAGGGAGACCGCCGGCCAAGCACGAGGCCTGGACAGGTGAGGCCAAGAGCTGACCAGTTGGAGGGAAGACCGTTGCCAAAGCTTGCCAAGGACCAACCAATCAGCAGAGCCACGACGCTGAGCCCTTACTCATGACTATTCAGGATTCTTTGCCTTTGAAACCCAATTATCAGCCATTTGGGAGTTTGGGTTTTCAGGTGATGGCTTGTTTTCCTTGCGTGGCACCTGCTATGAAGCACTCAAATTCCTCCACTGCAATCCCCAGTGCTAAGTAATGGCTCTGCCGGGCACAGGGTGGACAAAGGCCAGTCACCCCAACCTCAGCAGCGGACACTGTAGTGTTTCCTCTCCGTTCTTCAAAACAGCCAGTTTCATTACTTGCCAGTGCTCTGGTTATAAAACACACTTAAGGACTGTATTTTCTACTCATAATTATGTCTCAGAAGAGTGGTTTTCAAAACCCAGATTCTGGGATGGGCAGGTGAGGATCCAATTAAGATGGAAAAAGAGAATAGCAGCAATCAGAAACAGTGCTTTTTTAAAAAATACATATTTTTATTGATTTCAGAGGGAGAGATAGAAACATCAATGATGAGACTCATTGATCAGCTGCCTCCTGCATGCCCCACACTGGGGATTGAGCTGAAACCCAGGCATGTGCCCTTACTGGGAATCGAACCGTGACCTCTTGGTTCATAGCTCAGTGCTCAACCACTGAGCCACGCCAGCCAGGCAGATGCAGTGCTTTTAAAAAAAGGAAGAATTCACAAAGAGCAAATATAAACAGTACCCTCTACTTACTTTTCAGGTCATCTGGTCCCACATTAGAATTTTCAAAGGCCAAGGAGGAGCAAATCACCAGCGAGCTAACATAAACGCCTCTTGAATTAACATGTCATGCCGCGTAAGGTTAGTGAACACACAGGACCTTATCTGTGAGGCCCTCTGTGGTCTCCATTTGCATCGGGGATACACTGGAAGGAAGTCGGAGTGACAGCCGGTTAAACGCAGACACAGCCTGCACTTGGCTATGGTTCCTGAAAAAGCAGGGCTGAGCTCTGGGTGCAGAGACCCTGGAGAAGGCACTCTCAGGGCAGAAGGTCAATTCTACAAGGCCTGTCTTAACCGGAAGCTTGCAAACGCCGTTACACCCTGTATTGTAAGGCAGAGGACAAGCACAACACATGTACTAACAAAATTCAACTTCAATTAAGTGAATTTCCCTCCCCTGGTTTGGCTGCATGTAGAATAAAAGTTCAAGTTCCCCTTTCCTAGATGATTGATCATGAAGAACTGGACTCCCAGTGTCCTCCATCGCCAGGGCCCTGGGATGCTGAGCCTGGTCTCCAGGGTGAGCCCTACAGGACCCACAGAGGAAGAGTTTCCCCTTGAACACTCATGTTGCCACAATAAGTCAGACTCCCACCTGGGAGGGGTCTCAGTGTCCTCAGGGCAGAGTCACACCCGGGAGGGGTCTCAGTGCCCTTTGAACCACCCCACCACTTCCTTCCCTCCGAGAGTGGCCTGGCACCTGCAGGCAGGATCAGGAGGTGGGGCATCGTGTGGTGCACAGCTTTGCAGAAGCTTTTGCTTTCCATCACTTCACCTGGCCTGATGGTTGAATAAAACATTCCATCAAGTAAAATACGCATAGGTGAAGCACATGTTGCAAAAGCCAAGTTTAAGATGACAGCAGAAACTACTGGCATGCTAAATTTC
The DNA here is from genome assembly GCA_026230045.1 of Corynorhinus townsendii. Classification (NCBI taxonomy): domain Eukaryota; kingdom Metazoa; phylum Chordata; class Mammalia; order Chiroptera; family Vespertilionidae; genus Corynorhinus; species Corynorhinus townsendii. The sequence continues at coordinate 102,112,931 of JAPDVU010000004.1, read as the reverse complement.
AGTGAGTGTTCTGTTATAGATTATGCAAGAAGCCCTTCAACACACCAAATTTTTAAAATATCTTCAATGAATCAAATGTCATGGGCAGCAACTAGATTTAGTACGCAGTATCCTGTCTTTCTCATGCTACTAAAACATCACAGTTAAGTGCTCTGTATGCACATATGTTCACGTGTTTATCAATATATTCATAAGCTTCCTCCAGTGCATCACATGGGAAACAGATGACATGAAATGTGTTGTGAGGCAATGGACTCCATCTATAATAATAAAAAGTGTAATATGCTAATTAGACCAGACAGCCAAATGACCTTCCGGACGTCTTTCCGTGGCTGCAAGGGCAGCGGCTGCTAGGGCTGAGCCCTTGCACAAATTTGGTACACCAGGCCTCTAGTTATAAATAAAGCCATGGGTCAGTGTGTGAAGTAAAGCAAGCAAAGCCCACTGACAGGCAGGTGTGGACGAAGGGACCATCAGCGTCCACCACAGGCACTTTGATGGTTGGTCACCTGAGCCACCCAGAGCCCATGGGATTCATGGTGAGATCTCCCACTTCAACCACCAAACTCTTTCCCGAGATACTTATGCCTAATTTTAGAATGTTCACCCGGCTAAGGAGTCACCTGCTCCTGCAGCGCTCAACACTCACACCTGCTCTGCATAGCGCAGCCTCTGCGCATAGCTCGTGACCCGCCAAGGACACACTTCAGGATATAAAACATGCTTTTAATAATCTAAGAAGAAAAATATATTCCAAAATAATTGTGTCACAATATTCCAATATTGAGGTCAGTCGTGGCATGAAGTCAGGAAACCAGGAAATAGTGTTCTCATCCCAGCGCCGCTGTGCTCACACCCTGGGCGCAGCGCGTGAGAGCAGAATGGAGCCAAGGACCAGCTCAGACCACTGTCCCATGTGATGTCACACCGACTAATGAATGAACCAGTGATCAGCTTTTAATGCAATTTCCTATCTCCTCACCCCAATTTACCTCACAACCTTTAAGGTGACAACATAAGCTTGTCTTTCTTTATAGGCTGGGAAAACATAGAAAACCAACAAAGCTCATGATAGACTATTTCACAATGACCTAATAGCTAACACTGAAAATTTGTATTATATTTTAGAAAAAGTATAATTGTGTTTATGTGCACTTATTTCATGAATAAGTTACAACAAGCAATTAAACAAAAACTTGACATTTTCACATATGTAAGATGTTTCAAATTAGGACACTATGATTAATGAACCGTGATAATTCTCTTAATAGTCTATGCAACTTAGATATATAACATTTTTTCTTATAAACACTTCAACTTCTCAATAATACATTTTACAGTTATGAAAGTTAATTTTTGAATACTTTCCTTCACTGATTATGGATAGAGATATAATATTTAATAATCTTTCAGCTTTTCTTTTTAAAAAGAAACAGTGCAAAATAAGTCACTGAGAACTTTTTCTTGCAAAGACAAAAATGATTATTTGTCATAAGAATTTAATAAGACTTAGAAGAAAAAAATATATATTTCCTTAAGCCATTTTGTTCTGAATTCAAACCAGTTTATAGAGATTGTAAAAAATGGAGTCTATGTACACGGCACAGTGTGCCTCAGACACACACAGAACAAGGTGACAAGGAAGCACATACACACCTGCCTCCTGGACACAGCCCAGCACAAGCCAGCAGTGACTGCGTCCCATTGTACAGTGGTAACTGCTGAGATATGACAGGAAGCCAGACATACAAAGCTAACAGCTAACAGTAACACTGGCCCAACAAGATTAAAATGTCCACGCTTTATAAAATGATAAACGAAGAATAGGAAGTATAAAAATAGCACTGGTGTGTGGGGGAAGGCGCCTTCCGAGCACGCAGGTGGCAGACGCCAGGGAGCTCTCCTGCCCAGCATGGCCTACGTCACCACATGGGGTCTTGTCCCATCTTCTGTGAGGTCGTACCTGAGGGCACAGGAAGCGACAGGCAGGTCAGGGTGGAGGCCGTAGTCAGCCAGTCTATCAGCTGTGGCCTATGGCAGGATACTCACCACTGGGTCCAGCCTTTGGCGAGCTCTTCAGATGCCAGAGCAACCAGCACCTGTGGGTAAGGGAGTGTGTCAGAGGTGGGGGTGCTCCCTCGGACCCCCACTTCTGCTCTCACCAACCTCCCTTGTCGCATCGGCACTGTGCACTCCTTTAGCGTGAGGCTCTCACCTTTCAGTGTGCTTCACCCCAGGATGGTGGGTCCTACCCAGAGTCTGCTTTATCCACCAGTCTAACATTGGGTTACTACGAAACCTCAGGGGAGATTGCTTGTGGGGACAGAGGCTCATGGCCAGTGAAGGCACTGAAGTTGATGTGCACTGGCCACAAGTGGCACTTACAATTCAAAACCTCTCTTCCCTAACTGACTTCTGTGTACATTATTAAAGGGTGTGCATTCTCATGCAGCAGTTACATGTGGATATGGACAAAGACTAAAAGAAATTCAAAGGGCCCTAGCTGGTTTGGCTCAGTGGATAGAGCGTCAGCCTGTGGACTGAAGGGTCCCAGGTTCGAATTCGGTCAAGGGCACGCACCTCGATTGCAGGGTCCTCCTCAGCCCAGGCCCTGGTTGGGGCATGTGCAGGAGGCAACCAATCGATGTGTTTCTCTCATATTGATATTTCTGTCTTTCCCTCTCTCTCCTACTCTCTCTAAAAATCAATGAAAAAATATCCTCAGGTGAGGATTAAAAAAACAATTCAAAGAAATAAAGCTAATTATTTGTTAGTTAGGACAGTGGTCGGCAAACTGTGGCTCACGAGCCACATGTGGCTCTTTGGCCCCTTGAGTGTGGCTCTTCCACAAAATACCACGGCCTGGGCGAGTCTATTTTGAAGAAGTGGCGTTAGAAGAAGTTTAAGTTTTAAAAAGTTGGCTCTCAAAAGAAATTTCAATCGTTGTTCTGTTGATATTTGGCTCTATTGACTAATGAGTTTGCCGACCATTGAGAGGTAGAACTGGAAGAGAATGTATTCCCTTTGGGTTTTCTTTCACTGTGATACTTGAAAAAATATTAAATAACCTTTTCTTTAATTCTAAGTTCATGGTATTAGTATGACTAATATGCCAATAACATGAATGAGTAAAAACAACGAAATAAGTTAAAATGTCTTCACAATGTACTGGCATCTTAGCTGACACAGGCTTCCTGATCTACTATTAACCACAGAGCATGCTCACCCCGCCTACCTATGTACTATGGTCTACAAGACGTGGGGCGGGGGGAGCTGCAGTCTCACTGGGTCTGCTCAGACTTACTTTGCCAAGAAGCCCTTTGTCTTTGGACAGGAAGCCGCCACTGTTCTTCACGGCGACATCCAGCATTCTCCGCTGCACTTCCGGGAGCGAGACGCTGAACTCAAAGCTGACAGAGAAAGAGGCCCTTCCCTCAGTTTCTCCAACATCTGGCTGCAGTCTATCGTAACTGAGCATGACATTCCTGCCTATGAGATCACTCCAAATGACACATTTCTTATTATAAAACAGGGTTCTCATGCTAGATGTTTGGGGCCTGCATTTCATAAAGACACAAAATCAAAGTATTTTCCAGGGTTTAGAACGTCAGAGAAGATTCTAGCCTGTGGCTCCCACGTGCAAGGTGGGCAGTTAGGATGTGGGATCGGCAGATGTTATATTCACCTCCACAGCCACGGCCAGGCTCCCTCTCCCTAAAGACTAAAGGAGAGCAACTTCAAAGCCCCGTGAGGGGCTGGAGGCAGAGGCAGAAAACTAAAATGCCTTCAGGGAGGCAGGTCCTCGAAGCGGTGTGCGTGGTTCACATGTGGCAGGGTCTCTGGCAATCCAGAGAGCTGAAGGCCTTCAGCCTGGGAAGGACATGGCCAGTGCTGCCACAGAGCCACAGCAGCTAGAGACCCAACCCTGCACGTGGATCTCAAATTCTTTGCTGCTGCAGAGAAAGAACACTGACAAATACAAAGTGCCCACACCAGGATTTGGTGTGTTCTTGTCAGTAAAAATATGATGTGTCTAGTACCTTTAAAGAGGAAGTGTAAACTGAATTAGCAGATATCGATACCATGCAATCTTATTTCCCCAAATGCTGGTGGTTTTAGCCACAGGACTGTTGAATAAGACACCAAACTTGCAGATGGAAACTCTAAGTGCCTGAGCACCTCTCAGGAGCAGCCACGTCAGACTGACCACAGAAGCAGTAATGAGGCTCTGTTAAGCCAGACCATGAAAGAGATTTGCAAATCTGAAACAATTACGCCATTCTTTTCATTTTTAAAATTGTTTTAGAAACTGGTTGTTTTCATAAGAATGTTATATTTTAAGATGTTATAGAGGTTTATTATTTTAAGAACTATATGCATTTTAATATTCTCGGCTCTGATGTACAACTCAGTTCTTTATCTAATCACTCGTCTCGCCATCCACGTTCACAACTCGTCACTTCTGCATGAAATTCAGAGTACCCTCATATTTTACCAGCTCACGCCTACTAATCTGAGTTTCCACTTCTCAGTGCTAGGTGGGCGCCAATGCTTTGTCACTGGGAGGCCCTCCTAGCTTACCCCAACACCTGCCCCAAGTGAGTGAAGTCCATACCTCTGATCAAACACAGGGTTCAGTGTTTTCTTTGACACGTGTGTTTTTCTCCTCCCTGACCTCCTCTTGTCTGGCAACAAATATATGCGGACGTAGGGGTCCGAGCCGTCTTCAGAGAAGGCAATGAGGTTTCTTGTAAAGGAAACAAAAGAGCAGCAGGCATTATACTCTAGAAAAATGACAATCAGCATCACATCATACTTTCTACAGCAGGTCCTCGAAGACCATCGTTCTGTTAAGTTCATGAGAAAAAAATTCCCTCGGTATTGCTGTGTAGAGCTTGCATGTTCGCCTGTGTCTCATGAATTTTCTACGGGGACTCTGGTTTCCTCCATTATCCCAAAGATGTACACACAAGGTGAGTGGCCTAACATGTCTGAGCACAGATGCAGGTATGAGGTGTGAGTGGCCTGTCTATCGTGTCTGACAGACAGGTGCAGGTGTGAGTGGCCTAACGTGTCTGACTGAGACAGGTGCAGGTGTGGGTGGCCTGTCTAACATGTCTGAGCAAGACAGGTGCAGGTGTGAGTGGCCCCCAGATGGAGGGGCATCCTGTTCAGGGCTGGTGCCCATCTCGTGCCCTGAGCTGCAAGGAAAGACAGTGTGGTTACTCATGAGCTGAAAGTGGAAAAAGCGGGTTGGGAAATGAATGATCTCACTTGTTTTTATTCATCTTTTTTTTTTTTTTTGAAATAAACTTTTTTTAAAAAATATATTTTATTGATTTTTTACAGAGAGGAAGGGAGAGGGACAGAGAGTCAGAAACATCGATGAGAGAGAAACATCGATCAGCTGACTTCTGCACACCCCCCCACTGGGGATGTGCCCACAACCAAGGTACATGCTCTTGACTGGCAACGAACCTGGGACCTTTCAGTCTGCAGGCCAATGCTCTATCCACTGAGCCAAACCAGTTAGGGCTTATTCATCTTTCTTAAATGTGTGTAGAGCTCACATTTACCTCAATGCTTACTAGAAGTGTTTTGGGTCTTTGAACTTTGGTCATGTTTTGAAGACCAGCAATAAGCCACAGGAACTTGACTGTTGTTTGTACCGACTGACTGTATGCAGCCACTTCCCATTATTCACTTACTGACAGACCTGAGCAACTAGGTAGGGACTGGGCTGGCGTCCTCGAACCCAGCTCCTGCACTGTGTCTCCCAGTGGTGATCTCAGCAGGAGAACATAGCAGGTGCTGAACACATATGCCCTGAGCTGAACTCCACAGAGATAGTCATGTTCCTAATGTCACTAATTTTATTTTTCTGTTTCTAAAAGCGTTTTAAGAATCAAATATTTATATAAATACACTTATATCACAACGACTACAGAGACAGGCAAGTCACATAAGAGAGAAATAGCTCCTGACCGTCATCATTAATCACACTGTCACCTCATGTCACACCCCTTCCTGAAGCGGGGAAAGGCAGGCCCCTCGGTGCCCAGGTCTCCTGGAAAGACTACGGCAAAACTGACCATGAGCCATCAACTGCTAGGTCCTCTGAATTTGTAAGTTTACTCCTAGAAATGTAACCCTCAAAGAACACTTCCATAAAGAAAATACATTCATTACTGAGTGTACTCATTTTTAGACCATCTAAACACCCACAGCAGGGAGTGGCAACGTACCCACAGTTCCAGGGTGTGTTGCCAAGCAACCCAGTGGTTATGAATGTCTAGGAAGCAACACTGAGAAGGTAGAAGGAATAAACACCAGGCACAGGAGATCCAGCTGCTTTGCTCTTTAAAAGGAAATGGAGGACGCCTGGGGAGGCGAGCACCGGGAGGCCCGGAGGGAGGCCCCTGCGGGAGCGGCCACTCACCTGCAGGCGTGCACGACCACCACCAGCTTGTTCCTCTGCGAGCTGTGCCGGATCGTCAGCTGGATCTGCCCCAGGGGAGACTGTCCCAGCGTCGTCCCACTGAGGAAACAAAGCAGGAAGTCACAGCTCTGCCCGGACCTGACACTCCCCGAGTCACCGCTCCGACTTGACCTGGTAGAAAAGCCAAGTTCACTCATGCAGACTAAGAGGACACAGCCGAACCTGAGGACAAGTCACCCGTCAAACACTCTTCAGCGGAGGCCAACACAACTTAATTATTCAGAGCAGAGCCCTTTCACATAAGCTCCAGAGTAAAAGGAGACACAGTGGTCTCCTAATTACAAAACCGCTGGTGTGGTCTCTGGGCCTGTCACTGCCCACATCTCCGCATCCGTTCTCAGAACCCCACGATCCTGGCTCTGATGTTCACCGACAGGACATCAGTGACATCACAACACCCCCCCTTGATTTCTGTTTCTCAAGGTCAAAGCACAGACCCTAAGATAACCAACGACTGTCTGGCACAGGGTCCCCCAAGACCAGCTCCTGAGAAAAAGTGTTTTCTTATTTAAAATTTTATTTCCTTTTAGAGCAGGGGTCCTCAAACTGCGGCCCGCGGGCCACATGCAGCCCGCCAAGGACATTTATCTGGCCCACCGAGTGCCGCTGCCTGTCCTGCTTAGCGCCACTGCCTGTCCTGCTTAGCAGCCGACTCATCCCGGGCCCACAGTGCGCATAGGAATTTGTTTAATTTTTTTTTTAAACTATAGTCTGGCCCTCCAACAGTCTGAGGGACAGTGAACTGACCCCCTGTTTAAAAAGTTTGAGGACCCCTGCTAGAGCAAGAGAAGGGGAGGGGCTGATTTCTTTTTTCAAATAATGGAGGTGAGAAGGTGCGAAGGAGACCAGTGCACTGAGTGTGTCACAGAAGTCACACATGTGCCTGCGTCCCGACACCAGGAACACACACTTCACCTCAAAGTCAACTTCTTCCTTCTGCTGAGGGACAAGACTAACATCTGAAGCTTGTGGAGCCTGCAGGCTGCTTTCCTCCTTATCTAGGAATGGTGGGGCTTAAGTAAGAAATCAAAAGTAACGGGGACCAGCAGTGGGTGCTGAGCAAACTGGAATGAACAGGCCCTGCACCCAGTCGGGCAGCTCAGCTCTGGACCCGCCTTCCTGCCCTGAGGGCAGCAGCACCAGAGCCTCGCAGTTCAGGGAACTTGCTACCCCATCACCATCTAAACCTTAATGAGCCCAAGGGAGGCCTGGAAAACGGCAGGCTTCCCTGTGAAAGGGTGCCGCCCCTGAGCCCCTCAGCTGCTCTGAGACACACCCTCACAGCACATGGGTGTGCGTTGCCTGGGCGAGAGCAAGAGAGCATCTCGTTACTTCTCAAGCTGCCGCAGCCTCTGCCGAAGCTCCTGCGTGGCGATGGGCAGCGATATGTCCGAGGCTATGCTGGGGGTGGGCTCCTTGATAAAGATGTGGCTGGGGGAGCCAGTGGTGCTGCCATGGAGGCTAGAGGCACTTCTGCCCAGGTCTCGAGGCCCCTGAGGGCTGGCCTCCGCAGGCTGGGCTCTGTTCTCCACGCTGGGCTTTGCACTGCCTCCAAGGACTGGAGTGGGCGGGGCTGGGCTGCTGTCCCCAGCACCTGGTGGCAGGGACACCTGAGACCTGACAGACACTTTTCTCCCTCCTTTGGAAATGGAGGGCCGCTTGACTTGAGCTGAGTGCTGGTGGTCTGGAGACCTTTCTTGCTTTTCGAGGTGGAGTACCTAGAGGTGGAAATAACCAAGTTAAAATCAGTGACACTGTAATAGCCTGATACATGAATATTTTAGATCTATTCACTTGCCAATTCATTTAAAACTTAGCATAAAACAATATAGACAATCTGGCCTACCTGTTCACCTGTTCTATAATTAAAGTAATACGATGTTAGAGAAACCTTTAAAAAACAAAGTTTAAGTGATCAGAGTATCACTTTTATGATGTACACATCATTTCTGTGTATTCCCTTCAGCCTCTTCCATTTGCACAAATTTCTGCACAGTTGTGGGTGATGTTATTACTGGAAGAGCCTGAGTTGCTGCCCTGCACAGCCTGGTCCCTCGTCCTATGCAGGTGGAATAGTCTCTCCTCAATCAGCAACCCTGGGGAAGGATGAGAATCAAGGACACCTCCACCCAGCCAAGTTACCCCAGAGTCCTAGCATCCATAGGGAAGCAGCCCTCATTCACTTTGCTAGTTTCTAATATTTACTTTTTTTTAAATCCTCACCCTGAGGATATTTTCCCATTGATTTGTAGAGAAAGTGGAAGAGAGAGGGAAAGACAGAGAGAAACACGGATGTGAGAGAAACACATCAACTGTTTGCCTTCTGCATGAGTCCTGACCACGGAAGGCCCAGGCCAGGGAGAACCCTGCAACCAAGGTATGTGCCCTTGACCAGAATTGAACCCGGGATCTTTAGGTCCACAGGCCAACGTTCTATCCACTGAGCCAAACTGGGTAGGGCTTAATATTTACTTTTAACATACACAATAGTCCACTGAGCAGTGTTAGACTCCATACACTCCTGCATTCTGGGGTCACTGTGATGGCTGGAAGTGTTTTCCTGCTTTTACAAAGTAAAGCTGCAGCAAACAGCTTCATGTTCATGGTCTCCCCACATGGTGCATTTTACCTGAAGGTCGGGTTTCCAGGGGCTCTGGTGCAGGGCTCTGTGACCTACGGCCTGGAGACACGGCCTGGAGAGGCTGTGCCCACCAGGTCCTGACCGGGACATGGAGCACATTCCACGGCAGCCCACACACCAAGTTTGTCTTAATTCCTTAAAAAGGTGGTTCTCCATTTTCATTTGCATTTTTAAAATTAGTGGGCTTCAGTATTCTCTCATATGTTTGCCGGTTTTATTTTCTATATACCCTTAGGTGCTTACAAATGAATTACTATCTTTTTGGACAGAAAATTTTCGGTAATTTCTACCATCTTGTAGTTTTATTAAATTTTCTTCTGAATGACTATTGAAGATTTAATCTTAGCAGGAAACTCTGCTAACCCTGACAGCATACTTTCTGGGCCAAAGTATAAAAAGCGGTCAACTGCATTCATCTGAAGGCGAGTGGATCCGGGGCTTCTCAAGCCCCCTGGACACTCTGCTTCTGTTAGAAGTCGAGTCCAGGCCTCCATCATCTCCCTGAGTTCCCACATGGGCATGTTATCCAGCTCCCCTGCCATGCCCACCATCCACCTTGTCCCAAGCCCGTGGCTATGCTGCCCACTGTGGAGCAGCACCTGAGGGCTTTGCCATGGTGGCCTGTGCCCGTGCACCCCGTATTCCCCTGGGAGACAACAGTACCCTGAGGGCGACCTTCATCTTCAGAGTGCTGTTTGGACCTGAATTACTGAGCTGGAATCGCTGGTTCATGGTCATGTCATCGCTGGTGAGCAGACGAATGAGTGGGATCTTCAGGTTCCCCAGGCAACATTGATGCTGTTCATCTTTGACCTGGAAACACACCACAGAACACACTGAGCTCCGCAGATAAAGACACAATGTAGAAAGGTACAAATCAGTCTTTAAAAACACACTTCAACCATCTCCTTCCAGGCCGTGTTTCCTTAAATGATTAACCCAATAGAAAACCTCCTTGGGAAGACAGGGAACCTTGTAATGAGTGATGCTACACTGCATCTACGTCACATGTGTCTGTCACTTCCTCATCACACATTTCTGAGCGAAAAAGGACACCATGGTTAGGAGTCCATTAGGAGAACCTCAAGTTAAGAGGCAGCAATCTGAACAAACCTGAAAAATAGAAAGAAATGTCTTAAACCCTGTGAAAATGATGACCATGCACATTTGTATGATGTGTCAAGTTCGACTGGTGACACTTGTTTATGGAGAAAAAATTTCTAGGTGTCTTCTAAGCCTTCTCTATTCAAAATCTACACATTTGTTTAAAAAATTTACAGTATCTCCTCTAAATGCAGGGCAACTCCTGTCTCCTGAACGATACTCTGCGGCATGACCTCTGCCACAGGAATGGCTCCTGTCAGATGCTGTAACACAGAACAGTTTATAACCAAACAGAGGAAGAGCTTTCACAGGCTCCATGAGACGGTCAAAGAAGTCATTGAAGATAAAAACCTAGATGCCTGACTGCTAATTTCTTTATAACCTGTAATCCAAAAGCTTTTTTATTTTTTAAATGCATTTTTATTGATTTTTATAGAGAAAGAGAAAGGAAAAGGGAAAGAGAGAGAGAAACACTGACTGGTTGCCTCCTACACGCACCCCAACTGGGGATTGATCCCGCAACCTGAGCATGTGCCCTGACCAGGAATCAAACCGATGACCTTTCAGTGTATGGGATGATGTCCAACCAACAGAGCCACACTGGTCAAGGGCTAAAGTATTTTTAAAAGAAATAACTGTGGCCTGGCCAGCATGGCTCAGTGGTTGAGCGTTGAGCTATGAATTAGGAGGTCATGGTTTGATTCTTGGGGCACATACCTAGGTTGCAGGCTCAATCCTTAATAGGGAGCGTGCAGGAAGCAGCCAATCAATGATTCTCTCTTATCATTGATGTTTCTTCCTTTCTCTCCCTTCCTCTCTGAAATCGATAAAAATAGTTTTAAAAAAAGAAATAATTGTGATGTTGTTTACTGAACTTTAAAAGTTATTTTTTAAAATTCAAGATCCAGTAAATATAGATTGTTTTAACAGAAGCAACTTACAAAGGCAAAAGGAGCTAAGCAAATACAAAAATTAGCTAGACAGATACATGTTGCGTAAAAGGGAATGTGGTCCTAGCTAGTTTGGTTCAGTGGATAGAGAGTCAGTTGTGGACTGAAGGGTCCCGTGTTCGATTCTGGTCAAGGGCACACGCCTGGGTTACAGGCTCGATCCCCAATAGGGGGCATGCAGGAGGCAGCCCATCAATGATTCTCTCTCATTACGGATGTTTCTATCTCTCTCTCCTCTTCTCCCTTTCTCTCTGAAACCAATAAAAATAAATAAAACCTCTCCTCTATAAAAAAATGAATATAAAAAAAATAAAAGGGGATGTGAAAACATAAAACACGCAGAGAACAACGGAACATGGCAGTGACCAGGCACTCTGTGGGGGAGATGTGAGGCCCCCAAGGCAGGACATGCCCCTCAGGCCTCAGGTCTCAGGGGCTGAGGAACCCATCAGAGCTGCACAAGAGAAAGTGCAAACAAGCCCTAAAACTTCTCAAAGACTGACTGTTGGAAAGGAGGCCTTGCAAAAAAGAAACATGGGAACTAGCATAGCCAAGACTGGATGTTTGTGCGCCAGCCCTGGGATGACCGTGAAAGCTGTGTGATCCACTGTCCTTTATGCTAAGGTAAGGTGAGAGGAGGACGGACACACAACCACTGGGACTGCAGGCGGAATCCAAGAAGAAACCGCCAACTCCTTCTGAGGATGTCATTTGCCTGTAGGATATTTCTGCTTTGGCGTGATGGAGTAACAGGAAACGAATTTAACATCCCGCCTCAGCTTAAAAACAAGTGAGGTGAGCCTGACAACTGACCTAGTCACTGCCTCCAGAGTCCAGGCCATGGTGCCAGGATGGGGATCCCACAGAGGCCAGTGGTCCCCCTGTGTTGAGGACACAGGGAGAAGTCATAGAGCAGGAGGTACCAGAGAGGAGGAAGCCCCAGAGAGCTGGAGGCCCCGAGGACCCCTGCATCTCAGCCAATGGGCACATGCGAGGGAGCAACCACAGGAGGACTCAAGCCCATGAGGAGCAGAGGACAAACCCCAGAGCACATGGGGCTGCAGAAAACCTGGTAACATGTGGGGCATCAGGTTAGGGCCCTCAGACCCCAAGGCTAGAGGCTGTCGGGCTGCCTAATAAAGCTTAAATCAAGCTCAAAAGGCTCCAAGTATTCCCAAGTACCTTCCCTCCAAATGAGAATAGAGCTCCAAAATATTTAAAGATATACAAACCCAGCACGCAAACATGCAAAATTACCAGGCAACCAAAGAAGCAGTAATATATGACCCACAGATCCAACAACCACACAGACCCTGGAATTGGTGACACGGCACAGAAGCTGTCACACCCAGACTACACGCACACATGAAGGCAGAGGAAAGACATGGAAAACAAAAGATCCAAACTCAACTGCTAAGATGAACATCGGAAGGTCCAAAATACACAGGATGGGATTGACAGATTAGACATTTGAGGTGGGGGAAAAATGAGAGAAGTAATGTTCAGACTTCTCATCAGAAACAATGTAAGAGGAAAGAAAGTGAAAGAAAAAAATCAGGTAGCCAACAATTTTATATCTTGTGAAAATATGAAGGTGAAACAGACTTTCCAAACACACAAGAACTGGAAGAACTCATCGACTGGCCCTGCAGGAACTGTTAAAGGGGCCTTGGGTAGAAGGGAAATTGCTTCTGCTGAAAGAGTAAGAACAATAGGAAAAACTACTTTTCTAGATTTTTAGAAAGCTCTTTAAAATATAATTGACTGTTTAAGGCAAAAATAATAAAATATATTATGGGAGAGTGGAAACAGAAGCATGCCCTGGAAGGTCCTTGTACCTCTGGAGACCAAGTAAGGGGAGGCCAGTGTGCGGAACAGAGGGACTGGAACCCTAGAGCAATCTCTAATACATGCAACACCAAACATGGAGCTATAGCTAGTAAGCCAAAAAGGGAGATCAAATGCCAATACAAAATGCTCAATCCAGAAGAAATCAGATTAAAAAAGCAAAAGATAACAAATGGGCAAATAGCATGGTAGCAGATTTAAACCCAACCACATCAACAATAACTGTATGCTGTCTATAAGACATCACCTTTAAATATAAATTACAAGTAGATTTTTAAAAAGATGAAAAAAATAAGCATGTTAACTTCAATAAAAAGAAAGATGTGATAGCTATATTAATATCAAACAGTCAATTACAGAGTAAAGAATATCATTCAAATGAATTGTAAAGGAAATTTTTATAATGATAAAGGAATCAACTCATCAGGTGGGCAAGCATTAGAATTCTACACAGACTCTTGGAAAAATAAAGAGGAGAGAAAACCTCCCAACTCTTCCTACAATCACCATCCTGACCCACAAGCTGGAGAAACAAAATTACAGACCAGTGTCCTTCTGGACTTAGGTGCAAAATTCTTAACAAAATTTTAGCAAATTAAATCAAATTCGTAAGAAGGATACAACGTGATGACCAAGTGAACTCATCCCCTGATAAAGGTTTGCTTGTGAGGTTCCCTAATGTTAAAACTTGAAAACCAAATAAAGTTGTGCAATATCTAACATCTGAAACCATCAATGTATTGCACCATATTTACAAACTCAGGAAAGCCAGATGACTCCCTCCACAGCTACAGAGAAGCCTCATAAAATTCCACGTTCACTTCTGACAAAACTCTCAGCCATCTCATGGCAGGAGAAGGCAATGCCCTCAAACTTCAGGCTTCACAGCAAAGGTCTAAGGATCCCCTGGACCTGAGGAGGCATAGGGGTCCGCTCACACAGAGGCCCGAGGCCGGAAGGGCAAGGCGAGGCAAGGGAGGCAGAGGCAGCAGGTGGAAACACAGAAGCGGAAGTGTCCTTCTTAGCAGATGACACGACTGCTGTGCAGAAGGCAATCCTGAAGGACCCTCAGAAACACCACGGAACCAGTAAGGTCAGCAGGTTGACAATATGATGCCAACGCACAAGTTCAACTGCATTTCCAGATCCAATAACATCCAATCAACAGTTTAAAGTTAAAAACAATTACTGATTATGGTGATGGATCCATAAATTATATACTTTAAATATGTGCAGTTCATTGCATGTTGATTATATTTCAATAAATCTATTAAGAATGCAAATAAAATACCTCAACTTCAAGGTCCTGGCACTTCGGATTGTGAATGAAGAAAGTGAAGTTTTCCTCCCACACAGGTTCATTGGTTTTGTACCGAATCTGAAAGAAATATCCCCCAATCAGCTCTCAGCTCTGTGGCTCCTTTCTGTGTTTATTAGTTTATGTGTTTAGAAGCTAGGGATGACTTTAATTAATTCCAAGACACATACTTACTGAGCACATACAGTTATGTATCAGTTGTGGAAAGTACTCAGACAGTCCCAAGCTTTTAGTGTATTCCGGGCAGCATCCCGGAGCCCCAAGCCGTGTGCCCTCCCAGTGGCAAAGGCCTCCCTGTGTGGTTTGGTCCTCCTTGGGCCTCCAGTGGGCTGCACAGATCTGCATTCAGGAAGCTTCTCAAACTAACTGTGAACAGGTGAATGTGAACAAAGGCCTGTAACTTTAAACAGTTCCTGAAATGCTTCTCTCGCATCAGGAAAGTGGGACCTACTGCAGCAACGGAGACGTCCTCTCTCAACACCTGACAGAATTGCATTGGTTACATTGTAAGCACACTTTGTTATCTTTTAAACAAAATATTTATAGGACATTCAAAGAAAACTTTCACCTATCATGAAATCAAGCAAAAGCATATTCATGTTATTTTTTAATGTTACTTTTTAAAGTGAGCAATATATTTGTTACCAAATTAAGTAGCTAGTAATCTATGAAATGACTGATTTGAGAAGAAAGATGGAAATTGGGGATCTCAATACCTGCACCATCACCTGATGCCAGTCACCACCTGACAGGCGAGAGTGACAATGACGTCACAGGAAATGGTCAGCACACAGGCCTTACCTTGCTCTCCTGAGCCTTGTGACCAACTGACATCTGCACAAGAGGGCTGGGGTTGCTGTTCATTTTCTTCCCGGACTATCCAAAAACAAAAATGGCATAGTAAATAACCAACACCCTGAAACAGGCTTGTTGAAAATGAAACCATTGGCTGTACTAACAGTCACTTCTATTTACTTCTGAGACTTCAGTTTACAGGGACTATCTGGGAATAACTGGGAAAGAATCACTAAGTACAACCCAAACCATAATTGTATCTACCATAAAATATACTAGAAGTTCTATTTACACACACTTTTTAAGTGTTAAGTCTTTTAGTTTTAGAGCAAACTACTTTGAAAAAATGAAATCTTCTGAATATCTTTATTGATAATTCCAGCTCTCAAAACTTATTTGACTGGGATAACAAAATAAATAAAGTGAAATGAATGCATAGAAAAACATGAGTGAGGACAAATGTAAAAGAGTATATAATTCAGCCCAGCCGATGTTGCTCAGTGGTTGATTGTTGACCTATGAATCTAGATGCCACGGTTCCATTCCTGGTCAGGGCACATGCCTGGGTTTCGGGCTCGATTCCCACTGTGGGGCATTGCAGGAGGCAGCTGATCAATGATTCTCTCTCATCATTGATGTTTCTCTCTCTCTCTCTCTTCCTCTCTGAAATCAATAAAAAAATATATATATTTTAAAAGAGTATATAGTCCTAGCCAGTTTCTCTCAGTGGATAGGGGGTCAGCCTGCGGACTGAAGGGTCCTGGGTTTGATTCTGGTCAAGGGCACAATGCTGAGTTACAAGCTTGATCCCCAGTGGGGGACATGCAGGATGCGGCCTATCAATGATTCTCTCTCATCATTGACGTTTCTATCTCTCTCTCCCTCTCCCTTCCTCTCTGAAATCAACAAAAATATATATTTTTAAAAAAAGAGTATATAATCCAGAACAGTTCTCTGGTTGGAATAATAAAAATACTACAAAGTGTCAGAAACATGTTTTCACAGTTTTAAGTTAGTATCTTCTGTTCAAACATGTACCTATCAGATATCAAGTCTCATTGGCCAGTGCCTAAGTAATTTTGACTAGAAGAATAAACATCAATCTAGAATTGCATTCAATTAAGCAGATATGAATATAATTTTAAAAATGGTAAGAAGCATATTTTTTAGCTGATAGAAGAAAACATAGTAAAACACAACTATATGGGATATGAAGTTTATTTATAACTTAGCCCCACAGAAGATTCAATTAAATATATGTTAGTGGAAATTAATTAGATCACGAACACGTTTTTTAGTTTAACAATTTTAAAGTCAATCCACAACACTGCAGCAAAGATAAAAATAAGCATCAAATTCATGATTATTGGAATAAAGTATTACTAGCTCACACCTACTGCAATAATCTATTTTCTGGTTCATCTTTTTGATGTGAATGAATTCTGTAAAACGAAATAAATACTGTTAAAAAATTCAAAAGCTATAGACTACTGTGGCAGAGATACCACTTTCCCCCCTAAGTCCACTTTCCCTTCTTCCCTGGATATTAGAATCCTGGTATGTGAGCTGGGCCCAGGCCTCTGCAAACCAACATTCTATTTCTGAACCTCCCTTGCAGTCAGGTGTGGCAGGTGCAGTCTGGCCTGAAAAGGGGAGGCATTCTCCCGCCCCTTCCCAGGCACCCCCTTTTGGATGGAGGTAATGAGCAGGCAGAGCCCCAGCCAGATTCTGGGATGCTGAAGGGAAGTTATCTCTATCTTGCTGAAACTACAACTTCTGAATCTGATTCAGAAGCTGAGTGTATTTCTTAACTAATATACTTACTTCATCTCTGAAAAAGTAGCCATTCATTCCTAAAAACATAATATTTATAAGACTTTTTTTTTAACTTTCTACTTTGAAAGCAATGAAACTCACAATTGCTGACTTTATGTACCTGCTTTTGGGAAAATCGAGATATTGGGGGAATAGCTACTTCCTTAGCCCACTCAGCTTGCCTCCATTTTCCTTCTGTGTGTGCATGTGTGTGACATGGTGGAAATCTGTTTATCCTAAGCCTAAAAAGTCTTCAATAAGTATGAAATAAACACTAGCAAACCTTTACTGACATGTTTTCTTCCTTTGTTGTACATAAAGTAATGATGTATCTTAAAATAAATGACACTTTAGATTCCAAATCATAAAGTTTTCTATTATGATTCCACATTCAGCACGACTCAGAGACACAGATATCATGAAACTAAGTCACGACTTTCCTGAACTTACAGCTCAGCTCCTTAGCCCTTGATTAGTGAGTCCCACAGTTTATCTAGTTGAACCCTGGTTCTCAAGTCTATAAAAGGGGCATAATACCATTTCCAGAAGCCAGCTGTCAGGTGTAAATGAGGTTAATAACAATTAAAATGAATATTGGACTAGCTGCATGGAACTCTTTCCATGCATGATCTCATTTAATGTACTCACTACTCCAGCAAAGAAGACACTGTCACTTCCATCCTATAAATTATTAATTCATGCTGGACTCCAACCCAAGCTGTCTTCAGTTCTCAGCTTTGTGCTAACCATAACATAGAAATGGGGACGAAAGCCTGTTGATACACCCCTTACAGTATTTTAGGGGGACAGTATTTCAACTACTGTGAACAAGTAATAAAAGCTACATCAAAGCAGGTTTTATCTGCCCTGGCCAGTTTGGCTCAGTGGATAGAGCATCAACTTGTGACCGAAGGGTCCCAGGTTTGATTCCAGTCAAGGGCACGTACCTCAGTTGCAGGCTCCTCCCCAGCCTGGGCCCTGGTCAGGGTGCGCATGTAGGAGGCAACCAATCAATGTGTTTTTCTCACATCGATATTTCTCTCTGTCTTTCCCATTCTCTCTAAAAATCATTTGAAAATTATCCTCGGGTGAGGATTAAAACAAAAACAAAGCGGGCTTTATTAGTCTTCCCCACTTTTGAAATTTAACTTATCCTCGTAGATGAAACTGATTTAAAAACATTCCTCACTCCTTTCTATGGAATTTTCTTAAAATAATTACATTTAAGCTCTCCCCTCAAATATTTAAGTCTAGAATGTTCAAAGAAATCAAAGAAAAAAATAATAAAACATCATAAGTCATGGAAAACTTTAACAATTTAGCTAGAAAATACATGTTCCTGGTGTTTTAGGGAGTGGAGCTCAGTTTTCAATATACCTCACTGAATGAAATGGAAAGCTTCTCCAGAGACCTGGCCCCCCGCGCCCGCAGCTCTCAGGTCACCAGTGGACCTGGCCTGACTCAGCATATTGGAAGAGGTGATGTGTAAACAGACAGCATGGTGACAAAGTGCACCTGCCAACCAAGTCTGAAGACTGGTTAAGATTTTAGACAGAACTTCTAGTTCATCATTTTCACAAATTGAAATCCAACTGAAACAGATCATGTAAAACCACCTTAGATATTGCTACATAAGGCCGACAAGACGATGTCTAATTTATCATACTGGAACTTTATAAAATTTATCTTCAGAGCTGACTTAAATTCTCTACTAATTCTTGGTCAACAAAAGTAGGCTCTCTCCAACGACCACTAACTACTGATTAGCAATATACCGCAAGGGTTGAAGCATCATCTCTTTCAATATGTCTTCATGAATTTGCAAAGGAAAGCCATTGGTTTACCTTTAAAGCTTTCTGAACTGCAGTCTTCTTCAAGACACCGGGGTTAAACCCTAACGGGTTACTCTTTCCCGCAGAAGATGAACACATCAAGGGTTAATCAAACATGCAATGAGGAGATTATGTAAGGTTAACGACATGAAAACTTATGCAAACGAACAAAAAATCTTTACACAGAAAACACCAGCAAGAATTACACAAAAACAGTGAAGAACCATTTGTAAATTTTTTCTGTATGCTCACGATTTTATCTTAGAAGGAACCTTTAATCTGTCAGTATCAAACATATGTGCTTCTCCTCTGTGGTTACTCTTCCTCTGAACTTCGGGATTGAAAAATCCAAGTGCTACTTTAAGAAAGGGTTCTATTTACTACCCTTTGCTTGAATAAACCCCTAAAATATCTATAATTAGGTTTCATCTAAATACCAACCAATGGGCCACAGTTGCCCAAATCACTCTCAAGTCAAATTCTATACTATCATAGCAGAAGCCACATTTCTCCTTTCTGAAACTTACTGTCTCTGTGCAGGACCACAGCAGAGATGGGCCTTCTCTACTTCATCCCCCATTCTTTTCCAAGTATAAACTGGGAGGCAGGTTGGCTCATCAAGTTTCTCCTGGCTTTAAAGTTTTGATGTCCTGCTTTTATTAAATCTGAGTCTGTAAATTCATTACTTTCTGGCCCTCAAAAGGACAAGACTGAGCCATTTTGCAAGCTCCTTCAAAGACTAACATGTAAGATTAAAAATTTTATCATTTTTGTTGTAATTAACTTCAAATGACAAATTGAATTTTATTATTTTTTATAAAAAGTAGATTTTATAATGAAGAAATGGGACTGTGGCAGGCTGGACCAGGCAAGGTGGTCGAGCATTTGGCCAAGAGGAATGAATGGGACGTGAGAGCCAGCCTCAACCAGGCTGCCGCTGCAGCAGGCTGCTCAGCTCTAGGGCGCTGGACCCACCAGGTGCATCTCTGGGGGGAGTCTGGATAAGTGAGGCTGGGAACTGCTGCCCTGAGGTGTGAGGGATGACAAAAACCTTCCTGAAGTTCTCTAGACAGTGGGCCATGTACGAAATGTTCACATCACTCTAACCTGCATCCATGTGGGCAAAGCGGGGCCAGAGGCTGGGGTGGGGGGGAGGGGGACCGGGAGGGGGAAGCAGAGCCGTGTGAGGTCATGGAAGCTGCACAAGCCTGGGGGTGACACAGGCCGGATCGTCCAGGTGCACTAGGCAGGGGCCCAGCATGAGGCCTCCAAACGTTACAGCACCTTCCACCTGGGTGCCTCATCTTAAACAGGGCAGCACTGCCACCTGTGCCTGTTAGTAAGGAAGCACAAGCATCAAACCCCCCACACCCACCCCCTGGCTCCACCTTACAGCCAGCATTTTCCCAGGCAGTGGGCATGAGCATGAACGCCCATCTCAGATAAACCACGCCCACACTAGGATGGAGCGCAGGGAGGGCACATGCCAGCTCAGCCCCCAGCTCTGCCACTCACCAGCCGGGACCCTGGCTCTCACCTCAGTCCCTCAGCTCCCTGCTGTCTCCTACCTGAGACTAAGGGAGCGGTGCACGTAGAACCCCTGGAAAGTGCTGTGCAGACACGAGTTATCAGGAAGCCAAAGGTCTAGAGGGGGCCCCCAAGAGTCAGAGGGCACCATGGCTTCCCTCTGAAATTCCAGCCCAGGGCTTGAGCAAAAGGAGGAGAGCGGAGTTCCAGTCAGCAATGGGAGGGGCATCTCCAGTCTGGACACAGTGCAGTTGCTCTGAGCAGGTAGAAGATAGGACTGAGAAGGGCTGGCAGCTAAAGCCTTTCCTAGAAACAGGAAAGGGCTCAGGCATGGGGGAAATTGAGAAATACAGATTCAACTGCATAGTGAAAACCAATGGGTTTAAAAATACAATCACTTTGTTCAAATTTAGTTCACAGAGCACCCTGTAAGTGCCAATATTGGAATCACAAAGCAGAGCATGTGGTTTTGATATGTAGGAGGAAAGTAGTTTTGTTGACTGAGCAGCGTCACAGCAGAACACGACAAAGCAACTAGAGCCCTGAAGCAGGGCAGAGTGTTTATAGAATGAAAAGAAGTAAGCACAGGCCGCTGGCGGAGGCGACGCCGTCACACAGCTGGCCACACAGCTGTCCTAGAACACTGCAACAGAAAACTATTTTACTAAAGAGTGGTGCAAAACAGATGCCCATGAGCACCACCGTGGATCACTCAGTACAGTTGGAGGGGCATTTACTGATGGGGTGACTGAACCTCGCCCACCCCTGGAGGTCCCAACCTTCCTCCTCTATGACCTGGGGCAATACACCTATTCTTGACATTTTGCCTGCCCCTCTTTTTCAGGTGGAAACAGAAAGAACTCCTCACAACTGCAAAGCCTGCCCCCATCAGCTTCCAGGACCAATGACTTGAAGAGTCTCACCAGTTGTTGAGCTACTAGTAAGTCAGTGATTAGCCAAGAAAGGGTGACCCTCTGGACTAATAACTAAGCCTTGGGTGGTTTTCTTTTGCCCTGAAGAAACTAAAAATAACTGTTTGCTAAAGGCACCAAGAGCAGTGCCATGAATCAAGGTGCCCAGCCAGACCCTGGGAAACAGATAGAACAAGACCAGCTTCCCAAACAAGGTTAGACCAGCACTACCTGCTCCAGGAAGTGCTTTCTGCCCCTTAGGAGGAGCTGCGTCGCACACTCAGTACCTGCTCTCCCCGAGGGACTGGTTAGCAGGAGGAAGAAGGCATGCTTTCGGGTACCAAGTGTACGTCTGTCTTCAATGACTACCCCAGGGCACAGAGGGACTTTAAGGAAAGCCAAGTTCTAAGGCTTCTGCTTGGTCAGGAGGAGAAAGCAGACTTGAGGGAGGTTTTTGAAAACTTGCAAAGAAATATTTACAACTCACAATGAGATGAACCATAAAAAAACCAATGCATCGCTGTGGTTTTACTTTTTTCATGGAAGAATTTTTATTTTTTTTCCTGGGCTTCCTCATGGCTCAGGTTTGTTCATCTCATCATCAGATGTAGTCACCAATGTTAGTCATAGCAAAACAAGCACCAAACAAGCACACACAGTAACTGAAATCATGCAAGAAAAGTAGAACGCATGCCACGCCATTCCACCGTGGAGATAGCACCAGGAGCTCCAGTCCACATTCCCACAGTCTCTACTAGCTCACAAGGAAGAAAACAAGGGAACTCACAAATAGTGCTCTATAGACTGAGGCAGAGTATTCTCACAGAACACTAGTCCCGATGCTCGCCTCTCTTTTAAGTGGCCACACCCAAAGCTTCCCTCGTAGGTACTCTTAGGAAGTGGAAATGGGAGGAGAAAGCAAAGAATGGTGGGTTGTGATCAACGCACACACAAGAAGCACCAGTAACAGGAGTGCAAAGGGCAGTCACAAAGCCACGGGATGGAGAGCGCCTGCAACGCTCCGTGGAAGTGACCCCAGGCAGCAGCAGTGCTGCGAAGGCCCTTTGCCCGTTGGCCAGAGCACGCTTCACGCACCAAGTGACTTTTAACAGAAGTTAATAGATTCACTTGCTTTTTCTTGCTTCTGTGACATCATTCAAATTTTAATTTAATGTAATAAAACACAGTTCTGAAGAGCAGCCTAGTCCCTTCTGATATACTATTCTGTATATCCTAAAATATATCACATTCATTTCCATCAGGCATGATCAAGATTTGTTAACAAATATTATTGTGGTTAAAAATAAAAATTCTACCATACAAGAAATTCTGTAGAAAGGTTAAATAATAATGACACAACTTCCCCCAAATAGAAACTAGAACAGATAAAGCCACAGACTTCAGACTGGAAGACAGGCCAAAAGGTGAACACTAACAGAAAGTCAGAGCTACATCTGTAAAGAAACCGTCCAAGGAGCACAGTACAGCTCGCCTGAGCAGCGTGCAGGGGGCCTGCAGAGCTCATGCCCGTGCTGTGCGGAACCGCTGATTCCAGTCAGGGCAGGGAATCCTCGTCAGTGGAGGATTAGTTTACACGTGGATTTTCGGATTGGGGTTGGCAGCTCTCATCCCCATGTTGGTCAAAGGCCAACTATCTATACAATTACATAGACAGAGTTCAATTACATGTTCCCAATATGAAAAAAAAAAATAGATGACTGCTCAGATTGTAATTGTTAAAACTTTAAATAAAGTATCCTGATACACCAAGTACATGATTATGCTGTTGAGCAAAGCCCAAGTAATGCACAGTTTTGAACCTTGAAAGGTGCTAACTGAAATGAGGTGTGTGACTTCATGAAGTAAAGGACACACCGTCCAGACACTGAGCTGAGACCAGAATGGAGGCCAAGTGAAACGCTGAGGTGGCAGCCAAGGGCCGAGCCACATGCTGCTCCCTGCTGTCCACAGGAAGGGACGGGGACGCACCAATGACCTGGATAGTGAGCTTTATCATCATCGTGGGAGGGGCACTGCATCTAGGAGCAGTCTTCCTTCCGTCAACAAAATCGGCCTCGACACCAGGAAATACAGCAAGAATGGCATCTCCTGAACAAGCGAGCGAGCACTCAAAGAATCATCACAACAGCCTGGCTGGCGTGGCTCAGTGGCTGAGCATCGACCTGAGACAGGCGATGATGGTTCGATTCCCGGTCAGGACACATGCCCAGGTTGCGGGCTCATCCCCAATAGGGAGCATGCAGGAGGCAGCTGATCAAGGTTTCTCTCTCATCACTGATGTTTCTATCTCTCTCTCCCTCTCCCTTCCTCTCTGAAATCAATAAAATATATTCTAAGAAATATATCAAAGCAATAGGACATTATAATGAGCAGTAGGGTCAAACTGTGGTGGTGGGGGATCATAGCAGGCATCCCATGACTGAAAATGTATATGGTTTTTCTTCTCCAAGTTATAGTCACTACCTATAAAAACTGTACTTTATGGCTTTTTCTAAGAGCAAAACAATTCTGATGCTAACAAGGTGCACTGCTCTGGGCTGCAGAAGCCACGTGTGCAGCAGGAGACGGTTAGGGGCAGCGTGTCCCCACATCCAGGGCACTCAGTGCTCAGTCCTCCCACCACTAGGCCGCCCTCCATCTGGCCAGGCGGCTGCAGGATGAATCTGGGTTTGTCATCAGAGCTGCTTCATTTTATTCCCACGCCAAGTAGAGAATGACTACTCAGTGATTTCCTATAGAACATCCTCTTCTCTAACTACTAGGGAGTTGGATGAATCTCCTCTGTATTAGAGATTTTTCATAAAACATTTCAGAGTAAAGGGCCATCTTGATGGTAAAAAGGAGTTTAACACACTGTTGTACCACCTACTCCACACTGCTCTGGGCTGGGGTGAAGAGAACACAACAGGAACGGTGACAGTGTGGACACAAGCACGCACATGAGTTCCCATAGCGCTACCTACCGGAAGGTTCCTCGCTGAATCCAAATACAAGATCAGCAAGGAAGAGGAAAGGCCATCGTTGGCTTGGTCTTTGTCGGCCCTGATGTCTGTCAGCACCTACCAGGAAAGAGAAGAGTCTCAACAGGCACATTTCCACATCGCTTTAGACTCTTGCTACCCATTATGCCTGTAATGCTCAAGCAAATGGGAGAGAGGGAGCAGAGAACCCCAATATGTGCAAGCAGAGAGGGAACAGAGAAACCCCCAATACATGCAAGCAAAGTGGAAATAGGAAAGATTCTCTACAAATCAAAGGAAGGACCAGTGATCTGTGGCCCTCCAAACCCCTGCTCTGCATCAAGCACAAGATTTGAAGATCTTGCAAAACAGGTGTAAACAATCTTCAAATCTCTTTTTAAAAATGGCATCATCTTTAATTTATCTCTGAGGCCTCTGTAGTGACTATAGCACAACAACCCAAGGTCCTGCTGTAGTCCTCTGCAAGGTGTGCAACACAATGGGAAGGAGCGGGTCTCAGACGCAGGAGCAGCGTCACACACCTGGTCCAGGTGGGCAGCGTGTGGTGTCAGTGTGAGCCACTCCAGTTTCAGATGCAGCTTTCCTCTGGGGACCTCATCCAGGGTGAACCACTGAAGACAAACGGTGCAGGGTTAGCAGTCCTCCTGAATTGACATTCAAGTCAACAGCCTGCACAATGTCCCAGAGGCTTACTGCCTGTGGCACCAACACTGCTTCACTGAGGCCCAGGACGGAACCTCCACACCCAGCCCCAATCTCTCTCAACAAGCACATGGCCCACGCCCATGGACCACGCCCATCCCTGCCTGCTGCCTGGGACCATCGCAATGCTTCACAAACACTAACTCCTTGAGCCCATCAGAGCCCTGTTTACATGCAAGGATTCAAATGTCTGCCAGCTCCATCAGCTTCTATGTATCGACTTTAATAGAACTTATGGGCTTAATATAACATCAAACCCAAATGCTGAATTTCAATATCAAACAAGTTAACATATTTGTTTTTATTCAACACTACATACTAATAACAAAATAGTACAAGGTTATTTCAACTTAAAAACCACAAAGCAATGAACCAAAGGCGGCTGGAACCCTGTGCTAGAAGAGCTGCTGCAACCCAGGCCCTGTACACACAGGCGGCACCGCACTCCCCGGTGAGTGATGGCCATCAGCACTTGGCCACTCTGACCGTAGCGCTGACTTGGTGAATGACGCTTTCCTTGGCCAATCTCACACATCGTTTACAAGCCACCACAAACTCTCCCTCTTCATACTTTTATTCCAATAGCAGTATCCTGCTTGAAGGGGCATCTGCTCGCTCCAAGTCCCTCTGCTTTTACAGACGCCTTCACGTGACAACCTCCCATGGACAGCACAGAGCCGCCTGCTGTGGCGCCAGCATCTTTAAAATGCGTGTGACCTGACAGCTGATGGGCCTGCTCTGCCCCGAGGAAAAGCACTGCCTGCGTGAAGGAAAGCCAGCTTGTGCAGGTGTCGTCAGGAAATGTCCAGCGTATGTGGTAGGTACTTATACACATGCTATGATTTGGTTCTCAGACTTCTTTTCACTTTGCTATTACGAACAAGCTTAAGTTCTCATATCTGAGGGGCAAATGCTGAGTTTTCAGGATGGGGAGGGGCAGGAAAGAGCCAGTGTTCATAAATAGAACAAGACTCACAGAAAACTTACTTCATCTAGAAGGCGCTCCTTTTCCACTTCGGCCAGATCAATCATGAGACTAGAGAAACAACACGACAACTTCAGAGCACAGAAGCACACTTCTTACAGCCAACTTTAGGCATCTGTCTGTGAAAGAGGACTCCAGAAACGCAACAAAATGCTACAGTTTATCAAGAAGCAGACTGTTGGCTATCCTGCACCCATCTAAGTATGGGTCTATCATTTTACTTTTTTTTTTCTTGGAAAGGAAGCTTTTATTTTTTTTCCCATTTTTTTAATTAAGGTATTATATGTGTACATATCTTACCATTGCCCCCCCCCACCCCACTATCATTTTACTTTTTATCCAATCCCAGAGTTCCCCCCCACACTTTGCTTTCTCCCGCCTCTCTAGTCTACCACCAATGGATTTCATGTGACCCACCTAAGTCTCCTCCTTTGATTGCAATGTATAAAATAGGTGAAAACCTGCCATTCTCCAGAGCATTATCTCAATCTGTTGAGATACTGCTTTCCAGCAACTGTTAACAGTTTGGCTCAAATAAACTCACAAAAATTCTTTACAGGTTTGAATGTTTTTACATTAACAATAATGTGTAAAAACCCATTCCTACAAGCCATAGCAAGGCTGCCTGCCTGGTGCAGAGAGCTGCTCTGGCCTGCAGGGCCAAAGCCACACGGGGCTACTGAGCACTGAAAATGGAGCAAGCACAACAACAGAAATGATTTTTGAATTGTGTTTCACTTCAGTCAGTTTAACGAAACTGGCTGCTCGTGCTGGTGGCTGCTGACAGACACAGAGCTAGAAGCTTGCCTTCTCTTACACAAGAACTTGTAAAGCACTAAGCATATTAGGAAGCCTAAGTGAGGCAAATGTTATATCTAACAGCCACTTAAAAACCCACTCAACATGTACACAAATCTGTCAGTGAAGTTAGTTTTAAGAGATTTTTAAAAACAAAGACTGACCTGTGCTCAGCTCAGTCACCAAGGACTTACCTTCCTAGAAAGTCGTCCTTGTCTGGGTCTTCATCAAAGAGCTCAATCTCCAGCTCCTGCCCAGGATGCTCATAGACCAAGGCCTGGAAGGTTAGTGATGGCAGTGACTGACATTTTACCAACAGTGTCACCCACTGAGCACCGTGGTTACAGCGACAGCACCTGTGCTGCCTCCAGTGCCAGTCCTCAGGAAGCCCTTCCCTTTTCTCAATGTGAACCATGTCATCTCCCACATGGAAATGTGCACCCACACAGTGCCAGCCCATTGTGCTTGTTTCAGGTGGGGGCATCCCAGGGGGCTGAGTTCAATGGCTCCAGCATAAGACAGGCCTGCAGAGGTGCAGGACCCACCCAGACGCTGTCCTCGGGTAACCAACCACCACAAGCACCACTTGAAGGTAAGGAATTCGGTGACAGGCAGGACTGGGGCTGAGAAGCTGGTGGAGTGTGACCCACACTAGTCCTGGGGGACGCTCTGCTCCCAGCACATGTAGCTTATGGTGCAATAGTTCCACGCTGAGGAGCTTTGCCTGGGGAAAGGTGGCTGACACTTGCACAGTACCAGTTAGGTACCTACTGAACTAGCAGCAGAACTTTCTCCAGGAAAAGAAATGGCGGCATCTACTCGTGAATGGCTATTGTAAATCAGGTCCGTCTCTGTCCTATATAATAAAAGTATAGTATGCAAATTGTCCCCTTGACCAGGAGACAATTTGTCTGGGAATTCGACCAGGTGGTGGGGCTAGCCAGGGGATGGGAGGGAGGCCCTGGCCAATGGCAGTGGCAGCAGGCGACTGGGGGAAGGGAGTACCCAGCCAACAGCTGGCAGCCGCTAGGGATCCTACCAGTGCATAAATTTCGTGCACCAGGCCTCTAGTATATATATATCTGTATGTGTACATATACTTAATCCTCACCTGAGGACCTTTTTCCATTGATTTTAGAAAGTAGGGAGAGGGAAAGACACGAGAGAGAAACACATCAATGTGAGAGAAACACATCAATGTGAGAGAAACATATCAATTGTTTGCCTCCTGCATGAGCCCCAACCAGAGCCCGAACCAGGGAGTAGTCTGCAACTGAGGTACATGCTCTTGACCAAAATCGAAGCTGGGACCCTTCAGTGCACAGACCAACGCTCTATCCATTGAGGCAAACCAGCTAGGGACAGGTCTGTCTATATTTACTGGCATATATCGATGTTCAGGTGTGTTAAATGATAATTTACAAGACAGTATCTAATTTCATTTTTGCATATGTGCATGTTAATAACAACATAAAACATTCACATTATGAGAAATTTTGCCAATTATTCATTGTGATCCTTTTCTGTAATTAAGATCTAAAATCTTAAGTGTTGGTATGACAAGAATGTTGTGCAGGGGAGACAGAAGGTGCAATACTTTTTAAAGATGGGAATTTGAAGTGAAGAGAATTTAAATCGCCACCTAAATGAACTATAGCTGGGTGACAGGAGTGGAAGCACGGTTTAGGATGAAGCCGTGGCAGCCGAGGCGGGCCTTACCTCGTACACCTCGTTCCACTTTGGACTCAGGTTCTCTTTGATGACCTTGCTTTGGAAGATCTGGTTGCCAACTCGAATAACTCCATAGGGGTCTGACTTTCCCTTGACAAGTCCCTTAAGGTACGTATCCTTCCCCTGAAGGTCCTGAGCTTCAATGAAGTGTATCCTTAGAACACCCTGAAAAAGACAAGAGAGCCACCTGCTCACTGGGTCATCCCGGACAAGACACGGCTGGTGCTGACCAGCCGTCGCAGGAGTGTGGCGCAGAGGTGACAGCTATGTGACATGTTGGGAAACACAGCGGGCAGGACAGAGGGCCCAGGTGGGACTCCTCAGACAAGAGGCAGTGGCAGAGGGAGTGGGTGAGCAATTTCTGCAGAGGCCCGGAGGGACACTGCGCTGCGGAGCCAAGCGGGGTCAGAGCAGTCAGATCAGACAGGCCTCGTGGGCCACAGGACACAGTCCAGCTTTGACCCCACATAAGTGACACTAACATTACAGGTCAGATCTGTGCCCAGGCCGTGATGTGTAAATTACTTTGTTCTGTTTTTAGAACAACCCTATGAAATACTGTCATTAACCCTATTTGTAGATGGGAAACTAAAACTCTGAAATACACACTATTCACGGACTCTTTTCCTAAAATGTTTAATTGATAACGTGAAATATTCACTCATTTCTTTCAAGGCAAACCAAGATGG
This sequence comes from Corynorhinus townsendii, assembly GCA_026230045.1. Taxonomy (NCBI): domain Eukaryota; kingdom Metazoa; phylum Chordata; class Mammalia; order Chiroptera; family Vespertilionidae; genus Corynorhinus; species Corynorhinus townsendii. Next base: position 102,083,784 of record JAPDVU010000004.1, on the reverse strand, counting down.
GAAGGTCACCTTTTGGTAGGGCAGTCTTTCCCCGAGAGAACCTCTGTAGAACATGCTGGGCCATATTCCTGACCGGCAGCACAGGAAGGTATGCGTTTTTATCTTCTACCATGCTCCTCATTACCTCTCAGACTGAGAGGAAACCGTCCCCATCGCTGAGACGAAGCTGTTAGGTTTTGTCAGTACAGACAGGATGCTGGCTGAGATGACAGTAGGTGCCATCGTTCCCAGCTGAGGTCGAGCTGCACACTGAGTGTGCGACAAGCAACCTATCACACAGTGATCCATGTGGCAGGGCTGTGAAGAGGAACACGCGAAGTGGCGGGAGGGTACATCTATGTATAAGTGGTAACAGAGGCCAATACACGCTTACCTTTGGTATCGGAAACCGCAACTGGGCTATTTGAACTTCACTGACGAGAGGAACAGTGATTCGATTGGGAAGAACCAGATAGTTTGATATTATATCCAAAATGATGGTATCTGATAAACCACTATTAGGTGGGAGGAAAAAAGAACAGAACAGTAATCAGACACTTCCACGCTCGTTACCGCCTTCAGCAGTAAACACACCACAAACGTGATACAACCACCCACCCATTTATAGGGTAGGAGCGGTCTCTTCCCAAAACATGTTTAAAACCAGCAGGTCAGTCCATTAGATGCGGTCCTATCACCATGCCGGTTATGGAGGGTTTATTCTGGGAACAGAAGGCAGCATCGGCTGCATTTCATTAAGTCCTAAATGACATTTCCTACATAACTCTATCATTGATTTAATACTGAGTAACTAATATGTTTCATTAAATTTCTTTAACATAAAATATTTCAAACATAAAAGTTCATATAATACTGTAACATCTTTTTACATAGTCTATGTTTATTACATTAAGTTTCTCTCTTATAATATACTAGAGGTCCAGTGCATGAAATTTGTGCATGGGGGTGCGGGGTGAGTGAGGGGGGCGGGGTGTCCCTCAGCCCAGCCTGCACCCTCTCCAATCTGGGATATCCCTCTCACAATCCAGGACTACTGGCTCCCAACCGCTCACCTGCCTGCCTGATTGCCCCTAACTGCTTCTGCCTGCCAGCCTGATCACCCCCTAACCACTCCCCTGCCAGCCTGATTGACACCTAACTGCTCCCCTGCCGGTCCGATTGCCCCCAACTGTCCTCCCCTGCCAGCCTGGTCACCCCTAACTGCTGTCCCTTGCCAACCTGGTCACCCCTAACTATCTTTCCCTGCAGGCCTGGTCACCCCCTACTGCTCTCCCCTGCAGGCCTGGTCCCCCACAACTGCCCTCCCCAGCTGGCCTGGTCCCCCTCAACTGCCCTCCCCTGCAGGCCTGGGTCCCCCCCAACTTCCCTCCCCTGCAGGCCTGCGTCCCCTGCAACTGCCCTCCTCTGCTGGCCTGGTCACCCCTAACTGCCCTCCCCTGCTGGCCTGATTGCCCACAACTGCCCTCCCCTTCTGGCCATCTTGTGTCCACATGGGAGTGGCCATCTTTGACCACATGGGGGTAGCCATCTTATGTGTTGGGGTGATGGTCAATTTGCATATTACTTCTTTATTATATAAGACTAGAGGAATGGTGCAGTGGTCGGCAAACCACAGCTCGTGAGCCACATGCAGCTCTTTGGCCCCTTGAGTGTGGCTCTTCCACAAAATACCATGGCCTGGGCAAGTCTATTTTGAAGAAGTGGCATTAGAAGTTTAAGTTTAAAAAATTTGGCTCTCAAAAGAAATTTCAATTGTTGTACTGTTGATATTTGGCTCTGCTGACTAATGAGTTTGCTGACCACTGGCCTGGTGCACAAAATTCGTGCACAGGTGGGGGTTCCCTCAGCCCAGCCTGCACCCTCTGCAATCCGGGATCCCTCTCACAATCCAGGACTGATGGCTCCTAACTGCTTACTTGCCTGCATGCCTGGTCACCCCTTACTGCCCCCCTTTGTGGCCTGGTAACCCCTCACTGCCCCCTCTGCCAGCTTGGTCGCCCCTCACTGCCCCCCCCCCCCGCCGGCCTGGTCACCCCTCACTGCCACCCCTGCCAGCCTGGCCACCCCTAACTGCTCCCCCTGCCAGCCTGCTCACCCCCCAAATACCCCCCTATGCTGGCCTGGTTGCCCCTAACTACCCACGCATCCTGCTTGCTCAGTCATTTGGTCATCCCTCATTAACCCCCCTGCCGGCCTGGTCGCCCCACACAGCCTGCTGCTCAGTTGTTCGGTCATCCCTCACTAACCCCCCCTACTGGCCTTGTCGCCCCACACAGCCTGCTGCTCAGTCGTTCGGTCATCCCTCACTAACCCCCCCTACTGGCCTTGTCGCCCACTCAGGCTGTTCGGTCATCTGCTCAGTTGTTTCAGTTGTGATGGCCCCTGGCTCTTTATATACATGGATAAGCAGAGTTCCTAGGGCAGTGGTCCGCAAACTCATTAGTCAACAGAGCCAAATATCAACAGTACAATGATTGAAATTTCTTTTGAGAGCCAAATTTTTTAAACTTAAACTCTATAGGTAGGTACATTGTTATTAACTTAATTAGGGTACTCCTTCAATTGCACTGTACGTGCGCGCCCGCACGTGGCATTTTGTGGAAGAGCCACACTCAAGGGGCCAAAGAGCCGCATGTGGCTCGCAAGCCGCGGTTTTCCAACCACTGTCCTAGGGTAATAAAGAAATTTACAGGTTTTTCACAATGCATTTGGAGATTCAATACTGTAATAATTTTAAAATACTATATACCCTGAACAGAGAACTCAGGGATTTGAATAAAACTGCGGAGGCTAAAGAAACAAACACACTTTTAGTATGTTTCTTGCTTACTTTTTGGGGTAAATGTGAGAATCGGGTATCACGCATGTGCATGCCTCTGCAAGCTACACAAGTGAGTGTCCCTGCGACAGAAGCCACCTCTGGGCCTGCTAGGTGCTAAGAGATTCCACTTCTCAGACATAAAGTAACTATACCTATAAGAGCACCCACTGGGCAGTGGGAAGGCCACCGCCACTCAGTGGGCAACAGCACAGCACTCATGGCAGGTGAGTGTCCAGGGCAGTGGTGAGACCGCTCACGTGAGGACCAGGGGCCACGCTAACATGTCAGCAAGGCACCTTTAACCTCTGGATGGTGCCCCCCTTAGTAAAGCCAGCAGAAGCAGGTTTGGAGGCTCTAATCACAGCCCACCCAGCTTGGTAGAGATGAACAGGTTTGCTGCAATCACCTCCCACGAGGTAAGACTGGTGGACTGTGACCCAAGCAGAACCTCTCCCAGGAGTGATGTGAGGCCTACGGACTCCGTGCTCACGTGGCAAGTCTCCCGCTAAGACCCTGCATGGCTACCGGCGAGTGGAGGGACTCCCCGGGAAGATGCGGGAATGTGGGCTTTCCCTGCCCCTTGGCTCCCAGGCTCAGGACTGATATCCAACCCCAAGAAGGCATGAAAAGAACTCAGAAAGGGCTAGTTTTGAAACATTCATTTGCTTTTTAAGTTGTCTGTATCTTTCTGGGAAAAGAAAAACCAAATTTAAAAACTGATTTGTGGGATATTAGAAGGCTGCCACTATTCTGAAACTCTTATACTGAAAGGCAGCTTTGCGATGAACAAAAGGTGAATGGAAGGGTGAGTGACAGAGTCTGACGACCTACGACCCTCTGCATAAGCGCATTTGAGCCCAGAGGCACATTGCACCATCAGCAAGCTAACCACAGCACATGGCAGCATACTTACTTCAGTCCCGGGATATCCAGAAGGTTAGTCAGTCCTGTCCAGTTAATTTCTAAAAGCTGTTTAAAAACAGGGCAAAAAATGTTATCCAAGTTATTTCCAATTATCAAATCAAATCATTGAGATTTCTTTCTCTTTTTTAAAATATATTTTTATTGATTTCAGAGAAGGTTAAAGAGATTGAAACATCAATGATGAGAATCACTGATCGGCTGCCTCCTGCACACCCCCACTGGGGATCAAGCCCGCAACCCAGGCATGTGCCCTTGACTGGAATCAAACCCAGGACCCTTCAGTCTCCAGGCCAACACTCTATCTACTGAGCCAAACCAGCCAGGGCAGAGATTTGTTTCTTTTCACTGTTCTGCACCTTGCTTTTCACTTTATAAACCATCAAGGCAATTGTGCCCTGTGGGTACACAAAGAGCTGCCTGTTGTTTTATTTTTCGATGTCGTAGTTTTCTCCAGTAAAATCAAACAGCAATTTATACATCTACCCTCCTATGGATGGGCACTTAGGATATTCAGTGAATTTTTTTTTCATCATGTTCTGATGTGCGCACGCAAACTGGCATTTAAAAAGTAGACATCCTGGTCAAAGATACATGTCAGTTTGTTATTTGATAGTGCCACCTAATTACCATAAAGAAAGGCTATCCCTACTTATATTCCCACCAAAAGTATATGAAAATGTTTCTTTTTTATAACCTCAAGAAAAAGAGATATTAAGAATCAATCCATTTGGCAGTTAAAAAATGGCACTTTATCACTGTTTCAAATTTCATTTTCCTGATATTAGTGGAGCATGTTACATTCATTCAACATTTGGGGTTTTTTGCTCATTTTTCTAGTGGATATTTATCTTACAATAATTCGTACACAGTTGGCTATGATTCCATTAGGTGGATGGGGATGGGTAAAAACTATTGATTAGAAACACAGATTTTCCTATCGAAATGGATACTGCACTTAGTTGTGTTTTATATTGTGGGGGGGAAAGCTAAGTGAAATTGCATGATCTCATTACCCATATAGCTAGAGTATCGCATTCTGGCTCCAAACCCTTTGGGAAGTGGTTATAAATAAGCATGAACTAGAGGAGTCCAGGTTCTCTTGAAAAGACCAAACTAAAAAGCAACCAGTTTTAAAAGTCCTGAAAGACTGAGATTTTCCAGCAAAAGAGAAACAAGATGTAAACTTGCAAGGCTAATAGCAGTAAGGATCATGCTCCCCTCCTCCCCACCCTCAGGTCCAGAAGCAAAACAACCCAGGAGTAAGCACCCTGCCCCCACCCTCATCATCACCACAGACCTTTCCCACTAAGAGAACCAGGGATTTGAGGAACAGCCATTCCAGGCCCGGATCACGATGTAGAACTAGGAAGCTAAGGAAACCCTCCTCAGCTAACGGCCAATGAGAAGCCCTGTCAAGGGCGGGTCACCTGGCAGGACGATACCGAGAGATGAACTCCTCAGGCCACACAGGGCCAAATCCCATGACCCTTGTCAAAATGATCAGATCCACTTGTGCAAATGCTGCCCAAGTTCAGAGAAACAACACACCAGAGAGGCAGTGCAGGATTCGTGGAGGAACAGGACTCAGCTGGTTTGAGAAGATAGATTTGCGTGCAGACAGAAGGCCCCTGTACAAGGACCTGAAGAGGGAGCTGGGACAGGAGGGCCCAGAGAGGATAAAGGAGGGAACAGTGAGTGAGGACGAGTGAGTGTATGAGGACAAGTGTGAGGGAGCGAGAATGAGTGTGAGTGCATGTGGGACCCAGTGTGAGAGAGGTCTGAAAGCTGAGGCTGGAGAGTCCACACAGGGACACAGGGAACCCACGAGGAGGAACAAGCAAGTAAAATTAGTGCCCATCGCCCTGTGCCTGGATGACTCAGAGCTGTTTCAGGAAACTGAAGAGCCAGGGAGTCGTGTTTCCAGGTAGGAAACCACCGAGGGCTGCTGCGGCCCTTCCTCGAGACACAGAACAAGCAGTGAGCGGGCCACGTCTCACCTACAAGGTGACTGTGTGCGAGCTGCATGAACAGACATGCCCGTCCCTCTGCTCTTCCATCTACTGTACCTATGGACACAGTTCGACAACAGCAACTGTTTATTTCAGCACTTACTGTGCACCAGGCATCCTACGTGAATTATTTCTGCGGTACAGACTGAATCACCGGGAAGTCCCTTAAAAATACAGAGTGGTGGCTCCCGCCCTTCTCCAGTGTTTCTGAATTAGTTGGTTTTGGCTAGTGGTAAAGGTCAAGTTATTTTCCTTATGTTTTAAAGCTCCCAGGATTTGCAGCTTCCACCTGGGATACAGAAAACCAGAAAGAGCATCACTCTTCAATGTACAGGAGCCAAGGTGGCAGGCGCTAGCCAGCCTGAAACCCTTCCTCACAGGCAGCTCGAGGTGAAGACCGGGACCCACAGCCCCACGGGCAGGTGGACTATTCCAGTTAGATCTTAACTGCTAAAGGCAAAGTGTGGATAAGACAGTGTAAACCTCTGAGATCCAGACACAAGGCATGTGCAACCACTCGGGCTGCAGAGTGTGCTGGCTGCAGAGCCTGGGGCCCGGGTGACACCCGCTGCAGGGGTGAGGCAGGGCTGGAGCAGCCGCTGCTGGAAAGACAGCACCCACTTTCCACTATAAGCAGCAGAAGCCACAGGGGAGGGACACACAGGTCAAGTCCACTGCAGCTGGGGGACAGGAAAAGAGAAGACACGTGTGTGCCTTGGGGAGGCTAGGACACCATCACAGGCCCTGCCCACCAGAGTCCCGTGTTGCTGGACCAACACGTGCAAACCCACCTGCACACAACCCACCACAGACACGACACGAGGAGGGCACTCACCGAGAGACACTAGCCCGAGAGCCATCAGGGGCAGGACAATGCGGAGCTCCCATCCCCCCACTGGATGGGCCAGACTGTCCACATCCTTGAGAGCTGTCAGAACCACAGACCCAGAAGCTCAGAGACCTGGCAGACCAATACTGCCAAAGCTCCTGGGACTTAGTGTGAGGTGTGGGTGGGCCTGTCTGCCTGGCCTGCCCTCCACCTCACTGCTGCCTCCTCCTCAGGCTTCCAACACTGCAACCTTCCCACTCCCGCCGGTCTAGGGCCCGTGTCTGACCCGTCGGAAGAGAGGCATGGAAGGAGAGAGGTAAGAAGACTCACTGCCTCTTGGGAGCGCTGGCAGCCATGACTCTGACGTGTGGACTGGAGACCAGAGGCCGCTGGCCTCAGTGGGAGAGAACAGAGCGAAGGTGGAATATGGGGAGGAATATCAGTGTGTCACATGGCTCCCTCACCTGCAGCCCCTGCAGAGGTTTCCTGAGACACCAATACAGGCTACCTTGTTAAACAAAGCCCCTCTTTTGCTTAAGGCACCTCAACTGCTGGAGTCCCAGCTAATAGGACTCAACTTCTTCTCCCGCTCACTCTGACGGGAAGATGTCACTTTCATCTTGGAGATGAAGAAACGAACCTCTGGTTCAAACTTGGGAGGCCCACCCTCTGCTGGTGGGGAGCCCCCTGAGGGTCAACACGCTCAGAGCACACGAATCGTCTCCTGGACACTTTCTGGACTACTCTAGTCTGATCAGTCCTCCTGGGACAGGGGCCACAGACCTGAAGGGGGGCCACAGACCTGATCAGTCCTCCTGGGACAGGGGCTACAGACCCTACAAGCATGCCGGGGCCATGACAACAACAGTCCTGATGGCAGGAGAGAGTGGCCACCAGGTTCACGGACGCACAGGGGTAGACACTGGCTTGTTCTGTCTCTTACCAGAACCTTCACCCAAGCACATGTGCTTACCAGTACTTGATCTCTGAGGTCAGGACCCCACCAGCATGCTAAACCTACATGTAGGAAAATGTGTAATTTCTTAAAAATCCGAGGACTTATATGGGCCAGGCACTGTATTACATGTTTTACATCCATCGACATTTATTCAATCTTCACATTTAATCATCTGACACAGGTATTACTGTAATCCCCTTGTTACAGATGGGAAAACTGAGGCTTAGAGAAATGAAATAAGTTGTTCAAAGCACAAAGTGGGAGGAGAAAGAAGCAGGAGAGGAAAACCAGGTTGAATGACAGCCACCCTGGCTGCACCATCAGACAGCTGTGCTCCACAGCTCAGCACCTCATGGCTTTATTTAGTTTTCTGGAACAAGCAACACATTATCAAAATTAGTCTAAAGAAATCAACAAGCAGGAAGATGTGCAAAGGCTTTGTAAGGTTCTCTGACACTACGCTTCTACATCATCTGGATAATAAGAAACCAAAATCTCTCCAGCGGGACTGCCCCGGTGAGAAGAATTACTTGGCAGCAAGCAGTGAATTCTGTTCATTTTTCAGCTGAAAGTAACTGAAAATACACTCCCTCTCTTTGAAGCATGGGTGGTGACTTTACTCACCATATAAGGAAACTTGAGGCCTGGTGCACAAAATTCATGCACGAGATGGGGGTGTGTCCCTCAGCCCAGCCTGCACCCTCTCGCAATCCAGGATCTCTTGGAGGATATCTGACCATCCCTCTTGCAATCTGGGACCGCTGGCTCCTAACTGCTTGCCTGCCTGCCTGCCTGATCGCCCCTAACCCCTCTCCCTGCCTGATCACCCCTAACCATTCTGCCTGCCTGCCTGATTGTCCCTGGGAATTCCCATGGGCCTGTCTGCCTGGCCTGCCCTCCACCTCACTGCTGCCTCGTCCTCAGGCTTCCAACACTGCAACCTTCCCACTCCTGCCAGTCTAGAGCCCGTGTCTGACCCGCTCGGCAGAGAGGGATAGAGGGAGAGAGGAAAGAAGACTCACTGCCTCTTGGGAGCGTTGGCAGCCATGACTCTGCCTTGGCCCCCGCCGCAGTGGCTTCGTCTGGAATGATGTCCAAAAGGTCGTTCAGCTGTACAGTCTAATTAGCATATTATGCTTTTATTATTATAGATTATTATAGACTAGAGGCCTGGTGCATGAAATTCGTGCAGGGGGGGGTGGGAGGGCGCGGGCGTGCGGGCCGTGATTTCCTCAGCCTGGCCTGCACCCTCTCGCAATCTGGGACCCCTTGGGGGATGTCTAATTACCGGTTTAAACCGGCAGTCGGAGATCCCTCTCGCAATCCTGGACTGCTGGCTCCTATCAGCTCGCCTGCCTGCCTGCCTCTAAACCCTCTGCCTGCCTGCATGATCGCCCCTAACTGCCTCAGCCTGACAGCCTGATTGCCCTTTCCTTGCCCCTCTGCTGGCCTGATCGACCTAACTTGCTCCCCTGCCGGCGTGATTGACCTAACTTGCTCCCCTGCCGGCCTGATCAACCCAAACTTGCCCCCCCTTCCAGTGTAATTGCCCCTAACTTGCCTCCCTGCTGGCCTGATTGCCCCTAACTTGCCCCCCCCCCCAGCCTCATGGCCCCTAACTTGCCCTCCCCCGCTGCTGGCCTGACAGACCCTAACTTGCTTCCCTGTTGGTCTGATCGCCCCTAACCACCTCTGCCTCAGCCCCCAGCCTAAGCCACAGTCTGGCCTCCCTCTGTGGGAGACCTGGCGGATCAGGGGAAGGCGCCACTCCCATTACCCTGCTGCTGCTGCTGCCACTGCTGGCCTGAGCCTGAGCCCTTCGTAGCCACACCTCAGCCCTTCGCAGCCTCACACCCGCTGCCACCTGCCCTCTGGAAGCCAGCCTTGCTGCGATCGGAGCCTGTGGGCCGCGGGGGAGGGCCCGAGAGGTGCTCCATGCACCTGATGGTGACCGACTGTTTGGTGTTTTGGTCGTCCCTCACTGCCCTCTGTGCTGGCCTGGTCACCCCATGCAGCCTGCCTGTTCAATTGTGATGGCCCCTGGCTCTTTATACACACACACACACACACACACACACACACACACACACGGATGAGCAATTGACTTTTCACAGCCTCCTCCTTCTCTCAGCACTAGAACTTTCCTTATAAGTTAATACTATGATGTTATTTTTAAGGTAAACACACTTAGAATATCCACACTAAGGAAGAGTATTACTAAGTTTTGAGGGAGATTTAAAGATTTTGATTCTGAAATTTAAAAACAAAAGGGAACCCTTCATTAAGTTGTTAAAAATTCCTTATAAATTATAAATACTCAGCAATTTGTTAAAGGTTAGGTTTTTTTATACTGATTAATGAAAATTCTTAAATACATTGGCTTTTATACAATTTGTATGTGAAAAACAACATGGATATAAAATCTTTTATGGATCTCATTTCTCAAAATTTTAATAAGTTAAAATTTAACACAAAAATTCTTTAGTAGCTTTTAAATTTCACCATGTTCTGTGTATAGTGCCCCCCCTAATCTGAGGAGACTATGTATGCCTAAAAGTATGGCTACCAGTGACTCCTGTATATACACTACGTTTTCTCATGTCAATACCTATGACTGGCCAGTTGGCTCAGCTGGTTGTGCATCGTACCATGCACTGAAAGGCTGCCAGTTCTGAACCCTGTATATACTATGTTTTTTTCCTGTATATAAATACCTATGAGCCTGCTGGGTGGCTCAGCTGGGTGGTACATTGTCCCTTGAACCAAAGGTTGCAGGTTCGATTTCCGGTAAGGGCACATACATGGATTGTGGGCTCAATTCCCAGTCGAGGAAGCAACAAATCAATGTTTCTCTCTCACATCAATTGTTTTTCTCTCTCTCTTTTCCTCTAAGGATGTCTTCAGGTGATGACTAAAAAAATACAGACCTATGATACAGTTTAATTTATAAATCAGGCACAGTAAGAGGTTAACAACAATAATTACTCGAATACAGGCACCATGACAGCTGATCTGATCACTGAGACGGTTACTAGGTGACTAATGGGTGGGAGCTATGCAGCCTGGAGACCTGGACAAAAGATGATTCATGTCCCAGGTGGGACGAAGCAGGCCAGCATGAGATTTTATCACGCTGCTCAGAATGGCATGCAATTTAAAACTCATGACTTGTTTATTTCTGGAATTTTCCATTTAATTATTTTCAGACCAAGGTTGACCACAGGTAAATGAAACCATAGAGAGTAAATCCGTGTATAAGGGTAGACTATAGTCATTACAGTACATTCAAAATAAGCCCATTATTTAAGCAATAGAAGGCAAGTAAGAATAATAATGTTAGTGGAAACAGAAAGTAAAGATACTTAATTCTTTTTGTGTTTTTATACAGGAAAAGTACCACTTATAATTTGTCTAGATAAACCCAGCAACAATAATTTGTATTTAGTTACTTGCATCAAATTAAACAATAAAGATTCCCATTTTAAACTATACATGATAGCAATGGTGCCTCCGAAGGACTCATCTAAGGGAAAAGAACAGCATTTGTGAAGAGCTATTTGAAAAACAGATCAGTTCATTCATCAGATGCTTACTGAGCTATGTGGAGACAGACCTGCTGTGCTTTCCAACAATTCACAAGCTGTGTGCTACCTGCACAGGACTGTGTGGGCTGAGGAGGAAACTGACCACCTCTGTCCTAGAAAGGACAGCCCAGGGCCGAGGGCAGCGTTCTGGAGAAGGACAGGTGAGGGAGGTGGTGAGAGGTGATGGGGTTGCACTATCCCCTGACTACAGTTCTGCCCTGCGGTTGGAACTTGGATCCTCATGGGGCAGTGCCAGGAAAGGAGGACAGAGACCCCATCTAGACCACGATAATTGTCTGCACGAGAGACTACCCCTGTGGTCAGTCTGCACCTTGGGAAGATGCCCTAGTGGTGAGCAAAGCCTACTGAGGACAGAGCTGAGTCAAATGCCATTCAAAGGCTGTGGACCCATGTAGGTGAGGAGCCACCAGGAGAGGGAGGAGGCTCCTGAAGGGGAGGAGCCTCGGTGAGGAGGAGCCTAGATAGGAATGATATTTTTGTTGTCTGATTTTTTGTAGCTAATAATATGTATTGACTACTTATAACAAAAAAATGGATTAAGATACAAATCTAACCATGTGAAGTGATAACATTTATTATGGTTTATCCAAGTGTTAGAATATAATTGAGTAAAAAGAATCTTTATGGCCGTCGCTGGTTTGGCTCAGTGGATAGATCATCTGCCTGCAGACTGAAGGGCCCCAGGTTCGATTCTGATCAAGGGCACATGCGCGGGTTGCAGGCTCAGTCCCCAGTGGGGGATGTGCAGGAGGCAGCCAATCAATGCTTCTCTCTCATCATTGATGTTTCCATCCCTCTTTCCCTTTCCCTTCCTCTCTGAAATCAATAAAAACGTATTAAAAATAAAACAAAACACCTGAGACAATTATTTAAAAAAAAATAGATTCTTTATGACTTTAACCCTTCATCCACTATCTGCAGTTCATAAGCAGGCTCTGGGTCAGGCAGTGCCAAGTGTGACGGCAGCTCTGCCTGTGGGCAGCAATGAGGACAGTGAGGGCAGCCAGCCTGTCAGCAGGCTGGGCTGGGTGCAGGCTACCGGACTTACTGGTTTGGGGACTTGGACAGATTAGACTCAATTCCTGGTCAGTAAATGGAAACTGTGGTATTCACTATAGAGAATAAGGCGTCATTGATCAAACACCTACAAATCATACTCAGCGACAATACTGATTACAAACCTACACTAAAAAAAGCAGTCTATTGTTTTCAAATTTTTGTAACAAACATATTCTTTTTATAGTCAGGAAAATAAGTTGTCTATGGGAAGAGACAAAACCTCCACTAGGGCATAAAGTGGTAGGAACTTACAGGAGAGCTAAGGAGAGGACTGCTCCTTCACTGTGTATATCTCCAATATGTTCATGTTTTTGTCAGTGAGAGGGCAGACAGACACGAAATAAACATCAACTTACTGGCTTCCTAAGGAAGAAGATAGACAAGGCTCCCACTAAGGGCATGTCTCCAATCAGTGGTTCCAGGATAACTCGCATTGTGCCATGAATCTAAGTGCAAATGGAAAACAAAACATGTAACAGTCAGTACCTGATGCAGGACAGAGACGCAGATGGCCCAGTGCTGCATCAGGTAGAACCTGCAGAAAAATACTTAACTTCAAAGAAATTCTTGGTTAACAAAAGCTTTGCCACTTTCTTTTTAAATAGAGCATGGAAAATTTTATAAGACTGAAATAAAAAACCTTACCTGTATACTTTGCACACCGGCTCTACAAAAATATCGCTTGATCTCCAAATCAATCTCACAATTTCCTACAAAACTAGCAAAGAAAAAGTTCTGTATTATATTCTCCTCATCATCACAGACTTGCAAGGCATATACTAATAATCTGACTGAAATAATAAACAGTAAAGTGATCAGCACATGCTGCAGGCACAGCTGCACCCTGGTGTGGCCGCTTCCCTGCTGGGCAGCAGACACACTGCTCTGGGGAGGCCTCCCGCAGATCACGGGTTTGCTACAAATGTCCTTTCCCACAGCAGGCCAGAGCAGCACCTCCATGGAATGTAGTTTTCATTCGTTTTATAAACAGCTATGTTTGTTTAAAACAATACAGTGAAGATTATCTGCTCCCCAGTCCTGAGAGAACTAACAGAGCTCAGGGACTTTGATGTGATGATTAGAAACATAGCCATAGCCAGTGTTGATCAGTGGATAGAGCCTTGGCCTGTAGAACCAAGGGTCCCGGGTTCGATTCCGGTCAAGGGCACATACCTTGGTTGCAGGCTCCTCCCCAGCCTGGACCCTAGTTGGGGTTCGTGCAGGAGGCAACCAATTGATGTGTTTTCCTTAAACATCAATATTTCTCTCCATCTTTTCCTTTCTCTTCCACTCTCCCTAAAAAATCAATGGAAAATATCCTTGGGTGAGGATAAAAAGATTAGAAACGTATAAAAACGTATCTGTTTGAGGCATCATTTTTCTCACTGATTAAGACATTTCAGCGTGGCTCAGTGGTTGAATGTCGACATATGAACCTCCAGGTCATGGGTTCGATTCCCGGGGTCAGAGCACATGCCCAGGTTGCAGGCTGGATCCCCAGTGGGGGGCATGCAGGAGGCAGCCGATCAATGTTTCTCTCTCATCATTGATGTATCTATCTCTCCCTTCCTCTCTGAAATGAAAAAAAATTTTTAAAAAAAGACATTTCAATCATTAATATGAAAAACATGAATGAGTGTGATATGGAATGTAAGACTTGCATCTGTGTTTTTTGTTGTTGTTTTTTCTTAATCCTCACCTGAGGATATTTTTCCCACTGACTTTTAAAGAGAATGGAAGGGAAAAAGAGAAAGAGAGAGAGAAACATCAATGTGAGAAAGATGAATTGATTGGTGCCTCCCACACATGCCCTAACCAGAGCTGGGGATCAAATCTGCAACCCAGGTACATGCTCTGACTGGGAATCGAACCTGTGACCCTTTTGTGTGCAGGCCGATGCTCTAACCACTGAGCAGCACACTGTGCAGGGCTTGCATTTGTTTTTAACACAACCATGAAATGGCAGCTGCCTTTTGGGTGGAATCTGTATGAATTGACCCGCAACCCTGGGCTCCAGGTGCAGGAGGTCAAGCCCGACCTGAGAGTGTCTGCAGGAGGCTTGCTGAGCACTGCACAGAGTGTCTAAGCACCTGAGCACAATAATTGGGTATTCATCAAGATTTTAGTCAAACCCCCAACATCAGGTATATCCACCTAAGGGAATAGCTAAGTGACACTATGTCATCAACTATGAAACAAACAGAACACATATAAAAACTTACCTAATCTGAAGGTCCAAAATAATTTGCCTTTTGTCCACATTTTCAGTGTATACCTTGACACCATTGACCCTGAGGGGCTGGAGCGAGAAGTGGTTTATTTTCAATGCAGGGATGATAAAAACACAAACAAGGGCAAAACAGCCAAATGGCGAAACCACCAGGCGGCACTGAGCTGAGGAGACGTGCTTTGGCACAGGCTGCGGGAATCACAACTCTGCCCCCAGGTGTGCCAACCGGCTCACTATCAGTGAGTTACTTAACCTGTTCTTCAAGTGTGGATGAGGTTATTGTGAAACCACAGACATGAAGAACGTGGTCAGAGGTTCAAATCCCTGTCAAGAGCACGTACCTGGGTTGTGGGTTCACTCCCCACCCCCGTCGGGGCGAGTTCAGGAGTTCTATATGTGTCTCTCATATAGAAGTTTCTCACCCCACCCCTCCACAGTCTCTGAAAAGCCATGGAAAAAATATCCTCAGATGAGGATTAACAAAACAATGTATATACCTTAAAAAATACTTTTTTGCTTAAAAACATGCTGTCATTGGTGCCGATGGACTTGCTTGACTTAGGGTTGACACAAACCTTCAATTTGTAAAAAAAACTCACACTATCTGCAAAGTGCAATAAAGCAAAGAGCAATATAATGAGGTATGCCTATAATATTATTCCAGTAACAACACCTATCTATCCCCTCCCCTGTGTCTAAGGTGATGCCTACAAGACTGGCACTGGAGTCTTTACTTGTTTTAAACAACTTGAGGGTAAATAAATACCTCATGCCTGTTGTCAACTTTTGAACCTTTAGTGTAAGTTCACATGTCAAACTCCTTTCCAACAGAACAGACTGTTGAAAACTATACAAAGGTAATTCTGACAGAAGAGTGTGGGTAGAAAGACACGCTGGAACTAAGGGAAATGCCCCAGTGAACCTGAACTGGCCAAAAGACTGCCTTGGACAGATGAGGGCAGGTGAGGACCCCTGACAGGCCAGGCGAGGGCACCACATGAGAGGCAGAACCTGGAGTAGCTGCACCACCCACCCCAAGACCTTCCCAGGGAAATAATAGGGACAAGTTTAACATGTCTTTTTAATTTCCACAGCAATCTGACTGTGCACACATGTAAGGATACTTAAGAAGAAACTGACCTGCTGACCTATGTTGACTCTCGTGAAACTAAAGGTGCTAAGGTGGGTGTTTGCTCCCCGCACAGCTGGCTCTATGGTTTCTCGAAACAACTTCTCTATAAATTGGCAAATGAAAGGCCACATGTGTTTTACAGTCTGAAAGGAAAAAAGAACTCATGTAAGACAAAACATTTTAATACACAGTGTACTTAAGTTACGGTAAAAATTATGCCCCTTTAGCTTATCAGAATTTTTTAAAATTAAAGGGAGGGCATTTTTGTTATGCAAAAATAAATACAATTTAAAATTTTAAAATGTATGGCAACAATAAACTATTAATTAACTACATATTGCAGGAATTAGTTATTCTCAGCACATTTAATGATTGCTAAAAAAAAAAAAATCAGATAATCCTGTGGTTTCAACTCATCCTATCTAATAAAGAGGGAATATACTAATTGACCATCACACCACCACAAAGATGGTTGTGACCACAGCCAATGAGGGAATATGCTAATTGACTGCCACGCCCTCAAAGATGGTGGCACCCACAGCCACAAGATGGCGGCACCCAGGCTGGCAGGGGGGTTAGTGAGGGATGGCCAAACGACTGAATAGCAGGCTGCGTGGGGCGACCAGGCCGGCGGGGGGAGGGGGCCGTGAGGGGTGATTAGGCTGGTGGGGGGGGGGCAGTTGGGGGCAACCAGCCTGGCAGGAGGGGCATTGGGGGTAACCAGGCCAGCGGGGGGGGGGGGGGGCAGTTGGGGGCGATTCAGCTGGCATGGGGGGCAGTGAAGGGTGACTAGGCTGATGGGGGGGAGCAGTTGGGGGTGACCTGGTCAGCAGCAGGGGGTAGTTAGGGATGACCAGGCCAGCAGGGAGGGCAGTTAGGGGCGATCAGGCCAGCAAGGGGGGGGGGCAGTTAGGGGCGATTCGGCTGGCATGGGGGGCAGTGAGGGGTGACTAGGCTGATGGGGGAAAGCAGTTGGGGGGGCGACCTGGCCAGCAGTGGGAGGCAGCAGTTAGGGGTGACCAGGTCGGCAGCGGGGGCAGTTAGGGGCAATCAGGCCGGCACACAGAGGCAGTGAGGGACGATCAGGCTGGCGGGGGGGCGGGGGTAGTTAGGGGCAACCAGACAGGCAAGCGATTAGGAGCCAGTGGTCCAGGATTGTATGAGGGATGCCTAGACCGGCAGTCAGACATCCCCTGAGGGGTCCCGGATTGGAGAGGGTGCATGCTGGGCTGAGGGGATCCCCCCCCATGCACGAATTTCATGCACCAGGCCTCTAGTTGCTAAATAAACTGCTAAAACTGTAGAGCTTTTAATAAACATTAGTGAGTTTTTCTCAATGATGGACTACCTTCCCGTGCTGCAAGGTGATC
The DNA here is from genome assembly GCA_026230045.1 of Corynorhinus townsendii. NCBI lineage: Eukaryota > Metazoa > Chordata > Mammalia > Chiroptera > Vespertilionidae > Corynorhinus > Corynorhinus townsendii. Next base: position 102,066,847 of record JAPDVU010000004.1, on the reverse strand, counting down.
CCTGTCTGCATAGCTCTGAGGATATTATATAAAATATGAGGGAACAGAGATCAACTTCAAACTAGACTGATCTAAAAGGAGAAGCTTTATAAAAAAGTTTAGATAATTATTTATTACTAGGATTCTTGGGAGTTATTTGTTCTTCATAATGTTTTCAACATTTTTGTTTACGACTATCATAAAATAGGCCTGAGCATAAAATACAGACGATGGGAAAATAAGAAAGACCAAGATATGACTATGAATAGCTCATTAATTTCCTCACTGTTTAGAAAAGGAAAGTAACGTCTCATTTATGACAGCTCTTTTGGGAGCAGAAGCCAAATCCAAAGGAGTTCACACAGTGTCACTATCCCAACTCCCAAATATGGAAGGATGCATCCCATTGCAATTCCCACTGCCAGCTGGTATTTGGGATACTGCTCTCTTACCTTATTTAGCCATTCTGCTCTTTCAGTGTCTGGAAAGTGAACCTAAGAGGAAAGCACACGAATGTGACTGACTCTGTCACGTAGGCCACAGCTGTTCTCATTATAGGCCTACTGTTCACATAAAGACTCTTTAAACACCCTGCCCTGAAGCCTGGAAAATGGCCTAGGCGGGGACACTGGCTGTGGGGCACTCTGCTTTACATTCTAAGAACAGCTACAGCAGCAGTGTGGAAGGTCAGCAAATGCCCCAGGCCCTCCCCACAGCCTTGCTGTCCAGAGGAATGTGCGTGGGTACCTGGAACATCCTAACAAGCATTTCAAATGGAGCCCTTTCTACAGGATCGCTTTCCCATGGGGCTCAGCACTGTCCGGTGTTCCAGAGACCTAGACCAAAGCCTTCAAAACCCCACCTTCCCTCTGCCTTCCTTTGGTCCAACCCAGCCACTGGCGTGCTGCTGTCACCCACATCTCCCTCCCTTCGGCCCCAGGCTGGGATGGGGAACCGGAGGTGGATGGTGGCAGATGTAGCATCTTTCCCAGGGGGGCCGAGGGCTGGTGGCCAACCTCCCATGCCTCGTCTATCCCCTGGGCCAGCAGGCCCAGATCAGCCCGGCCCTGATTGGCCCTGATCGCCAGCCAGTCCCAGGGACCCCACCCAACATATTCATGCATCAGGCCTCTAGTGTTACTATAATTACTGTTTGGGTGCTACTGTAAAAGTCAACCCAAGTCTACAACCTCTGCACGCTGTCACTGCACACTAAACAATATCACAGGCAGACACTGTTTGACCACCTCTGCCACATGTACAGAGAATGGGCCACTGGACGAGAGGGCTCGAAAGGTGGTCCGTGACATCAGTTCTGGAAAACAAAACTGCTACTCTATTTTGTAAAGAAATATCCCAAATGTCAAGAGTCCTTTGACAGAATTACAGCAAGATGAGTTTAATCTGCTGTGAAAGCCTTCCTTTTACCTGTTTTCAGATATTTTCTTCTCCAAAAATAACAGGATGTGTCCATTTCTACCTTATCCCCAATAAACAACTGAAAAACCATGAGAAAACAATGGCTGTTCCTCAATCTGCAGCTCAGTGGGAGCAGACACCAGAGGCCTCTAGGGCCGCACCAGCATCTCTGCGATGAACAGCCCTGTGCCCAGTGCCCAAGCGTCAGGACGGTCTCCGGTCCTGGCAGAAAGGCCGGGCTGCACCTCTGCCCAGTGAACAGGGATAAGTGGTCGGCTCCTCTCTGCTAACTGGTGGGAACAGCTATGAATCCTACAAGCCTCAGGGAGACCCAGCTTCTCTGCACTTTCTGTGCACAAGGATTTCCTTCCTCCTTCTCCAAAGAGCAAAGGGTGTTTAGAGTGGCTTTCATTTTTTAAAAAAGATTGTGTGTGTGTGCATGTAAATATATTTTTACTGACTTCAGAGAGGAAAGGAGAGGAAGAGATAAAAACATCAATGATGAGAGAACCATTGATCAGCTGCCTCCTGCAGGCCCCATATGTGTGTGTTTGTTTGTTTTTTAATGTTATGATCAGAAGGTATTTTATTGCTCCTCCAAGTTTAAGAATTTTCACTGACAGAAAATCAACACTTTCAGAAAACCACCTGCATGACCTTGTTCAGCTGCTGAAGCTTGGTTTTTGCAGACACATCAACATATTTCTCTCCAGTACGAACAATCACTCCACCCATTATTGATGGATAAATCTTAACTTCCAATTTCAGTATTTGGCTTTTGCTTAGGAAGCTCTTCATGACCATTTTTAATTCAGAACACGGCTTCTTCCTCCAGAGATGCAGTGGTCACTGCATGGCATGCTCCCCAAGGTCACTCGTCGCATTCAAAAGGGGTACTGTTTTGAGCCAGCAACCTAATCAGGTTGGATGGGAGGGTGCAGTCATGTCCTTCAGGCTTTTCACTCAACGCTTTACATAGAGATTTGTACTGGACAGCCGTTCTGGGTTCCTTCAAGATTTGTGCTGCTCTCAACAATTCCTTTCCTACTTGCTCCAGTTTATTCTGTTTGATGCAGTAGAATAAAGAGCAGTGGCTTAGTGCCCTCTGATTGCACACGACTGAAGAGGTAGGTGGTCTCACAAGTCTGACAAACTGCTGACCACAGATGTGCTAAAGCATCATACCTGCTGGGGGAGCCCAGACACTGCTGGGGGGGAAGGGGGCTGAACACTGCCAGGGGAGCCTGGACACTGCCAGGGGAGCCTAGACACTGCTGGGGGGGAAGGGGGCTGGACACTTCCAGGGGAGCCTGGACACTGCTGAGGGAGCCTGGACACTGCTGGGGGGAAATGGGCTGGACACTGCCAGCGGAGCCTGGACACTGCTGGGGGGGGGGGGTCATCTTCTCCAGGCAGTGTCGGTCATACCCAAGGTCATACCCAAGCTGGAAGAGCAGCCTTGGTTACTCTGAAGAACTGGGTTCTTGTTCACTTCTGAAAGCCCATAACCGGTATCTTCAGTGCTGTGCCTCACACAGAGAAAGCTTTGACTAACCCAGATTTTCTACCCACTTCAAATCCAAGCAAGGCTCATAGACTGGGGTCTTGTCTGGGAGCCCACATACAGAAATTGTGTATGCAAACCAGCTTGGAGACCAAACCATTAGATTTTCAACAGGGTCCAGAAACCATGAAGGTTAAAGTCATGGCATCAGGTGGTCAGTAAGGCTGAGCTCTTCAAAGTCTCTCGCGTAAAAGGGGGAGGAAAAGACGCGGGAAGGCCGACACTGAAGACCTGTTCCTTGCATGGCCAGAGACCAGCTTCCTGGAAGACCAGAGAGGGCAACAAGTCTTCACACCCAACTCCACTGTGTGAAAGAATAAAAGTAGCGACCATTTTCTGAGTGTACCATAGGCATATGCAAGTTCTATCGCATCCATTATCTGACAATGTACACATAGGAACTAACAGTGTCCACATTCACAGGACACCTACTCAGTGGCAGAATGGGGATGAAGGCCAGACTTGTGTGCCCATGCTCTCGGCCACTTTGTTACTGAGGATGAGGCAAGGCTGTGGAGACAGTCCACAGAGCCCACCACGTTCTCACAGGGACACGCCAATCAAAGAGTGAAGCCTGAAATTCAGATGACGTGCCGTAAATTGTACGAGGTTCTGGTGACAGCCAGAAGTAGGAAATTCTGTGTTTAACAGTGATCTATTTATCTAGACTCTAGAGGTTAAATATAGTACAAGTCCTGAAAGAGCTGATAAAGTCCAGCAAACATAATAGCAATTCACACTAAAACACTGTTTTCAGACCCAGTCTTTCACCCAAGACTACAAGAAGGATTTAAAGACTGGTTTTACTTAATATCCACACTCCTTCACATGAAAGGGCTATGATAAGTAGTAACATCAAAATTCCATATGCATTCACCCTGGGACCCAGCAATCCCATCTCTAAGAATTTATCCTAGAGACAGACTGGCAAAAATATGAAATGACGTGTGTGCAGCACCATTTGTAATACCAAAGACCAGAAATGACCAAACAGCCGCCCACAGTGAGCCAGCTGAACAAGCTGTTATGATACACGTGATGAAGTGCTGCCAGCAGTGAAAGGGACAAGGAAGGCCTCCATCATAGTATTTTCCAGGATTGTTTGGATAACGCTATGGAAGAATTTCCAGGGCCTGATTTAAAGAGAAAATACAAAATGGAGAAAACCATGTACATACCATTCATCTCACAAGAGGGGAAGAGGGTGTGTGTGTGTATTAATATATGCTTATAATTTTTTAAAGTAAAAAATTAACAAAAACTTAAAAAAACTGTTTACCTTCAGGAGGGAGAGGACGTGGTAGGAGAGAGAAGTATGTAAGTCAGGGAATGGAATCTAGTCGACCCTCAACTCACATTAATTTCAAAGTGCCAAAGAAAGAGTATATGGAAATTGAAGAAAGTAAACCTGTTACCAAATCTTAATTTTGTTCCATTATGTTTAAAATCAGCTTCTCACTAATATATATGCATAAACATCAGCTTATGTTCCACAAAGCAGAATTTAAAGTACTAAAAACATCACAAAGACTGGGATATACAGGATAAATAGAAAATTTTCTAAATCATGTAGAAATGCATGAACACTTATCACTTGGTTTCAAATCTTAACCTTTCAACTGAAAAAAGAAACAAAAAAAAACCCCACTAAATATTCCTTGTAAGTCCACTTATAAAACAAGTTTTCATATTTATTTATATTGGCTCCACAAAGTCGAAGTAATCAGTTTGATTGTTCAAGTTTTGATTATATTTAAGAGTTGACACCACCCAAGAAATCTTTTAAATCTTATCTTTAAAAAGAACAAAGGCATACTTGGGATTCTAATGTGTTGATATTACCAAAGTTGTTTTGCTTAGAAAAAAATTAATTAAATATGCAAAGACAGAACATTAACTGGTATGCCAGGAACTCTACATACAATATCTTGTTTCATCCTCACAACAACCCTCTGAACAATTAGCGGCTCATCTAATAGATAATTAAATAAACCTGTTCAAAGTCACAGGGGAAACAAGTGGATCAGACCCAGAGAGCTCAAAGGTCCCCCTGTTAAACCTTGCTGAGGTATAAAGGTTGAAACAAACTTACACATAAGTAATATTTTCTAATTAAACCACATTTCCCATTTCTGAACATTAAAAAATAATATAGGGTAACATTTAAAATTAAATTTTTCACACAGCACCCCTCTGAAAACGATGTCAACAGCACTTGTGTGGACTTAACTGAGTACCTCCAGCTACAGGCAGGACAGCAGGTCTGTCACGGGGAGTGGGCATCCTTTAAAAATCTACCTGCAGCATAAATTAGTGCTGTCCACGCATTCCTTCATTAACAAAATCTAGGAAAAGGCAATCCATGTCTGGGAAAATATGAAGATACATTATCTTTTACACCCGAAGCATTGACGATTTAATACCTTCAAAAGAAAAATGGATAAAATGATCACTTTAGAAACCAAATGTCATTAAACCTCAAATAACAAACTCGTCTATCAAGTTTATTTATTCATATTTTTCCTTGTTCCAATAAGGATTTGAGCTCCATAGTCTGCATAGTTCTTTAGGTGCTCATCCAAGAAAAATAAACAAAGAGCTGGTTTGGCTCAGAGATTAGAGTGTTGGCCCGAGGACTGAAGGGTCTCAGGTTTCATCCCATTAAGGGCACAAACCTCTGTTACTGGCTTGATCCTGGTGCCTGAAGGCAGCCAATTGTTGTGTCTCTCTCACATCAATGTTTCTTGCTGTCTCTCCCCTTCCCTTCCACTCTCTCTAAAAATCAATGGAAGAAATATCCTCAGGTGAGGAGTAACCAAAACAAACAAACACCAACTTCTTAGTGCAGTGGTTGGCAAACCATGGCGCCATGTAAGGCTCTTTGGCCCCATGAGTGTATCTCAATCACATTGAGGACGTTTTTAGCAAAGGCCAGCTTAGGAGTACCCTAATTAACTTAATAACAATGTACCTACGTATATAGTTGAAGTTTAAAAAATTTGGCTCTCAAAAGAAATTTCAATCCTTATACTGTTGATATTTGGCTCTGTTGACTAATGAGTTTGCCGACCCTGTCTTAGTGGAACAATGATCGGCTCCCTGGGGAGGAATTCTTTCACTATCTTGGGGAGAAGGAAGGAGGAATTCAATTCACCTGATACAGCAATTTTGAGTGTGTCCTCTGAGCCTGGGGATGGGCTTGGGGGTCCCAATTAGCACAGTACCACCTGCCAGCTGGGCCTGAGGGCCCTGCCTCACCAGCCACCCAGAACACCTGAGGGAGGATTGTCCCCTCATCATCAATCCCCAAACACCAACCTTCCTACACCATGAAATGAGTTATACACAAGTCGACAAATGGACTTACGTGGCAGGATGAGCTGCCACTGCTCCCCTGGTTGCAAGTCTCATGGGGTCCTTCAGAGTTTAGGACATACATTCGGTGAGGGAAGAAGCAGGGGAAGGGAATGGGATGGGCGTGTTCCCCAGAAGGAGAGCACATGCTGGGTCCTTTGTCTGGAGGGTTTTTCTCTCTCTCTTTTGCAGGCAGGGATCTTAGTGGAGGTCTTGGGGAGGGTTGCAGCAAAATATTCATCAGTTTTCCAGGGATGCTCTTTCAGGGTAAGGGTCTCTAATGATGGGTCAGTGCCAGGGCAGCGCCTCGTTAGTCACTGCAGCTGATCCTGGTGTTGCCCACCTGATTCTGCTGCCTTTCTGGGCCTGGAACTGAAATACAACTAAGGCCTAGATGTCATCTCTCAGGAGGTGACCTCTGTACCTGCTGTAATTGCTGGGCCAGTGTGTTCAGCTGCCTGTCTCAGTTTCCCCATTCCTCTTGTCATGGCTCACTGGCCTGCCTCAGATCAATGAGACACCTATAGCTCTCTACACTGGTGCTTTCCATGCAGACAGACACAGGTAGCACTATGTGTGTGGCCTGCTGAGATAAGCTGGAGAGGACTTGGAGAAAGTCATTACAATTTCTTCATATTGTGTAATTATGTGTATTAAATAATGACATTGGCCAAAACCCTCAATAAAAGGATTTTTTAAAATTTTAACTCTAAGCCATTGGCACTGTGAATGCTACCTCTCTGTGGCACACAGGGGAGAGCTCTGAGCATTCCTACAGGTTCGCTGTTGGACTCAAATGTAAATTGGTACCAACATAAATTTGTGCCCTCTGACCTTTATATACTTAAACTTTTTTACCCATTTCCCACAGGAGTAATGTAAGCCATCTCTCTCTTTCCTCAAAACCCCCAATCCCAGTCTGCCCCCTCACCTTTTCCATAGCTTCAGGGTACAAGAAAAGTGGAAAAACAGGGTCAAGAAATCTCAATACTGTGCTTTTTCCTAAGACACTGGGATGCTTTCTTCTAACAGCTACTTCTATAAAGAAGAAAGTATTCAAGGTTTAAAGGGTGGGAGAGAATGTCTCTCTCAGAACCTGTCAATCCTGGAATAAAATGTTAACAGATGGTGAAATTACTGCTTTGTATGGCAAAAAGAAATTGCACAAAATAACTAGGTTTCTCTATTTCAAGTCTACATAAAAGTAGACAATCAATTCACAAGTAAATAAAGCAATTAATCTTTTTCAAAATCCAGTTATCATTTCCTCAATGGTTTGTGACAGCCTCACCGGAACTGATTACTCTGTACCTGTGAGAACACAGCACCAACAATGGAAGCAAAGACCCTGAATACAGTGCCAGTGCTGCAAATCCATCTGTGTAAGGTTTTCCTACTAGGAACACTTTCAAAAAACTTCCAGGTGCTTTTTATGTGAGGAAAAAACCAAGAAATTCCAGTAGGGAATCTGAAGAAGCACTAACATCCCTGCAGTCTTTATCTGAGACCACAGGTAGTGACCATGAACGACCTCTCCCCTTTAGGTGCTGACCACAGCTACCAGTTAGGGTAAATTTGATGCTTTCTTTTGTCGTCTCAAACTAACAGTTCAAAATCAGAACTGGCTGCTGACGAAGGAGAGCTGCCTGAGAGCAGTGCAGAGCCACAGAGGCTGGACTCGAGCCTCCTCCTGGCTCAGGGTGGCAGGAGTGGCAAGGGGTAGTATGTAGGTGCTGCTCTGACAAACGCTGTTTGGAGTGAGTTCAACTTCAATAACTCACTGCTGTCTCTTTGTGGTGTGATGACCCCGCCTATTTTTGTCAATTGGGAAGGAGTAAAATAAAAATTAAAAACTAGGGCGTATTTATCCCAGCATATCACCTAAAAGTAACAGCTGTCTGAATTATCTGAAAAGCAATTAATTATTTCTAGTTCTCTAAAAGAATGGACATATCTAAGGAATTTTATGGAGGCCTTCTATAATTTCAGATAGATGCTAGATGTACTCATCACCCATCCATTTGTTTTTGAAGGGTGGTTCAAGTTTCAGTGCATGTGTGGGAGGAGCTCAAGCCAAGACTAACATTCAATGGCACAGTAAACACATCTTAACTTTACCCGACAGAACCATCAACATCCCTTTATCACAATATTAAGGTCAAGAGACTCACTTACTACCTTACTAAAGATGCATGTCTACAGATATTTTTCAAAGACTTGAAGCATATTTTTTAAATGCTAAAGTCATTTACACATTCTGTAACTGCTAAAAGAAAGAAAACTCACATAATTATTAGACAGTCTTGATTTAAAGGTGAGGTTCTGGCATGAGTTCCATCGATCTCACAAGCTAAAATGAGTCCAAGAACAGGAAATCTGTCTTCTCATCTCCTTTACTAAAACACGTAAGACAATCTGGTCATTTGTCATTTTAAATCCAAATCAAATGCTACTATTCAAATTTCCATACTTAAGTTTTAACCAGAATGAACTAGATTAGCAATTTTCAATCTTTTTCATCTCATGATACATATAAGCAAATCACTAAAATTCTGTAGCACATTGAAAAACATACTTTTTGCCAATCTGACCAAAAAAAAAAAAAAAAGCATTATTTTGATTGATTTACAAAATAATAATAATAGTAATTACCTACCCTTTTGGCTCCAAAAAAAAATCAGGTACCTATACTTGCGTAAGGATTTCTGGGACCAAGAATTAACCAATTAGATGCAACCTTATTATATGATGTGACCAATAAGATGCAACCCGATTATATGACTTACATATTTATGGTTCAAAACAGGGCATTCACACCAGACAGTTGTTGTGTTGGCTGCTGTCATTTTTGAATTTGACTATCTCAGGGAAAAGAGGTCAGTGCCCTTTTGGTCAGGTATGCATCTTAAAATTCTTGGAGCACATTGGTTGAAAATTGTGGTAATACAAGATAGATGTGTAATTGTAGCATTGAAGTAATTACACATGTTCTGTATATTGTATGAAATTAATCCAGCTTTATTCTACTATAAAGAATATAAACTATATGAGACTGAAGTTGGGGTTAAAATCCTCTAGAACAGTGGTCAGCAAACTGAGGCTCGCGAGCCACATGCGGCTCTTTGGCCCCTTGAGTGTGGCTCTTCCACAAAATACTACAGCCTGGGCAAGTCTATTTTGAAGAAGTGGCATTAGAAGAAGTTTAAGTTTAAAAAATTTGGCTCTCAAAAGAAATTTCAATCGTTGCACTGTTGATATTTGGCTCTGTTGACTAATGAGTTTGCTAACCATTGCTCTAGAATTATAGAACAGGAATACCTAACACCTACATGGATTCAGAGGTCACATGTTTTAAATTTTACAGTGAAATTTTTCATTTTTAAGAAATCAGTTTAGCCCTGGCTGGTTTGGCTCAGCAGACAGAGCACTGACCTGTTGACTGAAGGGCCCTGGGTTTGATTCCGGTCAAGGGCACATGCCCAGGTTGCAAGCTCAGGGGCCAGCAGGAGGCAGTCAATCAATGATTCTGTCTCATCACTGATGATTCTCTCTCCCTCTCATTTCCTCTCTGAAATCAATAAAAATATATTTTAAAAAAAATTAGTTTGTATGATATTTATAAGAGCTTAATATTTATCCTTGCATACAGACAATAAATATCTCAAGACTTTTAAGAGAAATTTGCCAACTTAAAAGCTACTAGTGCCCAGGCGCTGTGGCTCAGTGGTTGAGCCTCAACCCAGGAACCATGAAGTCATCAGTTTGATTCTGGTCAGGGCACATGCCAGGGTTGTGGGGGGCATGCAGGAGGCAGCCCATTGATGTTGTTTCTTTCTCGTTGATGTTTCTCTCTCTCTATCCCTCTCTCTCTCTAAAAAATCAATAAAAACACATTTTTTAAAAAATCGACTTGTTTCTCCTTTTATTTGTATACATGATGAACAATAGGTAATCAGGCATTTGAAAACATTAGGACTTTTTCCTGAATATAATCATTTACCTTTACTGGATTTTGGGAACAAGATTTCAGTACATACCCCTTGATGTTGATTTGTCATTAACTGGGATCATACAATACATCACAGCCAGGAGGCAGACATGGCATCTACTGATGGCCACATCTTACACAGTGACAGCACAGCATCGCAGCAGGGAGATGGCCACCACCCACCTACCTGGCATTTAACATCTCTCACAGTCTGTCATCTATCTCTCTACCATCTCTCTGTCATCTGTTTATCTAACAAGCAAAGTCACAAAGACCCCAGACTATCTGCCATGTCATGGGATGTCCAAAACAGGAGTGTCTATGAAACAGAAAGTGACTCAGCAATTGCCCGGGGCTGCTGTGAGAAATGTGGAGGGAATGGGCAGGGAGTGTAGCAGAGTGGAGTCTTTGGGAAGATACAAATGTTCTAAAATTAGATTCTGGTAATAATTACAGTCTTGTGAATATACTGAAAACAGTAAGCACAGCCCTCCAGACTTCTTGGTTTAGCCCACAGTGATGGATTTCAAACTTTTGGTCTCCCAAACTGTAATTTTTGGTTTTTGATAAAATTGATAAATTGGTGGTTTTTGAGCCACCAAGTTTGTGGTATTTTGTTACCATGGACCTAGTTCAGGCAGCAAGCAAAGACAGGCTGCAATCTTACCCCTCTTGCTCCATTCACTGTGAAATTACAATCTACAGGTAAGTAATGTCTTTGAAAACTATCCCTTGTACACACAGCAAAGTTCACTCCCTTATTTCCCCCAATATAAAACTAAAATCTGAGGCCCTGGATGGGTGACTCAGCTGGTTGGAGTGTCATCCTATACACCAAAAAGGTTTCAGGTTCGATTCCCCAGCAGGGCACACATGAGGCAATTGACTGATGTTTCCCTCTCACATTGATATTTCTTTCTCTCTCTCCCCTTCCTCTCTCTGAAATCAATAAACATATCCTTGAGTGAGGATTTTTAAAAAGTTAATTAAATTTTTAAAAACACAAAATCTGACTCAACTATTTAGTAAAAATCAACCCTTTCTATTAGCTACTGGATAGATTTCAAAATCTTAATGTATGTGGAAAGTAACTAGAAGTGGTATTGTAATTTTTGTTTTGGATTACATTTGGGTTTTTGGTTTAAAAAACCAGTCCTCAGTAACTTAGAAAGTATTAACAGATCTTATGCATTCACTTGCTGGGCATTTAAATGTTAACAACACAGCCCTAACCGGTTTGGCTCAGTGGATAGAGCATTGGCCTGTGGACTGAAAGGTCCCAGGTTTGATTCCAGTCAAGGGCATGTACCTTGGTTGCGTGCACATCCTCAGTGGGGGGTGTGCAGGAGGCAGCTGATGGATGTTTCTCTCTCATCTATGTTTCTGACTCTCTATCCCTCTCCCTTCCACTCTGTGAAAAAAAAAAAAAAATCAATAAAATATATTTTTTAAAAAATAAATAAATGTTAACAGCACAAATACGATTTCAGCAGGCAGTTCACGGCAATAATCCATACTAATAAGAGGGTAATATGCAAATTGGTCACAATGCCCTCACAGTAACAACCGAACAGCAGGCTGCGCAGGGCAACAAAGCCGGCAGGGGGGTTAGTGAGGGACAACCAAACGACTGACCAGAAGGCTGTGTGGGGTGACCAGGCCGGCAGGGGGGTTAGCAAGGGACGACCAAACAACTGATCAGCAGGTTGCATGGGGCAACCAGGCCAACAGGGGGGTTAGCGAGGGGTAGAGGGGGCAGTTGGGGGTGACCAGGCTGGTGGGGGGGGTAGCAGTTGGGGGCGACCAGGCTGGCTGGGGTGGGCAGTTAGGGGTAACCAGGCCAGCAGAAGGGGCAGTTGGGGGCAACCAGGCCGACAGAGGGGGGCACTAAGGGGTGACCAGGCCAGCAGGCGAGGCAGTTAGGGGCGACCAGGCTTGTGGGGGGGGGGTGGAGTTAGGAGTGATCAGGCTGGCAGGGGGGGCAATTAGGGGCAACCAGGCAGGCAAGCAGTTAGGAGCCAGCAGTCCTGGGTTGTGAGAGGGCAGTCAGACATCCCCCGAGGTGTCCCAGATTGGAGATGGTCCAGGCTGGGCTGAGGGGACCCCGCCCCCCCCCGCCCCATCCACAAATTTCATGCACTGGGCCTCTAGTGTATAATAACAGCAATGCAGGGCAGGAGCTGTGAGGCAGATAAGAGAAGCACTGGGCAGCAGAAAGCTGGCAGCAACACCAGGAAACTCAGAGGGCGCACTTGCCACGTGGAGCACTCGCCTGGAGGCACTACTCCCTGCGGCCCAGCGCCAGCCAGTCCAGCCTCCGAAGCTCACCCTGGGGCAGGCTCATTTCAATGCCTATCTAATGAGAAGCAAACCAAGGTTCTAAAAGGTGTGACTGATCCACATCAGAAAGAGGCTCTCAGACAGAAACCCCCACCTACCAGATGCAGAGCCGGCTTTCTGTGTGTACGCCTGCGCAGTGACACCTCATGCGTGAGCCTGGTACCAGGTGCAGCCCGTGCCTGTGACACTGAAGCTAGTAACATGGCCAGTTACTATCTTGTAGGCCATCTTCAAAGCAGTTAGAAGGACAGCGCTACTTCAGTGTGAGTTATTTCTCCTGTTAATAAACCTCAATGTCAAACTCAGCCCAGAGGGAGAAAAGCTATTAAAGCTGCGAGTCCATGCAAGAGAAATGCTTTTCTTCTAAAGAGAGGTCTGGATATATCTACCCATTTTAATGACCATACCATTCAAATCAGCCGTAGCTGCTTTGGCTCAGTGGGTAGAGTATCAGCCTGTGGATTAAAGAGTCCCAGGTTCAATTCCCGTCAAGATCACATGCCTCCATTGCAGGCTTGGTCTCCTGCAAGAGGCAACCAATGGATGTGTCTCTCTCACATCGATGTTTCTCTCAGTCTCTTCCCTCCTTTCCATGGTCTAAAAATCAATGGAAAAAATATCCTCGAGTGAGGATTAACAAAAAACAAACACTGCCCTCCAAGGCTAGACTTCTGCTTATAAAATTATCATGCTACTCATGAGTTCAAAAATAGTTCCTATATCATGGATCTGAATACTATGAATATTAGCTGAAGCAAATAATCTTTCATAACTTGAAAAGAGCAGAAAATTAAATATCTCAAACTCTATAGTTATATCTTTTCTGAGCACAGAATATCTAACAATCTTGTTCTGGGAATTTGTCCACCAAACATCATTTAAATAAAGCACGGCCTCCTGTATGGTGGATAATATTGCAATAACAAAGTCATATTTCTAAAGAATGACAATGTCCACAATGTAATGCTTAATGAAGGTGGACATAACACACACGTGCATGCATCCACATAAAGATTCAGAAAATCACCAACATGTTAATAATGGTTATTACTAGTTAGTGACGTTTTCTCTTTATTCTTCTCTGAAGCTTGAAACATTCTACAATGAGCATACATTCTTGTCATATTGGGAAAAAGTGTTTTTAAAACCTGTCTAGCTATAACATAAGAAATAAAAATCCAACTGCATGTTTATTAAAAATAGAAAGATAAGGGGAACTTCACTAAGTGATTGAACAAACAAAAGAATTCAAAAGCCCAACTTTTATGGCAGGTTTACAAATACAAAAGAAAGCGTGAGAGCACCTTTGGTCAATTTTCAGGGTTATCACTAACTCTCAGTGTCCCCAGGCACAGAAATGAGTTATTTCAAAAAGGAAATTCCTGCTGCTGACACACAGGGTGCACTTGAGATGTGCTGTTACTTTGCATAGATACTGTCATCAGACAGCCTTCTGTGAGCCACTAAAATCGCATCAGACAACCCTGGCTGGGTGCTCAGTGGTTAGAGCGTCAGCCCCAGACCAAAGGGTCTTGGGTTCGATACCCAGCCATGGGCACATACCTCAGTTGCAGGCTCCCCAGCCATGCAGTGGGGTGCATGCAGGAGGCAACCATTGATGATTCTCTCTCCCTCTTGCTCTCTCTAGAAATCAATGGGAAAAATATCTTCGGGTGATGATTAAAAAACAACAACACATGAGCCCGGCCAGCGTGGTTCAGTGGTTGAGCGTCGACCTATGAACCTGGAGGTCACAGTTTGATTCCTGGTTGGAGCACATGTCTGCGTTGCAGGCTGGATCCCAGGTAGGAAGCATACAGGAGACAGCCAATCAATGATTCTCTCTCATCATTGATGTTTCTACTAGTATCTTCCGTAGAGAGCACCTGGGAAGGCGCATGAGCTGTCGGCTGAGTCCAGTGGCGTTGGCAGAGCCACATCCTGGAAACATACCTTGCCAGAGGCAGGTATATTGTCGGCCTGACTTTTAGCTCAGGTGCCAGGGTGGGTTTCATTATCTAAGTTCAGCCAGGCGCCAGGAAGGGACACAATTATCCAGGCTCAGCCAGGAGTGACAATTACAAAGAAGCCACAAGAATGGAGAATCGTGGCTTGATCTTTAACCATGATTTCATATAATTTCCTTTGTCTTAAACTTTAGTAAAACTTCCTGGTATCAGGCTGTATATAATAAACACGTTGCACTAGCTCTGGGTCACTGTCTCTCCATCAGAGGGCAGCGTCCCACCTGGTCCCAGCTTTCCCTACTGTCTCTGTCTCTCGCTTTCTCAATCCCCTGTTGCCCCTTCTCAGGACTCAGCTGCTCTCCAGCTGTGCTGGTCGTGGTAAAGAGATAAAACTTATAATCACCCTCTCCCTCTCCCTTCCTCTCTGAAATCAATTAGAAAAAAAAAAAAAAAAGGCATGAAACAGGGGACTCAAGGCTCTGAGGTACCCATGAAGAGCAGTCGTAAAGTGCCTTCCGCAAAGTAGGCAAAGACAGAGCATGAAACTGGACTCTTAGGCATAGCCAGATCTACAAGCCCAAGAAAAGAGTTCATACTCAGCAACAGAATCTGTTTTTATAAGAGGCTGATTTAAAGAGTTGGCTATTACCTTTTTAAGTGTATAAAATGCTCTCAATGTCATAATTTTTAAAATGAACATACCGTTACATCAACTGAAAGGCCTAAGCCCTAAGGTAAATTGTCAGCTGGTAAATTCTTGAGTTTAACACCTTGTCTTACTCATGTTTGTGTCTCTAGCACCTATTACAATACCTGGAACATAGCAAGCACCTAAAAAATGTTGGCTGAGTGAATAGATGAAACAAAGGCTGGTTTGATTTATTTAAGAAAAATAAATGAGGAAGAAAAACCAGTGACAGAAAGACCAAAAGAAAACTTGTAAATCAAACATGTTAAGTGGAAAGATATTTCCATTAACATTATTTGTATAAGAACTAGGCCCCATCCACTTCCAAAAGAACAGGAGGTGACTCCGTGTTTAAGGCACAGGAGGAAAAAGTGTATTGGCAGGAAGGTGGCTGTGCCTCCTGAGACCTCAATGATGCAGAACACAGCATCCAGCAACAACCTTGGCTGCACATTTTTTGGCAACTGAAGCAAGATGAGAACTCTACTGCATTGCACAGGAGTTTCCATTTTCTGATTTCACAAGCTTAGTTCTGAAGACGTCACTCTCTCTCCTCCTCCAACAACTAGACACTCTATTCCACCACTCAAGAGTCGTTTCTGTACTCATGCCCAGGGCGGACTCCCTGTGAACTGGGAGGGCTGCCAGTCTGGGCACATCCACTCCTCAGACCTGGGTTCTGATTAAGTCCCAAGCCTCATGCAATACTGGCACATGCCCAATTTCCCAATACTAGTAGAATGTCATGCCCTTCTATTCCTAAATGTCCGCAAACGTGTCTCTATGACCCCTCACACTAGGGTGGTGGTGGGGAGGGCTTGTCTATCCACCTGAAAGAGAGCACACTGAGGCGGGAGGACCTCTGTACTTGCACAGATCTTTAAAAGCAGGAAGGAAACTCATCGAGGCAGCACAGTGTGGCAACTACAAACCATTTAACAAAACATAATAAAATTCAAAAGACCACAAACAGTGCATTCTAACATCATGCTATATTCGAATGTATCTAAAATAAAACAAACCAACTTCTCAAATAGACATGATAAGTATGTACTGATAACCTTGAATTAAAGATAAGAGTTTAGAATAACTCACAGAAAAAACACATTTAGGTTGTTTACATCTACAAAGCATGATTTCTTTTGTTATTCAATTAGAATTTGTTTGTTTAGCCAATATAATAATGTTTAAAGTAACATTAGGTCTAATGTAAAAATATTTACTTACTTACTTTTTAATTCCTAAGCCCACCCCTTCAATATTCTCTAACTCCAAATTTAAGTTAGAACAATAAATTTTTTGAGAGAGAAAAACAGACACATCTATTTGTTTTTCCACTTATTTATGCACTCATTAGTTGATTCTTGCATATGCCCTGACCGGGTATTGAACCCGCAGCCCTGAAGTATCAGATAGATGCTCTAATCCAGTGGTTGGCAAACTCATTAGTCAACAAAGCCAAATATCAACAGTACAACAATAGAAATTTCTTTTGAGAGCCAAATTTTTTAAACTTAAACTTCTTCTAATGCCACTTCTTCAAAATAGACTCGCCCAGGCCGTGGTATTTTGTGGAAGAGCCACACTCAAGGGGCCAAAGAGCTGCATGTGGCTCGCAAGCCGCAGCTTGCCGACCACTGCTCTAACTAAATGAACTACCAAGCCAGGGCGGTATAATCATTTTTAAATTTTGTAATAGTTTTAGCTAGAATTCTATAAGCAAGAAGGTCTGTGTGGCTCTATTTGAACTATAGTTGGTCACCCTTTTCACGTCTTTATTTTTAAAAGAAATCCAATGCCTACATTTTTCACAGTGCTATTAAGATATAATTCAAATATCATACAATTCACTCATTTAAAGTGTACAATTCAATAGTTTTTAGTACAGTCCTGACCAGTTTGGCTCAGTGGATGGAGCGTTGGCCTGTGGACTGAGGGGTCCTGGGTTCAATTCCGGTCAAGGGCATGTACCTTGGTTGCATGCACATCCCCAGTGGGGGGTGTGCAGGAGGCAGCTGAAGGATGTTTCTCTCTCATCAATGTTTCTAACTCTCTATCCCTCTCCCTTCCTCTCTGTTAAAAAATCAATAAAATATATATTTTTTAAAAAAATAGTTTTTAGTATAGTCACAATGTCTATTCAGGGTTCAGTGCTGTGACCAATATAGAAACCATGGAAAGTATAGAAAAGAGAAGGTTCATGAGGCCTAACGAGAACACTAAATTACTAGTCAGTTTTTCATAGTCGGTTTTTCACAGGATTGATATCTATCCTATCCTATCTAATAAAAGAGTAATATGCAAATTGACCATCACTCCAAGACACAAGATGGCCGCCCACATGTGGTCAAAGATGGCTGCACCCATGTGGACACAAGATGGCCTGCAGGGGAGGGCAGTTGTGGGCAGTTAGGGGTAACCAGGCCAGCAGAAGAGGGCAGTTGGGGGTGAACAGGCTGGCAGATGAGGGCAGTTGGGGGAGACCAGGCCAGCAAGGGAGGGCAGTTGGAGGGGACCTAGACCTGCAGGGGAGGGCAGTTGCGGGGGACCAGGCCTGCAGGGGAGGGCAGTTGGGGGGGACCTAGGCCAGCAGGGGAGGGCAGTTGCGGGGGACCAGGCCTGCAGGGGAGGGCAGTTGCGGGCACTAGGCCTGCAGGAGAGGGCAGTTGGGGGGAACCAGGCCTGCAGGGGAGGTTAGTTGGGGGGGACCAGGCCTGCAGGGGAGGGCAGTTGGGGGGAACCAGGCCAGCAGGGGAGGGCAGTTAGGGGCAACCAGACTGGCAGGGTAGGGCAGTTAGGGGTGACCAGGCCAGTAGGGGAGGGCAGTTAGGGGTAATCGGGCCGGCCGGGGAGCAGTTAGGCATCGATCAGGCTGGCAGGGGAGTTGTTAGGGGGTGATCAGGCTGGCAGAAGCAGTTAGGGGCAATCAGGCAGAGGCAGGCAAGCGGTTGGGAGCCAGCAGTCCTGGATTTTGAGAGGGATGTCCAACCACCCATTTGCATTATTTGTGTAAGAACTAGGTGGTTGGATATCCCTCAAGGGGTCCCAAATTGGAGAGGGTGCAGGCTGGTCTAAGGGACACACCCCCCTCCCGTGCATAAATTTCATGCACGGGGTCTCTAGTATTTTATAAATATACTGGAGGCCCAGTGCACAATTGGGGCGGATCGAGGCCAGGCCTGTTGGGAGGAGGAGACAGCAAGAGGTTGGCTGGCCAGCCCACCCCAATCAGGGCCTAATCAGAGCCGGGCCAGCCAGGGGGAGGGGCTGCCGGCAATTGGCTGGCAGGCCCCACTCCTGATTGGGGTTGGGGGGAAAATTGGGGGCAGGGCCGGCCGTCGGGAGGGGCTGCGGGTGGTGGGCCAGCCGGCCCACCCCTGATTGGTGGGAAGGGTGATTGGGGGGGGGGGCTGCCCCTAATCAGGGTGGGAGGGCCTATATGGGATGGGGCAGGGGGGAGGGGCTGAAGGAGGTTGGTAGGCAGGCCCCACCCCTGATCAAGCCCTTTGTTGGCTGCAGTGGGCGTCATAGCGACCGGTTGTTTTGGTTGGTCGTTCTGGTCATTACAGCATTCTGGTTGCTGGCTTTTTATATATATATAGATAATTAATGCAATATGTTAATTTAAAATAAATGTTACATGTGTTCAACTCATATTTATTTAAATTATTTATAGTTCAGTCCTAGCTCTATATTGTCCCATTTTGAAATGTAAAGTGAGGCAGATATTGACTGCTTTATTCTTTTCTATCTTAATGAAGCATTTAGACCACACAACACAAGCAACGCAATACTCAGTCACTCCCTCTCTGAACTGCAGCAGCAGCGTGGGTGTGAACAAGAATCCAAAGAGCATCCATGTCCCCTTCACAGCCTTGAGGAGGACTCTAACCTTTTCTGAAAGCACATTATCACTCTAGGATCTAAGTGATAAAGTTGCAACCACAGTTTAAAATAGCTAAACTGGTTCCTGATTTAGCTACACCAACTATTTTGTCTTCACAAAATTTCCATAAAGTATAAGTCAATGTTTAACACTGAGAATAAAAGCAAATATTTATCCTTCTATTACATGAGACCAGAGTATATTCTTTTGTTTTGTTCATTTGGTTCTTAGACTATACATATTCAATGTTGGCTAGAGTTAAATTCTCCTGAACATTACAGAATGAGGATAAGAAAGCTCCCTCCAAAGAACTTGTACACAATATAGAAAGCATTAAATCTCAATCATCAAAGTGTCAGATAATGAAACCAAGTGTCCAAACAACTGAGTAATACTAACAGGACAGGTTTGGGTCTCTACTTATCTGCAGCCATAGAATTAGCATTTATTGGCAGCAGAAAAAAAACAGGAAAGGGGCTGAATGCACCCTACCAAGTTCTAATTTTTCAACTAAATGAAAATACATACTGTTCTTATGTATCTCCACAAAAACTCTTCAAGAATATTCTTCACCCATAGTCTTAAATTTACAACACAGGTTAGACACTGGTATGTCCAACAAAAAAGGCCAGTCCTCAACCCATGAATCCAAACTTGCCAGGACTTTTCCATTTATGAATAAAAAAAAAAAAGGAGCAATGAATGACTAATACAGCTTACACTGAAGCTGCAGGACCAAAGTCTTACAGAATTATCACATGTTAAATGAGAGGTATTTTTCACATCCTAGTAGCCTTAATTCAAAACAATATATACTTTTTCCTCAAAGTAATATTCTTCAATTATCTCATTTTTCATATCCAGTGTAAATTTTTACTTTACTAAATAAAATGAAAAACTGTAAGTGAACATATCCAAAAGCAGGGTTGGAAGTGGGTACCGCATCGATTCATATTTTCCTCTGCTACCAACCCTGCTATAGGAATCAAACTATTATGAAAATGAGTGCAGCCCCACCAGGTGTGGCTCAGTGGTTGAGCATCAACTTATGAACCAGGAGGTTACAGTTTGATTCCTCGTCAGGGCACATGTCCAGGTTGCAGGCTGGATCCCCAGTAGGGGGTCATTCAGGAGGCAGTGGATCAATGATTCTCTCACCATTGATATTTATCTCTCTCCCTCTCCCTTCCTGTCTGAAATCAATAAAAAGTATTTTTAAAATATTAAAAAAAGAAAATGTGTACAAATATATCTCATTCAAAGCTAAATACCAGCCCAAAGTTCAGAACCCCAAGAACCCAAGTATGCACTTAAAAATCAATACTACTAATACAGAAATCTTGTATTGTTGCTTTGCTCCCTAGCTAAAGCAGAATAGCAGACATCTTTTTAGACAATGGAATCCACTGGTTTTATTATGAAAATAACATGATAATAAAAAAGGTATAAAATTGTACATAAACTATAATTAAAAGTAAAAATTTTTTAAGTGTGTAAAAAATATTTTCCTTAAAAAAAAATCCCCCTCAAATTCCAAACCCCTAGTGCTTTTCTTGGATGTGATCACTGTCAAGTTGCATGTGAATCTTTCCAGAAGTTTTCTAAGCAATACGGGTATGTTTAAGTGTGTGTGTGTGTGTGTATACATACATATATATGTATACATATATATGATATAAGTGCAAACGCAAATTTGGAATAAACAAGTGAAAAAATTTGGAGAAAATATAAATTCCTCCCTCCCTCCCTCCCTCCCTCCCTCCCTTCCTCCCTGAACTTGTCTTGCCCCAGTATGAACTGTTATTTGTTCATTTAGTATGTGAAAACTGTGCATTTCACAAGGATATTTATAAGCCAACTGATATTAGCCAACAAACAGCTCGATGACAAAATACTTATGAAAGTCAGCACAGGGGTTCCTGTGACCTTTTCAACCGGATGAGGCTTGCTGTTTTGGTGATTTATCTACTCTCTGTATTTAGCTTCTTTCTGGCATCATTTAAGTAGGTGTGACACAGATACTAGACGCCATCTGGGAGTCCTCCTGCATATCCAAAGGGAACCCCCTCCTTCCTGCTTCTAGTGACTTGATTATCCAAAATACTGTGCCACATGCCTGCCGCGCCCTGACAGTTTCAGACACCCCCCCCCCCCGCCCCGCCCCGCCCCACCCCGTGGGGATTCCTCCAGCAGTTCCTGTCTGTCATCTGCAGGCAGCGCAGCGCCACGCCCTTAGTACCTGTGGCCCTGGGCACTGCTGCTTCTCCAAGCCCTTTCTCCTCCAAGAGGAAATGGCCCTTCGGACACATGGCTGGCCATTTTCACTTGAAGTTTACACCAGCCCTGATGTGAGCATTATTTATCTTAAAATACTGCTATTTCCGGTAAGTCTGAAACGGTGCCACCAACTCAAGGTTAGGAAAGCATTAGGAAATAGGAGAAAAAGACGAGGAAGCCAACCAACCCCATTAGTTTCCATTCTGCATAAATAGCTTATGCAGAGAATGGCCCGAGGTAAAAAAAAAACCACAAAAACACAAAAAAACCGATCAATACCCTGCAGCTTCCCGGTAGCGAAACTTTCCCAAAACTTCCCGCCCCAGCACACTGGACCCAGTTCACCTTACATAAAAGTGCTGTCTTACAATGCTACTTCCAAAAGAACTGAACTTTCCATTATCTTAACATCAGCAACCTTGGGAAGACCCTCACTGCTCTTCAGTTAGTCAGAAACGACCAAGAAATTAGTCTCCTGGGAAAGAAGAAAAACCGACTTCTCGGGAGGCACCCGAGGCCACTCCTTTTTCTCCTACGGCGCAGGCGGGGCCGGGCTCCGAGGAAGCCACCCGCTTCCCGCTGCCCCGGAGGGCTCCTCGCTGACCCGCCCCCCCTCCGCCACACACACACACACCCAGGACCTGCAACGGCGCGGGTGGGAGGAGGGTGCGAGGGAAGCGCCTTCGGGAGGGGCTGCGGGGCCACAGGCGCGGACGCGGGCTTATACCCGGCGGGCGCGCGGACAACGATCCGGACCGACACCGGCCTCTACCAGACCGGGAAGCAGGCGGTCGTCAGGACACACCAGCGTGGGCAGGTGGGGGTGGCAACGGTGCAGACACCCGACCTGGACAGGTACGACCTGGACCGGTAGGCAGCAGGAGCAGGGCGGTGCGCACCTACGGCCGGCGGGTCGGGTCGAGGCGTGGCGCACACCTGACTGGACAGGTAAGCATGGGGCGGGCAGGGCGGTGCCTGCACTAGAGCCCACAGGTAAGCGGAGTCTAGATTTGGGTCCGGAGGCTGGACCCGCGCCAGCACTCACCCAGGCCGGCAGGTCGCAGGTGCGCGCCCCAGACCCAGGCAGGAATGGGGTTAGGAGCAGGGTCGGGGCAGGAATGAGGGTGGGGAAGAAAGCGGGTCGTGCAGGTACGCGGGTTCGGGCACCCGTACTCACCCAGGCCGGCAGGTCGCAAGCGCGCACGCCCAAGCGCACAGTGCGCTCCTCGTCTTCCAGCAGCGTCAGCGCGCGGCACAGGCGCGTGGCCTTGAGGCCGCGGCTGCGCCGGCACCAGGCGAGTAGCGCCAGCGCCAGCAGCACCCAGCTGAAGCTCAGGCCCAGGTAGCCCAGCGCGTACACCGGCAGCAGCAGCGCGAAGCTGCGGGCCAGCTGCGCCAACAGCCCCACCACGTCCACGCTCAGTGCAGCGTCGGCCACCGGGCCCGGGCCCCCGGTGTCTCCCATCATCTGCCGCCCAGCCCCCCTGCCAGCGCGTCCAGTCCCGGCCGAGGTGACTCTACCCGAGCGCCAGCGCCCCTCTGAGGGGACGGCGCCTCCCCTGCCGCCCGCGCGCGCTGCCGCCTGCAGGCGGCGTGTGACGTCAGCGCGCAGGACGGCGAAGCGGGGCCGCGGCGGGCGGGGCCCGGGCTGGGTACGTCACTCCTGGGTGGGCGGGGCCGGTGCGTGACGCCGTTGCGCCGGTGAGGTATTGTGGGCGGGGCTTGAGTGGGCGGGGCGGTGGGAGGGCCTTGGCGGGGCCGGCCGCTCCGTCTTCACCGGGTGGTGGGCCAGCTTCTGGGAGTGGGCGGAGCCCAGCGAGGGATGCACTTCGCGGGGTCTCTGGGGGACGGCGCGCGGGGTCTCTGGCTGCCTACCTGCGGAGCAGGATTGCGGGCTGGGCTGCCGGCATGGCAGTGGCCTTTACAGCACCGATTGCGGAGCGCCCTGGGCTTGGGAACGGCTCTGTCGCCTGGCGGGGGGGACCGGAGGACGGGTGGATCGGCCAGGGCGCGGTTCCTGGAGGGCTGGTGTGGAAGGAGAAGTGCGCGCTCCTGCGGGTTCCTTCCACCTGCAGGTTTGGGGAAGTGGCTGTTTCATAGACTTTTAACATGTTAAAAACCGCGCTCCTGAGTGGTTGATAGTGCAGCGCCATAAAGCAAAGCAGTTACCGCTCTAGTCGTGCGGATGATGCTACAGCATAAAGATGTGTTGTTTTTGTGTGCTTTTTAATATATTTTTTTTTACTTATTTTAGAGAGGAAGGGAGAGGGAGAGAATCATCAATGATGAGAGAGAACCATTGATTGGCTGTTTCCTGCAGGCCCCTACTTTGGATCGAGCTCTCAACCAGGGCATGTGCTCTTGGCCGGAACCTGGGACTCTTAAGTCCGCAGGCCGGGGCTCTATCCACTGAGCCACACCATCTAGGGCAAGATGTGTTGTTTTGGAAATCGCAGCCAGCTTAGACATGAGAAAAACGCAACAGGATGGGGCCCTTTTACTTGAGTGTTAGACATAGGAATTTCGGCCCCAGCTAACGTGTCGGAGGCGATGCTGGCAGGAAAGTGGGATTCCAGCTCGAGGCAGGATGCTGCTCAGCTTCCCTGGAAGATGGTCACGTCCTGGCTACTTAATGCTGAAAAGACTCGTTAGATATGGCTTGCGATTTCTGAGAAGCACAGCAGCCTCTGATCACTTTATTTTCCAGGAAACTCAACCAGTACTTCCTAGTTAACTGTCCTTCAGCATATGCACTGACTTACAAGGAAATTTTAATTAAATTTATATAGACAGGGCTGTTTTTTAACCCCTCTCTTACTCTTTAAACCTTGTTACTGGTAGCCTTGAATTACCAACTTCAGGAAGAGCAGGGACTATAGGAGAGAAATAAAGCATGCTTACTTATTTTTACATTCATGATTGACATGTGTTCTTCCTTGCCATATTGCAGGGATTCTGGAATGATAACCTGATTACTACACAGTGGCTGCAGGACAAAGCCTGGTGCCTTCAGGACAAAACTGTGCTATCCCACAGACCACTTGCTGTGTGAGATGAAGAGCACTGCCAACTAAAGACTAAGCTGCAATCAGCCTTGTTAGATTGGAGGAATCAGACTTCCTAACATGACTTTGGGGTTGGGGGATTGCATTGGCATGCATTCCTAACTTTACCAAGTCTCATTAGTAATTTCACCTGGCTTTAAGTTCCTTGAGAGCAAGAATCACATTTATTAGGGTTATCAGCATATCTTCAGGCTGGCACAGTGCCTGGCATAGCAAATATTGAATGAATAAACCTATCTCCTCCCTTCATCTGGAGTCTGTATATAATTATGTGTGCATGTGTTTTGTTGTTACGGAGACATAAATACACATCTCAAAAACCTTGCTCTAGGGTCTAGAACACTCAACTTCAGTGGAAGGTGCTAAATCTCAAACAAAGGAAGTAGTTTTCTCTTACTCTTCACCGAATTACATTATGTAAGCTGTAAATACAGGGGATAGGCAATAGTAGGGCTACAGTTGGGAGTACAAGAAACAGTTTGTTCTTGTATTATTATTTATTAAGTATTGTACTATTTTCCATACGAAAAACTGTCAACCTACTTTTGCTCACTGCTGTGTGTAAAATGGTGGATCTCAACTCTTCCTATGCAACAGTTTAATGCTCAGATGCAACCTTCCACTCATGACTAGGTTGCGACCTCACCAGCAATTGTCTTGTTAACACAAAGGAGCGTGAGCCTTTCCTCTGAAGAGTGGTAGAATCGCATCCTATAGATATGACATGTGAACACAAGCCACATAAGGAATCCTGCACATCTGCGATGAAGTCTTTGACCCGGGGGCCTAGGGATGTAAAATACATGGAAGTGTCCATCAGCTTCCTGGCCTCGGCTGCCTTTTTGAGCCTACTTCCCTGTCTTTGGTCACACCAGAAGGCAGAATACATCTCTCTGCACCGAGTCAATAACAGGCCCAGCTCAGTTCTTAGGTCCTCGCTAGTATTTTATTCTTAATACGCTTCAATCTCTGTGACCTTCACGTTACCTGTTTCCTTCTCTTCTGTGCAAACAGTTCTCCAATGAAAGGCTCTGGTTTCTCAGAGGAAAGGGGAACATCACTGTGCATGTTCTAGAACAAAACTGTGGCCCTCGCTGGGTTGGCTCAGTTGTTAGAGCGTACACCCGCAGAATGAAGGGTCATGGGTTTCATTCCAGTCAAGGGCAGGTACCTCGGTTGCAGGCTCTATCCCCGGGCCTGGACCATGTGGGAGGCAACCAATCAATGTGTTTCTCTCACATCAGTGTTTCTCTCTGTGTCTCTCTCCCCCACTTTTCCACTCTCTCTAAAAATAAAAATAAAAAATCAATGGGAAAAATATCCTTAGGTGAGGATTAGCAACAACAACAAGCTGTGAAGTTCATTGTCTGCTCTCATTCCTTTCTGGTTTCAGATTAAAGTGCTGCCTTCTGGCCCCAGCTGGTTTGGCTCAGTGGATAGAGTGTTGGCCTGTGGACTGAAGGGTCCCAGGTTAGACTCCAGTCAAGGGCATATACCCGGGTTGCAGGCTCGATCCCCAGAAGGAGGCATGCAGGAGGCAGCCGATCAATGCTTCTCTCTCATCACTGGTGTTTCTATCTCTCTCCCTCTCCCTTACTCACTGAAATATATATATATACACACACACACATTCTCTCTCTCTCTCTCTCTCTCTCTCTCTCTCTCTCTCTAGGGGCCCAGTGCACTGAAAGGAACCGTGGGCTGCAAGGCTGCAGTAGGCACAGGGGCAGGTCTCTGCGCATCCTCCACTGACTCTGCCCAGCCCCTCCCACCATGGCCCCCAGTCCCCTGTCTGCAGGCAGCCCCACTCCTGCTGCTGCTACTCCCACACACTGCCAGTGCCGACCCTGCTCCCACCCGCTGATGGTGCAGAGCAAATGGGGCTGGCGCCAGCAATGGGTGTGAGTGGCAGCTGCTGCCTGGGATCGCCCCCAGGAGCAAGGGGAGGTGGAGAAGCCCTCAGGCGCAATCCAGGCCGGCAGCCTCTGCTCACAACTGCTGATGGAGCAGAGTCTTCGGGACCAGCTCTGGGCACCAGCAGCGGGTGCAAGTGGTGGCTCTGGTGGTGGCTGCAGGTACAAGTGGAGCTGGCATTGGCAGTGGGTGCGAGTGGCGGCTCCAGCGCTGGCAACGGGTGTGAGCAGGGCCTGCACCAGCAGCAGGTGCAAGCGCCAGGTGGGACTGTGGAGAGCAGGAGCAAAGAATTTTCAGTAACCACCAGAGGCTCGCCTGATGACAGCAAATGACAGTTACTGGCGCCCCACCTTGGTTTGGGGCCCCTGCTCACCTGCTCCATCATCCCTCCATGGCCAAAGCCTGCCATGTCCTGCACATGCCCCCTGGTGGTCAGAGCACATGATAGCCACTAATTGTTTGGTTGTTCAGTTGTTCTGCCATTTGGTCTATTTGCATATTAGCCTTTTATTATATACATAAAAGTGCTGCCTTCTGTTTCAGTTAAATTCTTTTCACTTTGTTGTAGATCCCCTCCTGCCTAGATCTGGGCCTTATCAATTGTTCTGTCCACCTCTACTACCTCTCCTTGTCCCAGCTGCATCCCCTACACCCCTGCAGAGGTTTCATTGTAGAGGTGGAAGCCACTCTGACTCTCACTCAGATTATTTGGTCGTTGTGTGCATATTCTCTCCCCTAGTAATTACAAGCTCCTGGAGGCCCAGCCTGTGTTTTAGCTATCTCTAGCACTCTATAGTACCAATGTCATCACATGAACTTAGTAAGGTAAATATTACAAGAGAAAATGTAATATTTGATTGGCAAGTGAGTTATTTAGAAAATAATTGTTTTAAGAAGTCTGAGGAAAGATTGTTTTGTCTTCATCTATAGACATTTATTTTGCAAACACGGGGGAGATAGCGAGAAAGACGAACGAGCATTTGCAAAGCCTGTGAACATGGTGCATTTGGGTGACTGTATAAGTTGTCCTGTTTGGTGATGAAAAAGATAGAGGCGGGAGTGACATGAGATTCATGTGCTAGATGACTGGCTGCAGTGCAGGATGGATTGGTAGGGGCTAGAATGAAAAATATAGACAAAGACATATTATCTTGACAAGAGTTAGCGATTGCACTTGGGAGGTGAGGGAGAAGGGTCATTCTTGCAGTATGGGTGTGGGTGGAAACAGTATCCACTGTTTTCTTGTTGATGGAAGGACACACTGGTTAAGAGGATGATTTAGCCTCAGATCATCCACCAGCCTAGCTGTGTGCCCTCAGGCAAGCAAATTAACCTTTCTGGTCCTCAGACTCCTCATCTGAAAAGCTGTAACATGCCTAGCTCATGCGGGATGCTAGGAGAATTAAATGAATTACTAAATGCCTCATTTGGAGCAGTCCCTGAATAAAACATAACTATCACCAATATTACCTTTCCTAACTTCCTTCTATGTTCTTTCTAAGTTCGGATGAGTAGAAATGAAAAAGGTAGGAGTGGTATGTTAAAAACCAGAGTATCATTAAATACAAAAGGCTTAATAGATCTGTTAATTTCTCTAAGGCAAGGAACTAAGTAAACGGCCTTTGTATCTGGAATACATAGATGGGCCCATAAAACTGTAACCGGTTCATAATAGTATATAACTAAAAAATAAAATGTATGAAAAATAAAATTTGTATCTATAGAAAAACCATATAAAAAGCACAGACTGAAGTATTGCTTAACACATGATTTACAAATTTACTTTTTTAACGTTTTTATTTATGGATTTTAGAGACAGAGGGAGATGAGAGAAACATCGTTTTGTTGTTCTTATTTATACATTCATTGGTTGCTTCTTGTATGTGTCCTGAGCGGGGATTGAACCCGAAACTTTGGTGTATCTGAACCATGCTCTAACCATCACATCTTACCCAGCCAGGGCAAGTATTTACTCGCACGCGCGCGCGCGTGAGAACATTTAGTGTAATATTTTGTCAGCATCATTTGTATACTAAACAAATGCAAAATAGTGTTTGGAAACAGCTGGGTGTGAGTTACATGGCACCGCTGGACTGGGACCTGCACCGCTGCATCCTGCACGTGATAAAATAAACCTGAGATGCAGAACATTCGCCTTCATGATTCAAAGCTCATCTCTCGTGTCGCATGAAGTCATCCTTTCACGACTGCTTTTTCAAATGCATCGATTCCTGCCATTCTTACAAGTGTTTTATCAAATGACAACAAGTGGAGAAATGATCTGTAAAGTGCAAAGCCTTATACAGATGAAAAGCCCTTACATCACCGACAGTAAATCTGTGAGGTCTGGCGCTTCCATAGCCTGGACACACTGCCTTTCCAAGAGCCAGGTCGGGGCCTCCGATGATCCAGGGGCCACCAGGCTAAGTGGAGCCGGTTAAGCGGCAGCCAGGCCTCATTTTTCTCTTTTAGCTCCCCTCCTGCCGGACCCACAGCGGGGTCAGCCCAGCGTCGTCGGAAATCTGGCTGGGCGCATCAAGCGCAGGGAAATCCCAGCCAGCAACCGCTCTGCCCTCTGCTGCTTGCGCCTCCCGAAGGCCGGGAGTCGGGTCGCGCATGCGCGCTAGGGAGGCCGCGGAGCATGCCGGGCCAACGGTAGCTGGGCTCTCCCGCCTCAGCTTGCTGGTTGCTAGGAGTCGGCGACGCCCCTCCGGAGGAGAATACAGTGCCGCGGGCCTTTCCTCTTGGGGCCGCGCCTGCGAGCGGCGATGGAGCCGGGGAAGGTGGGTGCGCACGGGCTCTGGAAAGTTCACGGAACTTGCTTAATTGGTCCAGTCTCCATAGTGTCCAGTCACCCGGCGGCCCTGGGCCTGGGCCGGACCCCGGTGACCGCTTAGCCTCCTTTTACCCACCGCTTAACGCCACAGACTCCCCGACCTCTGTCTTCTATCCGTTTCCCTCTCGTTTTTTTAAGTTATCCTGTAGCGTAAGTTTCCTAAGATTTGTTAGTAGGTTGATTTTTAAATCTGAAAACCAAACACTGTTATATGACATAAGACGTATTCACTGCAGACCTAAACGTGATTGGGCCAATAATGTCGTTGTTGACATTTGGTGATCACTTTTAAAGGAAAGCTGTCGTTTACCTTCACTTCGGGGACATCTCTCTCTCTCTCTCTCTCTCTCTCTCTCTCTCTTCATCTCTTCCTCCCTCCCTCCCTCCGTGTGTGTGTGTGTGTGTGTGTGTGTGTGTGTGTGTATGGGTGTTTGTCCCTTTCTACTTTCTCCATCCTCTTTCTAGAACTCTGATTCAGTCTCTTGGTAAGTGTTGGACTGGCGGCTTGTATTTCCCATCTCTTTGCCTTCTAAAAAATATAGACATATTGATATATTAGGGGGATTTCTCCAACTTTATTTACTTAAATTTTTTACTTTGTTACATTTAATATTAAGAATTTTTGTTCTCATATTGCTCCTTTTGTAGCATGTTTTAATTTGTGCTTAAGAGATTTTTAATATCTTCCAGAGGATATAACTCTTATGCCTTTAAAAAAGAAAATAAATATTTCTGTTCATTTTCTTGTGTCATTTTCTCTATTTGTTCGTCTTGATTCTTCTCTCTTTTTAAAATTCTCACTGAGGATATGCTTTTATTGAATTTAGAGAGAGAGGAAGGGAGAGAGAGAGAACATCAATGAAAAACATTGATTGGTTGCCATGCCAGGGCCAGGGATGAAACACCCAGCCTAGATATGTGCCCTGATGGGGAACTGAACCTGAAACCTGTTGGTGTACAGGACAATACTGTCACCAACTGAGCCACCCAGCCAGGGTGATTCTTCTCTTTCTTATGTTGGTTTTTCTTAAATGACAGATTGACCCTTCATATTTATGAATGAAGCACCAGCTTGGGACTGGCACTGATAGGCTGCGGAGGGACCTGGAAAAGGGAGGACTGTGTTGCCTATGCTTAGCCTGAGCCTTGAGGCAGTATGGACATTTACATTATGAAGCAGCCAAAGAAAAACATTCTGTAATAAGTTATAGGTAATTTTAGACCAGTGAATAATTTTTAAAAATCTGTATATCGGTTACCATTTATTCTGGTAGATAGACAGTAAATTCCTGCGTATTCAGGACTCATTGCATTGACTGAAATGGTCTAATGAAAAGCAGCTTAGTAGAGCTTACAAAATATAATTATTTTAAACTTGGAAAATTCCAACTTTATACTTTTCTTTTTAGAGAAAAACCAAAGATGAAACATGGACAGCAGATGACCTCCGAAAACACCTTTGGGTAAATGTATTTAAAATATTTGAGCTGGGGTCTGATGGGACAGTTTTTCCTGGTTCTCAGCCCTATACAACTTTGCTTCCATGTGGCTCATTTTAGGGGTGTCCTCTACTCATGTGGGTAGTAGCTCTGGGTCTGTGGTGAGAAAGGGCTTTTCTAGCCCAGCCGGAATGTCACCAACTCTGTCTGGCTTCTTTCATGGTTCAGAGCCCAGGTTGTGTGTGCATTGTGTGTGTCTGTGTGTGTGTATGTGTACGTATGTGGAGGGAGGCTTGGGGATTGAGAGAGATCCCCTGAGAGTTTTATAAGGAAGGTCCTTGTACTTGAGTAGGACCTGGATGGGCCTCAGACACTGTGACATAGCTTCAGTACCTTGTTCTCTCTATTCTTTTTCTTTTTGAAAATCTAAACTGAAAGAAGCTTGTGAGTTCTCAAGGCTCACCCCAGGGCCTCCACGTGTGCCATTTAGTCATTGATTTGCATATTTATTCTGCTATTTCTTTTTTTTTCCTTCAGTATCCTGTCCCTTTTCTTTCTAATCTGGGTAGAGTTTTAGATTTGACTTGATAACAAATGGGAATGTGTCTCCCAAGTGGGCGCTGGTCTGCAGTCATAGAAATGCTGTGACACCTCTGTGGCTGTGGAGGCTTCTCCTGTCCTTCCTGCTGGCAGGGGAGCAGGACACAGTGGCAGCTGGTGGTTTTAAGGCTGTCATGCTCAGAAACCCTTTCCTTTTTCTTGCTTTGGCTGCACAGTCGGCACTTCCTAGGGAAGATAAGAAACACAAGGAAAAAAAGCTACATAAGGACTTGGAGATGGATGCAGAGTCCAAGGAGCAGAAGCCTAGGGATCCAGTCTGGGATGCCAAGCGCAGGGAGAGGGTGGCAGACAGAGACCACCATGGCTCCAGGGAGCATCCTCATGGGGACAGAGACAAGGAGAAGCCACGGGAGAGGAGAAGGGGTGCCCGGGACCTGGACAGAGAGAAGCTGAGGAACAAGGCCCGAGAGCATGACACAGAGAAGCACCAGAGCCGAGGCAAAGACCGGGAGAGGGACTGGGAGCGTGAGGGAGAGCACCGGGTGCGGAGGGAGGAGCCCAAGCCTGCGGCCAGGCACCACAACTGGTCTGAGCACAGGATGCGGTCAGGTACGTGTCTGGGCTGTGGCCCTCCCAGGGCCAGGCATGTGGGCGAGCCCCTCTGAAGTGCTCACTCCCCACATTGTCCTTGCCCTTTGTTTTCGGAGGCTCAGCTTTGTGTTTGGTTGTGCCCATGCTAAACTGTTTGCTTTGCAAGATGGTTTTCTTTTTGGTATTTTAAAACTCATTTCAGTGAATGAAAGGAGTAACAATTTTCTCATTTGCTAGAGTTTTACTATTGAAACACTAGTGGCCTGGTGCACGAAATTCGTGCATATTAAAAGGGGATTAATTAGAGGAAATAATTTAATATTGCTATTTGCCCTTTCTCTATAATAGAAGTGTTAGAGATGAAAGAAAACTAGTAAAATGTATATGAAAACCTTCCTCCTGTCAGAGTCTGGGGCACACCATGGGACCCAGAGTCAAGTCCCCGCCCACCCACATTCGCCTCAAAATCACGTGAGATCCAGACCCAATCACCGCCCCCCCCAGCTTTGGGGTTAGATCCAGACCTGGCCATTCCCACCCTTGTCAAGCCCCTCTGGGCAGGGGACATAGCCTCAGGTCCCAGGACGGGGGGCATGGCCTGAGGTCCCCCAGCCCAGACCAGGGCGGGGGGCATGCCTTGAGGTCCCCCGTCAAGCCCTGCCAGGTGTGGGACATGGCCTGAGATCCCCTGTCAAGCCCCGCTGGGTAGGGGGGCGCGGCCTGAGTTCCCCCAACCCAGCACTGGGGGTACACCTTGAGGTCCCCCGTCAAGCGCCGCTGGGTGGGGAGCACGGCCTGAGGTCCACTGTCAAGCCCTGCCAGGCAGGAGGGCGTAGTCTCAAGTCCCCTGGCCCAGTGCTGGGGCGGGGAGTGTGGCCTGAGGTCCCCCAGCCTGGTGCCGGGGCAGGGAGAGCAGCCTGAGGTCCCCTAGCCCAGCACCAGGACGGGAAGCACCTTGAGGTCCCCCATCAAGCCCCGCTGGGCAGGGGGCGTGGCCTTAGGTCCCCTGGCCTGGCACCAGAGTGGGGGTTGCGGCCTGAGGTCCCCATGAAGCCCCACCAGGTGGGGGGTGTGGCCTGAGGTCCCCCAGCCTGGTGCCAAGGTGGGAGGCATGGCCTGAGGTCCCCTGTCAAGCCCTGCCAGGTGGGGGCTGCAGTCTGAGGTCCCCTAGCCCAGCACCAGGACAGGAAGTGCACCTTGAGGTCCCCTGTCAAACCCTGCCGGGTGGGGAGTGTGGCCTGAGGTCCCCTGTCAAGCCCTGCTGGGTGGAGGACATGGCCTGAGGTCCCCTGTCAAGCCCCACGGGGGTGAGGGAGGGCATAGCCTCAGGTCCCTGCTGATTGCTCGTTAAGGCTCCTTATGGGAACTTGGCCTCAGCTGTGGTTGTAGCCATCTTTGTGACGGAGTGATGGTTAATTAGCATATTCCCTCTTTATTAGCTAGGATTCCAGATTAATTATCTTCGTAAATCTCAAGCCACATTGTAGATAAACAAAAGTTATGCTCTTTGGTAAAAAAATTTCTCAGAAGTACCCATTTTATTTTAAGCAACTAGAGGCCCAGTGCATAAAATTCATACACGGGGGTGGGGGGTGGTTCCCCTCAGCCCAGCCTGGACCCTCTCCAATCTGGGACACCTTGGGGGATGTACAACTGCTGTTTTCGGCCCAATCCCAGGGACATGCCTCTCATAATCCAGGACTGCTGGCTCCTAACTGCTCACCTGCCTGATTGCCCCTAACTGCCCCCCCTGCCAGCCTGGTTGCCCCTCACTGTCCCACCTGCTGGCCTAGTTGCCCTGAACTGCCCCCTGACGGTCTGGTTGCCCCACGCAGCCTGCTGGTCAGTTGTTTGGTCGTCCCTCGCTAACCCCCCTGCTGGCCTGGTCGCCCCGTGCAGCCTGCTGGTCAGTCGTTTGGTTGTCCCTCGCTAACCCCCCTGCTGGCCTGGTTGCCCCACGTGGCCTGCTGTTCGGTTGTTACTGTGAGGGCATCGTGACCAATTTGCATATTACCCTTTTATTAGTATAGATATTTAACAATTTGTCTGAATATTCAATTTGGTCCTTATATTTGAAAATGTTGATTCTCTTCATTTTAAGCGTAATGACTTTTGTCTTGGCAGATTCAAAAGTGAAAATCTAGTTTTCACTATTGGAGGGAGCTGTGTGTATTGTCACTGGTTGTGTGTGGCTCTGCTGGTCCCTTTGGCCTCTCTCAGAGGTGGAGGGGGGCAGCGACCGGCTGTAGGTGGTGCCCTCCTCCACTAGTCCCAAGGTCGCATTGATTCTCTTGCAGCTGAGCACTTGGCGGAAATGTCCGCCCAGCAGGGCATTTTTCTGGACGGGCTGTGCTACCCCAGCACCTCTGTTGGTGACACAGGGCCCGAAGGTGTGTGCATTGGGCTGGTGCCACTGAGTTCCAGCAGCTAGGCTGCACCTGCCAGGTTGCCTCCTTAGCAGTTGCCACTGGTCCCCCTTTTTTCCCCATTGACCCTTTGGAGCCCACCACCACCCCTCACTCCAGGCCTTCCCTGCACTATTGTCTGTG
Source organism: Corynorhinus townsendii (assembly GCA_026230045.1). Taxonomy (NCBI): domain Eukaryota; kingdom Metazoa; phylum Chordata; class Mammalia; order Chiroptera; family Vespertilionidae; genus Corynorhinus; species Corynorhinus townsendii. The sequence continues at coordinate 102,032,430 of JAPDVU010000004.1, read as the reverse complement.
TCCAGGGGTTATGCACATATGCATCCAAGGTCTTTGGTTAATCTTTTCCCAGCCACCCACCCACCCCTGTTGTCCCTCTGAGATTCATTTTTAGTTTAAATTCTAGGACTTTTCATTCTTGAGATTATAGAATGTGGTCTAATAGAAGAATATGCTTTCATATGTTAATACATAATTTTGTAATGCAGTATTTACAAAAAAGACTGCAGCAAGATGTTAGGGGGCCTTTTGGGTGTCTGAAGTTTGGGAATGTTAAAAGTATGTTTTTTTGTCCTCGCCAGTTTGGCTCAGTGGATAGAGCATCAGCTTGTGGATTGAAGGGTTCCGGGTTTGATTCCAGTGAAAGGCATGTACCTCGGTTGCAGGCTCAATCCATGGCCCTGGTTGGGGCGCATGTGGGAGGCAACCAATCGACATTGATGCTTCTCTCTCTGTCTCTTCTTCTCACTTCCACTCTCTCTAAAAAAAAATCAATGAAAAAATGTCCTCTGGTAAAGATTAACAACAAAAAACAAACAATAAAAGTATGTTTTCTTTTAATAGTAAGTAAAGTAAGAACTGAAGAGAACGAGAGGGGAGATGAGAACTCTGAAAGAGGAGATGAAGAGAGAGAAAGAAGATACCGAGAAAGGAAGGTACGCGTACGAGGCCCCAAACACTGCAAATCGATGACATGTTGGTGTTAGAGGCATTGGGGAAATTTTGTAACATAAACTTTGAGGCTTGGGAAGACACCCAGGGGGTAAGCTCTGCATTAAATCATAATTATGTCCTTATGATCATTTCTGGAAAGGAACTTGTTGGATCAGGGTAAATGTAGACGTCCCCCATTCGCCTTACATAAAAGCTTTAGTTACTTATGTCCTCAGGGTGCTGTCCCTGTGTCCTCAGCAGATGTGTCCCAGGTGGTGTCCTGACTCAGGAGGATGGGTGCATGGCATTTGTAGGCCTGTGGCAGGTGTGTCCTGCGCACTGATACCTGATACCTGTGGCAAACCCACCTGCTGCATTTGTTCCCTTTCTAGTGGAGTCCTTCTTTAAAAAAATAATTCTTCATTGTTGAAAGTATTACATATGTCCTTTTTTACCCTCCATAGACCCCCTCCAGCCCGCCCCCCCCCCTTGGCCTTCACTGCCCCATTGTCTGTGTCCATGGGCCATGCATATATGCATACAATGTCCTTGGTTGATTACCTCCCACACACCCTCCCCTACCTTCCCTTAAAGATTCCACACACTGTTCCATGCTTCTATGTCTCTGGATCCACTCTGTTCATCAGTTTATTTTGTTACTTAGATTCCACAGATGAGTGAGGTCATGTGATACTTGTCTTTCTCTTACTGATTTACTTTACTTAGCATGATACTCTACAGGTGCCTCCATGCTGTCTCAAAGGGTAGGAGATTCTTCTATTTTACTGCTGCATAGTATTCCATAGTATAAATGTACCACAGTTTTTTAATCCACTTACTGATGGGCACTTGGGCTGTTCTAGATCTTAGCTATTGTAAATTATGCTGCTATTTGATGCCTGGTTCATGAAATTCGTGCACAGGTTGGGGGGTCCCTCAGTCTGGCCTGTACCCACTCCAATCCGGGACCCCTTGGGGGATGTAGTCGGACATCCCTCTCGCAATCTGAGACCACTGGCTCCTAACTGCTCACCTGCCTGCCTGCCTGATCACCCCTAACCACTCTGCCTGCCTGCCTGCCTAATTGCCCCTAACTGCCCTCCCCTGCCGGCCTAATTGCCCCTAACCCCTCTGCCTGCCTGTCTGCCTGATGGCCCCTAACCGCTCTCCCCTGCTGGCCTGATTGCCCCTAACTGCTCCCCTGCCAGACTGATCACCCCTAACCACCTCTGCCTCGGCCCCCGCCACCGTGGCTTTGTTTGGAAGGAGGACCAGATGCCCAGAAGATGTCTGGTTGACCCAATCTAATTAGCATATTACCCTTTTATTAGTATAGATGAACATGGGGTGATATTCTTTCTGATTGGTGTTTTGGGTTTCTTAGGATATATTCCTAGAAGTGAGATCACTGGGTCAAATGGAAGTTCCATCTTTAATTTTTTGAGGAAACTCCATACTGTTTTCCATAATGGCTGCACCAGTCTGTGTTCCCACCAGCAGTGTACTAGGGTTCCCTTCTCGCCACATCCTTGCCAGCACTTGTTGTTTGTTGATTTGTTGATGGTAGCCATTCTGATAGGTGTGAGGTGATACCTCATTGTGGTTTTAATTTGCATCTCTCTGATCATCAGTGATTTTGAGCATTTTGTCATGTCTCTTGGACATCTGTGTGTCCTCTTTAGAGAAGTGTCTATTAGGTTCCTTGCCCATTTTTTAATTGGGTTGTTTGTCTTCCTTCTGTTAAGTTGTATAACTTTCTTATATATTTTGGATATTAACCCTTTATCAGGTGTATCATTGCCAAATATGTTCTCCCATACGTATGGGCTTCCTTTTCATTTTGTTGATGGTTTCTTTTGCTGTGCAGAAGCTTTTTATTTTGATGTAGTCCCATTTGTTTATTTTCTCCTTAGTTTCCTTTGCCCTAGGAGCTGTACCGTAAACATATTGCTAGGAGAGATGTCTGAGATTTTGTTGTCTATATTTCTTCTAGGATTTTTAGGGCTTCATGACTTACATTTAAGTCTTTTATCCATTTTGAGTTTATTTTTGTGTATGGTGTAAGATGGTGTCTAGTTTAATTTTTTTGCCTGTATCTGCCCAATTTTCCCAACACCATTTATTGAAGAGACTGCCTTGACTCCATTGTATGCTCTTGCCTCCTTAGTCAAATATTAATTGAGCATAATGGTTTGGGTCAATTTCTGGGGTCTCTTTTCCACTTCATCCTATATAATAATCCTATATAATAAAAGTGCAGTATGCAAATTGTCCCCTTGACCGGAAGTTCGTCTGGGAGTTCTACTGGGGGCGGGGAAGGGAGGTTGTACTGGATGGAAGCTAGCAGCCGCTAGGGACCCCACCAGCGCACAAATTTCATGCACTGGGCCTCTAGTTGGTCTATGCCTGTTCTTGTGCTAGCACCAGGCTGTTTTGATTAAGGTGGCTTTGTAGTTTAACTTGAAATCTGGTATTGTGATTCCTCCAACTTTGTTGTTCTTTCTCAAGATTGCTGCAGCTATTCGGGGTCTGTTTTGGTTCCATATAAATTTTTGGAGTATTTGTTCTAAATCTGTGAAATACACTGTTGGTATTTTAATAGGGATTGCATTAAATCTATAGATTGCCTTGGGTAGTATGGACATTTTATTTTATTTTTATTTTTATTCTTTTTAATATATTTTATTGACTTTTTACAGAGAGGAAGGAAGAGGGATAGAGAGCTAGAAACATCGATGAGAGAGAAACATCGATCAGCTGCCTCCTGCACACCCACCACTGGGGATGTGCCTGCAACCAAGGTACATGCCCCTGACCGGAATCGAACTCGGGACCTTTCAGTCCGCAGGCCGATGCTCTATCCACTGAGCCAAACCGGTTTCGGCAGTATGGACATTTTAATGAAGTTGATTCTACCGATCCATGAACACAGTATATTCTTCCACTTGTTTATATCTTCTTCTTTCTCTTTTTTCAACATCTTATAGTTTTCTGAATACAGATCTTTTGCCTCCTTGGTTAAGTTTATTCCTACATATTTAAATTTTTTTGTTGCAATGGTAAATGTGGTTGCTTGTTTACTTTCTATTTCTGAGAATTCATATCTTCTATCTATTAAAGGCTAATATGCAAAGTGTCCCCTCAGGAGTTCGACTGGGAGACCGGAAGTTTGACCGCTTGCTATGATGTATGCTGACCCCGGGGGGTGGTGTGGAACGAAGGAAGGCCCTGGCCAGCAGCCAGAAAGCCCCAATAGGCCCTGATCTCCAGCCAGGCCTAAGGACCCTACCCATGCATGAATTTCATGCACTGGGTCTCTAGTTGGTGTATAAAAATGCCATAGATTTTTGGGTATTGATTTTGTATCCTGCTACATTGCCAAATTCATTTATTAAATCTAGTAGTTTTTTGGTGGAGTCTTTAGGTTTTCTATGTATAATATCATGTCATCTGTGAATAATGACAGTTTCACATTCTCCTTTTCATTTGGATGCCTTTTATTTCTTATTATCTGATCGCTATGGCTAGGACTTCCAGTACTATCCTCCTATCTAATAAAGAGGGAATATTCAAATTGACTGTCATGCTATCACAAAGATGGGGGTGCCCAGTCCCCTCAGTCCCCCTGGAGTCCCACAGTCCTTTCAGCCCAGCAGGGGCATGGCAGGTGCACGGTTTGGCTGGACCCACCCTCAGCCCCCCCAGCCCCCCAGGGCCGGCCCGAGGCTCAGGTAACCAGGGCTGGATGAGGCTTGCGCTGCTGGCAGTGGCAGCAGCAGAGGTGTGATGGGGGCATTGCCTTCCCCTGATTGCCGGGTCACCTCCTGCCCTTGAGGACTCCCAGACTGTGAGAGGGGGCAGGCTGGGCTGAGGGACCCCCCCCCACTCCATTGTATGAATTTTCATGCACAGGGCCTCTAATGTTGAATAAGAGTGGTGACCACAGACATCGCTGTCTTGCTCCTGTTCTTAGGAGAAATGGTTTTAGTTTTTGCCCATTGAGTATGATGTTGGCTGTAGGTTTGTCATCTATGGCCTTTATCATGTTGAAATATGCTCCCTTTATTCCCACTTTGCTGAGAGTTTTTTATCAAAAGTGGGTGTTGGATTTTGTCCAATGCTTTTTCTGCATCTGTTAATGTGATCATGTGATTTTTGCCTTTCAATTTGTTCATGTGAGGTGTCCCGTTTATTGATTTGTAATTGTTGTACCAGCCTTGTATCCCTGGATTAAATTCCACTTGGTCATGCATGGTCTTTTTAATGTATGGCTGGATCCAATTTGCTAATATTTTATTAATATTTTATCATCTGTGTTCATCAAGGATATTGGCCTGTAATTCTCTTTCTTTGTAGTATCTTTATCTGGTTTTGGAATTAGGGTAATGCTGGAATCATAAAAAGAGTTTGAAAGTGTTCCTTCTTCTGAAATTTTTTGGAATAGTTTGAGGAGTATAGGTGTTGGTTCTTCTTTGAATGTTTGGTAAAACTCCCCTGTGAAGCGGTGGACCAGGGCTTTTATTTGCTGGGAGTTTTTTGATCACTGCTTCTATTTCATCAGTTGTTATGAGTTTAATCAGGTTTTCTGATTCTTCCTGTTTCAGTTTTGGGAGATTGTATTTTTCTAAGAATTTGTCCACTTTATCTACATTGTCCAGCTTGTTGGCATACTAGAATAGTTGTTTATAGTATTTTCTTACAATCCTTTGTATTTCTGTGGTGTCAGTGGTTACTTCTCCACTTTCGTTTCTGATTTTATTTATTTGGGTCCTCTCTCTTTGTTTCTAGATGAGTTTGGCTAACAGTGCATCAATTTTGTTTATCTTTTCAAAGAACCAGTTCTTGGTTTCATTGATTTTTTTTTTATATTATGTTTTTTTTAGTCTGCATATCATTTATTTCCACTCTAATCTTTATTATTTCCTTCCTTCTACTTACTCTGGGCTTTTCTTATTGTTCTCTTTCTAGTTCTTTAAGATGTAGGGCTAAATTGTTCATTGTTGATTTTTCATGTTTTTTGAGGTAGGCCTGTAGTGTTATGAACTTCCCTCTCAGGACTGCTTTCACTGTGTCCCAGAGATTTTGGGTTGTTGTGTGCTCATTTTCATTGGTTTCTAGGACGTTTTTGATTTCTTTCTTGATCTTGTTGGTAACTCATTTATTGTTTAATAACATGCTATTTAGCCTCCATGTGTTTGAATGTTTTGGGGTGTTTTTACTGTAGTTGATTTCTAATTTCATTCCACTGTGATCTGAGAAGATGCTTGATATGATTTCAATCTTCTTGAACTTGTAGAGACTTGTTTTGTATCCTAACATGTGGTCTATCTTTGTTAATGATCCATGTGTACTTGAGAAGAATGTATATCCTGCATCTTTGGGGTGAAATGTTCTATAAATGTCACTTAACTACATCTAACCCAGTATGTCCTTTAGAGTCACTGTTTCATTGATAATTTTTTTTGTCTGGAAGATCTATCCAGTGAAGTCAGTGGGGTGTTAAAGTCCCCTACTATGACTGTATTGTTGTTGATATTTCCCTTAAAGTCTTCTAGAAGTTTTTTTTATATTTAGGTGGTCCTGTATTGGGTGCATATATGTTTACCAGGGTTATGTTCTCTTGTTGGATAGATCCCTTTGTTGTCTCTTGTGATGGCCTTCATTTTAAAGTCTGTTTTGTTGGATTTAATTATTGCTACTTCAGCTTTTTTTTCTTTTCCATGTGCCTGGAAAACTTTTTTCTAACCCTCACTCTCATCTGCGTGTGTCTTTTGTTTTGAGGTGGGTCCCTTGTAGACAGCATATAGTTAAGTCATGTTTTTGTGTCCATTCATCTACCCTACACCTTTTGATTGGAGCATTTAATCCATTTACATTTGGCGTTATTATTGAGAGTTACTTATTTATAGCCATTTTAATTCTGTATGGCTAGGTTTCTCTCTCTGTTTCTTCTTCTCAGCAATCCCTTTGGCATTTCTTGTAATGTTGGCTTTGTGGTGATGAACTCCTTTAGCCTTTTTTTTTTTTTTTTTTTTGTCTGGGAAGCTCTTTATTTGACTGTCTATTTTGAATGATAGCCTTGTAGCCTTGTTGGATATAGTAATCTTGGTGTCAGATCCTTGCTTTCCATTACCTTGAGTACTTCATGCCATTTCCTTCTGGCCTGTAGAGTTTCTGATGAGAAATCAGGTGTCACTCTTATGCGAGTTCCTTTGTAGGTAACAGTTTGCTTTTCTCTTGCTGCCTTTAAGATTCTCTCTTTGTTTTTAATTTTTGGTATTTTAATTATGATGTGTTTGGGCATGGGCTTGTTTGGCTTCTGCTTGCTTGGAGTTCTCTGTGCCCCCTGAACTTGTGTGACTTTTTCCTCTGCCAGGTTAGGGAAGTTTTCTTCCATTATTTCTTCAAACACATTCTATATCCCTTTCTCTCTTTGCCACAGTCTTTCCGCAGGTAGGGTTCAGGAATCTGGAGAAGGGCTACGCGTAAATGAATAGAGACTAGACAAGAAATATAAATTTGGAAGGCATTGGGGGAGCCAGACGGAGGCTCCACCCTCTAGTGAAGTGGGCTCCCTGAATCTCCGGACCCACGGCTTTTTATTTGCTGGAAAACACATTGGCCCTTTAGGAATGCAAACAGGCATATCAAAGGTAAAGTTTGCTAAGTAGGAAAAGATTATCAGGTTAGGGGAAATGCCTACAGTTGTTCAGCAGCAGGTAATAATGTGCAGATTTTCAGCCCTGCTGAAGATGTCCATCAGCCTTCTGATGAACTTATTGCATTATGTTAACTACTTATTATGTTAACTACTGTTCTTACCCTCCAGCATATCCCCTTTTTTGATTTAATAAATTTAACAAGAATGTATGCCATTTGCAGAGCTTGGGTCCTTTTAAGATTTTTAAATTCAATGGAAAGGATTGAGTTCTTTCATGTCCTTTTAAATTGCTGCCAGGCATCAAAGGAATCAGTCTGCAGTAAGCTCCTTTCTTGGCCAACAGTTCTTTGAGTCCCCTTCCCAATCACTGTTCAACAGTTTTTTATGAGTTCCTTTCTCAATCACTGTCCCCTGTGACATGACAGCAATGATACTCTAGTTCTGGATGGTGGACAAATGGTGAGCAATGGCAATGCAGGTCTGACCTTCTTTGGCTTGGTCCTGAGTAACCTGTGCTGATGCACAGCTAATGACTGCTAGCATAGCAAGGCATCTTCACTATCCTCCATTGCTGGACTGTTTTTCCTCTGTCTCATCAGTGTGTTGCTTGGGGCTATTGCTGTCTGTGGCTGGAGTAGTCTGGTCATTTCCCCTCTTGGATCCATTGTTGCAGGAATCCACACAGGCTTGGAGTAGTTTTCTGGAAATATATAAGCATATCCTTGATCAAAGTTTAATAAAGGGATTTTTTTTTTATAAACTAGACTCAGGATATTTTTATTTTGCCAAACCATTTTCCTTTGGCTTATTCTGACACCATGTGTGTCTTGCTATCAGCATTACAAGTGAAGAAATTTCAAAGTGAAAAAAATTTAAAGTAATTAAGGCTTGATGTAGTTTACTTACAGGAGATTACTTCACTATCCCCTTTTTTTGTTTTAAATAATATCAAAAGGCTTTTGGAAATCCTGTAATGCAGCCTTGATAGCTTTTAATTCAATTCTTTGCATAGAAATATGACTGCTCTGGATTCATTGCATGATAAGCAGTTTTTACTATGAGATGAACTATCAGTAAAAAATAGTTAATGCTCCAGGAATAGGTTCCTGCCTAGTATAACTAAGTTCCCCTGAATATTCACTTATTTTAATCTGCCAATTTAAATCAGTCTGAAATAAGGCTTATTTTCTAACTTCATTTGTCTTTGGGTATGGACAGTAAATGACACTAACTGAATTTCTGCTATCAGTTTTTGAGTATATTTACATAAACTTTGTTTAAGGAGGACTAAATGCAAATTATTTACTTTTCTTTTTGAGGCTTAATATATTGAATTTTAATCTCAGTTTTTCAGACATTTGAAGGAAACCTCCCTTTATTTCCTCCCAGAGTAATTTCCAGGTCACATTTAGGAAGTTTCTTTTAAAAATCATTTTTCTTTCTTTTAAACCAAGCAACACACTTGGTTGCTTTTCAGATGCTGGCTAATGCTGCTATGCCTATATTTTAAATGACTTTCTTTTTTATTATGGTGACTTTATTAATGGTCAGATTTAATGCTTGAATAATAACCTTCAGTTTACCCTGTAAATAGTAGCAGAAGAGATTTTAAAATTTCTCCTTTTTATTAAGCTTAAAATTTACTTTTAAACCGTAATTTTTTTTTGGCTAGTGCTCATTTGCATACACAGAGGGGTTATAGGAGGTCTTAGGAACTATTTCAGAGGACTGGCGGTATGCAAATTTTTACCTTGGCCTTTGTTAAAGCCAATTGCTTATAAACATATTAACTTCTCATATAACTACACACTGACAGCATGTCCTGCATACTAGCAGCCTGAGATGGGCATCATGTTACCACTGAGCATCCATGTGGTCTGGGGTACAGTGATGGCAAAACCATGGCGCCTGGTCTTAAATGTCCCTGTGTGTGGGGCGTAGGGGTGTGAACAGCCTCAGAGACAGCCTGTGGGGCAGCCTATGGAGAGATTGTCAGATGTGCTGGAGTTGGGGGAGGATGAGAGATGTGACGAGGGGGCCATAGAGAAGTACGGACTGGACAGGGATTTGAGCCTTGTTCCCACATCAGGAGGAGGGCTGTGGGCTGCAGGGTTGTTCCGCCCCGCAGGTGGGTGGCCAGTGAAGCAGCGGGTCTTCCTTTGTGGAGTGTCATCAGGGAGTGTGTGGAAGGTCCCTCCAGCAGATAGAGGACTGCAGGGAAGTGGTGGTTTGGCCTTCCTCGCCTTTGTTGGAACATGCATGAAAGCATGTGCGTCTCCTGTGCTCATGCACTTTTCCTGTGTCCTTTTATAGTTGCAGTATGGTGACAGCAAGGACAACCCCCTTAATTACTGGCTTTATAAAGAGGAGGGTGAAAGAAGACACAGGAGGCACAAAGAGGCTGATCGAGGAAAGAGGCATCCTGAGAAAAGCAGCACCAGGGAAAAGAGAGAGAAGCACTCCAAAGAAAAAAGTAACTCGCTTTCCAAAAATGAAGGGGAAAGAAGACACAAAGAGAAAGTACATAAGGAAGACTTTCCCTTGGGTGACGAGAGGCACCGAGGCAGCATGGACAGAAAAGAGAGGTCTTCGAAAGAGGATCATAGGAAAAGGGAGCTCAAGGTGCGTGTTCTGGTGCTGCTTGCTCTGGGCCACCCTGGGCGCCCCTGTAACAGGAGAACGGCTAACTGTAGCCTGGGTGGGACTGTGCTGAGTCATCACCATGTAAGACATGGTTCATGTCTGTGTTCCTTGGACAGTACATAGAGATTCCTGACCTAGGAGATAGGAAGCTTTTTTGACACATATTCAGAAATCTGTCATAAAATTTTGAAATTTAACAGAGGAAGCTGATATTTTATTTATTTATTTATTTAATCCTCAGCTGAGGATATTTTTTCCATTGATTATTAGAAGGCATGCAGGGGACAGGGGAAGGGGGAGAGGGAGAAGAGAGAAACATCGATGCGAGAAAGACATGTTGATTGGTTGCCTCCCTGGGTCCAGGGATCGAACCTGCAATCAGATACATTCCCTTGACCAGGAATCCAACCAGAGACTGACCCTTTGGTCCATGGGCCAACACTCTTTAACTACTGAACAACATCGGCCAGGGCCCTGTCAGCCTGCCTATCCATGGCCATTTCTACAATCTAATGCATTTTATTTTAAAGCATTTATTAATGTAAGAGAAGATTATTAAAAATTTTTTTCTACAGGTGCATAGATCTGTGAAATAGACACATTCAATATGTTTGAAAGTTTAATTTTAAGCAGTGTAAGGAACTAGTCCTACTTTTCTAAAGAGAATATGAAATTGATAAGTGTAACTTTCTCTTACCAAGCTACTGCATAATCAATCACCTTTTAATATATCTACTTTTGTTCATCGTGCTTACATAATTACCTGACTAAAAATACATATGGCATAGCTGCTGCTGTTAAATTTTGAGTCCATGCTTGTTTTACAGAGTTTATTAATTACAGTTAATTCATTTTGATTTACTAATTAATGGTTATGGAATTTTTTTCTTTTACAGAATGTTGAACACAGAAACCAGGGTGGCAGTTCAAAGAGAGATGGGACTGGCGGCCAGTAAGGAATGCGTGTCCTCTGGCTGATTATTATGTGTAACACGTAGAATGCTGAATTTTTCTTATTGGGTCTAATTATAGCCAGAAATGACAATAAGTGATAGATATACTTTACTTACTCAACCCTCCAAATCGTATCCGAAGTACACTAGGGAACTGGAAACTTGCTACAAGTTATTGATCTTATGCTGCCTTTTTGTATTTGCTCATGCAAAATTAGAAAATCAGAACTCACTTTGGGGGAGTAGCTCATTTGGAAGATGGCCCCTCCATGGGGGGCTGCCCAGCCCTGGAGGGAAGAATGTCTGCGGGAGGGCTCTCGGTCCACATCTGATAACACGGGACAGGCCCACCATCCCAGCCCCAGGTCTGTGGCTGCAGTGAGGCCCTACAGGACTTTGAGCAGGGACGTGGGCACCAGTCGGCACGAGTGGCCTGTCTGCCTCTGTCTGGACTGTCGGGGGCCCTTCAGAGCCTTTTCTTCACAAAAATGATACCCATTTTGAGTGGGTTTTGTGAAGATTAAAGATTAGAGTGTATGAATAACCTCATTTTGTACATAAGCTGTAGATTTTAGTTTGTTCTTTATGGCAGCCATATTTGGCAATTCTTTTTCACAGATTAGGAAAAGGCAGGCTAAATGCCTTGCCCAAATTCTTACAAGTTTGAGCAAAGTTAGCACTTAAACCCAGGTGTGCAAATTCCTGGCCTTTGTGCTGCCAGTCTGCTGGAACGCACAGGAAGCTGTGCTCAGCTGTGGGCCGGCCTCCTTGACCACATGCTACAGTAAACGGGTGAATGTAAGTTCCGAAAATTGAGAAGTAATTTGACCATTTGAAAGCCTTAATTTTAGGTCCCAACTATCATATAGCATATGATTAACAAATAGAACATTGTAAGGTAAATCTTTCTTTTGGAAATCCAAATATTAAGCATAAAATAACATTTGGGATTGACTAATAAAATTATAGGAATTTTCTAGAACTCATAAAAGGATGTAGATTCATACACAAGTTTGTGAAAATCCAATTTCTTCTCTCCACTGAAGATGTTTTGTGTTTTGGGTTACTGCTGAAATAGTAAAAGTGCTAGGAACACTTTAGTGTTCACAGTTCTGATAAAGCACACTTTGGAAACTCGCCACTTACAGCAGTACTTCACCTTGTCAAATATTGAGAAGAGCCTTTGCTGACGTCTAAAACAATCTATTTTTTAAAAATTAATTTTGGTTTTGATCATATTTTCTTTCTAGGCATGCAGAGGATGTAGTGAGGAGCAGTGGAAAAGATAAAGACTCGAGAAGGAAGGTAAGACTGTCACACTGACCTTACTGTGCAGGAAGGCTAGCCAGGCACTTGGTTTGCCTGATGGGTCACTGGAGTGGTGGCTCCTGGAGGCACCAAAGAAACACGCCAGGTTAAAAGCCTGAAAGAGATTGGAAGCAAAAAGATGGACAAGAAGCTATCAAGCAGCAGCTGTCAGAGTTGGAGTGGCTGTGCTGGTGCCACAGAAGGGACTGGACACGGAGTGTCAAGAGGCGGGGGGACATCTCATAAGGATAAAATAATTAGCTCAGCAGGAAGGTTAGCAATTACCTGTGAACACACACCTAACAAAGATACAGGAAGCAAAAGTGACAGACTTAAAGGAGAAATAGAAATTTCTGTGTCATTGAGATTCCAGCACCCACTCTCACTAGTGGATGCAGCGACAGCCTTCTAGTCTAGCCCCAACAGCCAGGTAAAAGGGACACATTCCTGGAAGGTATAAGTTATTGAAACTGCCTCAAGAGGAAATAGAAAGTCTGAGCAGCCCTATGCTGAGTAATGAATTGCATTAATGTTGAAAGCCTTCCCAGAGAGAAGCCCAGATCAGGTGACCTCATGGCCCGCTCCTCCTGGGAATGAAGTGCTTCCTCTCGTTACTGTGGTATCAGCACTGCAAGAATCAGAGACCACACCCTTCCCAGTTCTCCATGTTGGTGCCATCAGAAGAGTAGACACAGAACAGTCTTCATCACGATTATTGTAACTGCAGTGGTGCACCAGTTAAAATGCCAGGAAACCATTTTTCTAGGATTCTTATTATCTATGTGCTAGAGGCCTGGTGCATGAAAGTCTTACACGGGTAGGATCACTAGGCCTGGCTGACAATCAGGGCCCATCAGGTTCCCTGTGGTGGCACGCGGGTGGCGAGGGAAGGAGGCCCTGGCCGGCAGCTAGAAGGAAGGCCCCTGTTGGCAGCTGGCAGCCAGGGAAGGGAGGCCCCGGCCAGCAGCCAGAAGGCTCCAATTGGTCCTGATGGCTGGCCAGGCCTAGGGACCCTACCCATGCACGAATTTTGTGCACTGGGCCTCTAGTTATAGATAATGTGGCAGATTTGGCCTCTGTTATTTCATACATGTACACAGAAACACACTATTTTACATGAATTAGTTTGTTCAGTGTGTGGGCCCGTTTTATTTGTTCACTTTTGGGGGTGGTGAGTCACTCACTCTCCAGCTATGACCACACCTGAGGAAAAATTAGCCTGACCGACACTTCTTCCCATAGGATCTTTTTTTTTCATGAAATCCCTTTCAATCATGTTGATGTGTATGTGGGGACCTTAGCACTTTTTTCTGTTTCACCCGCCCTCCTGTGCTTCATGCAGCAGGCTGTTCCTCCCAGTCATATGGAAATCCTCCATTTCTAATGGCACAGCCCCCCATACTCTCTGTGGATAAAGTTCTTGAAGTGGAGTTGTTGGATGAAAATATATAGATTTAATGTTTTCTTTATGTCTCCCACGTTTTTGGTAAGCTCTAGATTAGTGTGGGTCACTAGAATTATAATGTGAGCCACATTTGTAATTTAAAATTTTCTAGTACTCCCAGTAAAAAACTTAAAGAGGAAACAAAATTAATTTTAATAATATATGATCCACTATTTCTTTTTTTCTTTTCTTTTTAAAAAATATATTTTATTGATTTTTTTACAGAGACGAAGGGAGAGGGATAGAGAGTTAGAAACATCGATGAGAGAGAAACATCGATCAGCTGCCTCCTGCAAACTCCCCACTGGGTATGTGCCCGCAACCAAGGTACATGCCCTTGACCAGAATTGAACCTGGGACCCTTGAGTCCGCAGGCCGACGCTCTATCCACTGAGCCAAACCCGTTAGGGCTATTTCTTATTTTTTAAATACATTTTTATTGATTTCAGAGAGGAAGGGAGAGAGAGAGAGAAAGATAGAAACATCAGTGATGAGAGAGAATCATTGGTTGGCTGACCCCCCCATGCCTCCTACTGGAAATCAAGCTGCAACCTGGGCATGTGCCCTTGAGTGGAATTGAACCCAGGATCCTTCAGTCCCCAGGCCGATGCTCTATCCACTGAGCCAAACCAGCAAGAGCGATCTACTATTTCTTAAATACTATTCTTTTGACATATAATCAATATAAGAAATGATCAGAGAGACATTTACATTTTTCTTTAAGGAGGAGTGGCCTAAAGCATGCAGGAGCGACATTGGAGACCCGGGCAGCTCCTTGAACTGTGGGGGTCTTGTGTCTGTGGCATTGCCCTGGCGGCCTGGGGAATTCTTGTACCTGCAGAGAGCCTACAGTCTGGGCACATGGGAAGCTCTCCCTTTCCTTCCTGGTGACACTGAGTAGTTTGGGGCAGTGGTGCTTGGAGTCCTGCTTTCCTCATACCAGTGACCCCAGCAGCTGTTCCCATGCTGGGCAGTTTCACTGTACCCGCCCCTCACACTGGCACTAGGCAGTAGGCACCATCATCCCCTCACTTCCGAGAGGAGAGACCAAGGCATAGAGAGTCACCTTTGCTGAGGGCAGCCCCTCCAGCAAGGAGGGGAGCAGGTGGGCCTGTGGGTGCCCGGGAGACCATCCCTTGGCTGCTGACCTGGCTGTGCTCTGTCCCCCAGCATAGCCACGATGTGGGCCCCGCCGTGTGGTAGCTGGCTCCGAGGCCAGGAGGTGAAGATGCTGCAGTAAGGGGTGCGTCTTGTGATACAGACATACCTCACTCATGTTTGCTCGCCCCCCCCCAGCATCATTTCATTAGGGGAATGAGTGAAGGGGGAAGAGGTCTGAACATGACCTTTGTGCTCACATTTCTCTGAGAATCCGTCAGCGGGTCGCAGGCAGCCTTGGTCTCAGGGCTCGAGGGGCAGAGGGGCTTGCTGAGCACAGTGCCTTCCTCTGCAGGGCCCAGGGGAGGCTTTGCACAGCGCTTTGCAGGGAATAGGTTCAGGATGCATGAGTGGCCAGCCTTCTTATCCTTGCTCTGCATTTAAGTTCAAAAGTTTGTGGAGAATTGAAGCAACTGAATAGAGACATCATGTAACATGAGGTTCAGGCCATGTCAGGGAGTGAGACTCCAGGTCACAGGTCACTTGGGAAATGGATGCTGCTCCAGAGACCACAGTAGCAGCATGCCCTCTTACTAGCGAGGACTGTGATCACAGAAGTTCTTTCCAAAACACGGGGAAACACTGCAGACGTGGCAGACTCCTGTAATGGCACATCTTGTTCTAGCTGTGCAGAGAAGTAAGATGTCACCTGTCCTCCCTGGCAGAGGGTCTGGCACACAGTGGGGCACTGTGCGTGTTTGCTGGGCACAGACTGATGGTCATGCGGGTCACAGAGAGCTTGCACCCAGGTCAGCAGGGCGGTGCTGGGCCTTGTTTTGCCTCTGGTATGTCTGACCAGGCAGCAGGCATCCTACTTCCTTGTGCAGTAAATGTCATGTGGTATGCCTACAGTGTAGTGACTGCACATGACCATGTGCCAGGAGGACCTTTGCGTGGGCAGTTTTTCCTCTACACTATTTGCTCTGGATAACTCCGCAGCCCCAGGTATTGAGATATTCCTACAGCCCTTGCTCATCCTTAAGACCCAAACCAGGAGGCCTTCCGGTGACCTGTGCAGGCTCCAGGACACAACTGAGCACAACTCCCACCGGCGAATCCCTCTTTTTATCCCCAGGTTGCAGGTGCTGAAGTTGGTGCTGAAGGACAGCCTGTCTTCCCTGATGGAAAGGGGGGGGCATGCCGAGTAAGCTCCACACCAGAGACCTCGTTCTTGTATTTCAGTCACTGGGCACACGGCTGCTGAGTGTGTGTGTGTGCATGCATGTGTTGCGCAGTGCGCACGCGCACTGCTGACTGCAAACATAGGGATGTGTTCATGGGTAGGACATAGACTAGGGAGAGGCAGTGCTAAAGTTTGGAATTTATTTGTATAAAACCTTTTTTCTTTAACCATCAGAATTACAGAAGTTTCTCAAAAAGGATATGCTTATTAACTGCTTTTTGTTTTTGGTCATACTAATTAGTTAGCAAATTTTGAGGTAGGTTATTAGTTTTATAAATACATTTTTAAGTTAGCGATTTCAAGTGAATCTCAGACAACATGTAGTTTCCCAACCTATTTGCAAGATTCAAATTTATGATTGATTTTTTTGTTATGTGTTTGATTTTTACCTCTAGGAAATTGAAAAGGAAGACATTGACCTAGAAAATGTTGACTACATGGCCAATTTTGAAGATGATTTTGAAGTATGTATAAACATTAAAAATTTCTTGACTTAAAATAATTTGTCCTTAAAATCAGCATAAGTATAGTAACTTATAGCTTTTTTTCTCTCTTTACTACTCTTAAGATTCCATATCTGTTTTATTTAGGTATGTTATCTATAAAAAGTTTGTTATATGTCTACTAATGCTTACCAATATGATGTAATTAAATGACATTATAATTTAATTCATTGTTAAGTACACTGCATCCAAAATATATATGTATATAGGTATGTATACATGTATGCACATGTGTATGTGTGTGTATATGTAGAGCATATATAATACACACGTCCTCATAGTCTAAGCCTGGGAGTTTGTTTTGTTAGTTCATTTGTTACTTTTTTGTTTTATATTCCACAAAGGACTGAAATCACATGGTTTTTGTCCATTTTGTCTGGTTTATTTCACTTAGCATGATACATTCAAGAGCCACACATGTTGTCACAAATGGCAGTATTTCATCTTTGCTTATGTTTGAGTCGCATTCTATTTTGTACACATACCATGTCTTCTTTCCCCAATCATCCATTGATGGACAGGTGGTCTCCATGTCCTGACTGTTGTGAATAATGCTTCAACGAACTGAGGGGGTGCATATATCTATGAGTGTGTTTTCATATTTTTAAATAAATAACCAGAAGTAGGATTGCTGGGTCATATGGTCTCTCTAGTCCACACAGTTTTCACAGTGGCTGCACCAATGTGCATTCCTACTATCAGTGCCCAGGGTTCCCTTTCTCTACATCCTCACCAACACCTGTTATTTGTGTCTTTTTGATAGAAACATTCTGACAGAGATGAGGTGGTTTCTCGTCATTTTGATTTGAATTTCTCTGATGACTAGTGACATTGAGCATCTTTTCATATGGCTGTGGCCATCTGTGTGTTTTTCTTGGAAAAATGTCTATTCAGATCTCTGCCCATTGTTTAAGCAGATTTTTGTTGTTGTTAAGTTCTTTATATATTTTGGATAGTAATCCTTATTGGAAGTATCATTGCATGATACTTTGAAAGTATCTTTGATGCATATATATTATTAATGTTATGTCTTCTTGATGGATTGTCCCCTTTATTGGTTTAAAATGTCCATCTTTTTATCTTGTTATCTTTTCTGTCTTGAAATCCATTTTGTCTGATATGAGTGTGGCTTGGCCCGTTTTTCTCCAGATACTGTTTGTTGGGAGTGTCATCTCCCTTGCTTTAAGCCGGTTTGCGGCTACAGCTGTGATGGTCTCTGCAAGGCAGTGTATTGGTGGGTCTTGTTTTTTAATCCACGAGTTCAGCCATTCATGCTTGGGGCGATGCCTGATACGCGAGGACTTCCTGCAGCCCTTTCACCATGTATGTTCTGGCTGCTCTGAGTCTCCATTGTTTCTTTCCCTTTCCTTTCTGTCTGCTGTTTCAGTCAGGTGGTTTTCTATGATATTTTTCTTCATTTCCTCTTTCTGAATGTTTTGGCCCCAGCTCTGGATTTTGTTTTGTGGTTACCATGAGGTTTGTATAAAATATCTTGTAGATGGAGATGTAGTCCATTTTCTTCTGCTTAGCATCTCCATCCCCTTACACAATCCAGTCCTTTTCCTCCTCCTTTCTATGTTGATGTTTTATGGTGCATTCTTTTTTTTAATGTTTTTCTTTTTTTTCAATTTCTTTATTGATTAAGGTATTACATATGTTTCCTTATTCCCCTATTACCCCCCACCTCCCATTCATGCCCCCACCCCCCCTGTTGTCTGTGTCCATTGATTAGGCTTATATGTATGCATATAAGTCCTTTGGTTGATCTCTCCCCCTTACCCCCACCCTTCCCTACCTTCCCTGAGGTTTCACGTTCTAATTGATGTTTCTCTGGATCTATTTTTGTTCATCATATTCCACAAATGAGTGAGATCATGTGATATTTATCTTTCTCTGCCTGGCTTATTTCACTTAGCATAATGCTCTCCATCTCCATCCATGTTGTTGCAAATGGTAAGAATGCCTTCTTCTTCTTTACTGCAGCGTAGTATTCCATTGTATAGATGTACCACAGTTTTTTAATCCACTCATCTGCTGATAGACACTTAGGCTGTTTCCAAATCTTAGCAATGGTGAATTGTGCTGCTATGAACATAGGGGTGCATATATCCTTTCTGATTCGTGTTTCTAGTTTCTTGGGATATATTCCTAGAAGTGGGATCACTGGGTCAAACGGGAGTTCCTTAGTTTTTTGAGGGAACTCCATACTGTTCTCCACAGTGGCTGCACCAGTCTGCGTTCCCACCAGCAATGTATGAGGTTCCTTTTTCTGCACATCCTGGCCAGCACTTGTTATTTGTTGATTTGTTGATAATAGCCATTCTGACAGCCATTCTGATGGTACCGCATTATTGTTTAGATTTGCATCTCTCTGATGATTAGTGACTTTGAGCATGTTTTCATATGTCTCTTGGCCTTCCTTCTGTCTTCTTTCGAAAAGTGTCTATTTAGATCAGTTGCCCATTTTTTGATTGGGTTGTTTATCTTCTTTTTGTTAGGCTGCGTGAGTTCCCTGTAAATGTTGGACATTAAACCCTTATCGTTGATATCATTGGCAAATATGTTCTCCCATGCAGTGGGCTTTCTTGTTATTTTATTGATGGTCTCCTTTGCTGTGGAAAAGCTTTTTATTTTGATGTAGTCCCATTTGTTTATTTTCTCTTTAGTTTCTATTGCCCTAGGAGCAGTATCAGTGAAGAAATTGCTTTGGCATATGTCAGAGATTTTCCTGACTGTAGATTCCTCTAGTATTTTTATGGTTTCTCGTCATATGTTTAAGTCCTTGATCCATTTTGAGTTTATTTTTGTGTATGGTGTAAGTTGGTGGTCTAGTTTCATTTTTTTGCACGTATCTGTCCAATTTTCCCAACACCATTTATTGAAGAGACTGTCTTGACTCCATTGTATGTTCATGCTTTGTCAAATATTAATTGAGCATAGTGATTTGGATCAATTTCTGGGTTCTCTATTCTTTTCCATTGATCTATATGTCTGTTCTTGTGCCAGTACCAGGCAGATTTGAGAACAGTGGCTTTGTAATACAGCTTGAAATCTGGTATTGAGATCCCACCTACTTTGTTCTTCTTTCTCAGGATTGCTGTGGCTATTCGGGGTCTTTTTTTTTTATTCCAGATGAATTTTTGGATAGTTCTTACTAGGTCTGTGAAATATGCCATTGGTATTTTAATGGGGAGTGCATTGAATCTATAGATTGCTTTGGGTAGTATGGACATTTTGATGATGTTGATTCTCCCCATCCATGAACATGGTATGTTCTTCCATCTGTTTATGTCTTTCTCTATGTCTTTTTTTCAGTGTTCTGTAGTTTTCCGTGTATAGGTCTTTTATCTCCTTAGTTAAGTTTATTCCTAAGTATCTTAATTTTTTTGGTGCGATGGTAAATGGGATTGCTTTTTTAGTCTCTTTCTCTGTAAGTTCACTATTGGTGTATAGAAATGCCATGGATTTCTTGGTGTTAATTTTGTATCCTGCTTACATTGGCAAATTCATTTATTAAGTCCAATAATTTTTTGATGGAGTCGTTCGGGTTTTTTTGTGTACAATATCATGTCATCTGCAAATAAGGACAGCTTTACTTCTTCTTTTCCAATTTGGATGCCTTTTATTTCTTCTTCTTGTCTAATTGCAATGGCTAATACTTCCAGTACTATGTCGAACAGGAGTAGTGAGAGTGGACATCCCTGTCTTGTTCCTGTTCTTAGGGGAAATGGTTTTAGTTTTTGCCCATTGAGTATGATGTTAGCTGTGGGTTTATCATATATAGCTTTTATTATGTTGAGATATGATCCTTCTATTCCCACCTTGTTGAGAGTTTTTATCAAGAAAGGGTGTTGGATTTTGTTAAATGCTTTTTCTGCATCAATTGATATGGCTATGTGATTTTTTTAAAATTTAATAAATCTTTATTGTTCAGATTATTACAATTGTTCCTCTTTTTTCCTCCCATAGCTCCCCTCCACCAGGTTCCTACCCAACCCTCTGCCCTTACCTTCCCCCACTGTCCTAATCCATCGGTGTACGCTTTTTGTGCAGTCTCTTCCCGTACCCCCCAATCCCCTTTTCCCCCAAGAATTGTCAGTCCACTCCCTTTCTATGTCCCGAATTCTATTATATTCACCAGTTAATACTGTTCATCAAATTTTTTATTTCCTTGGTTTTTAGATTCACTTGTTGATAGATACGTATTCGTTGTTCATAATTTTTATCTTTTTCTTTTTCTTCTTCCTCCTCTTCTTAAAGAATACCTTTCAGCATTTCATATAATTCTGGTCTGGTGATGATGAACTCCTTTAGCTTTTTCTTATCTGTGAAGCTCTTTATCTGACCTTCAATTCTGAATGATAACTTTGCTGGATAGAGTAATCTTGGTTGTAGGTTCTTGCTGTTCATCACTTTGAATATTTCTTGCCACTCCCATCTGGCCTATATAGTTTCTGTTGAGAAATCAACTGACATTCGTATGGGTGCTCCCTTGTAGGTAACTAACTGTTTTTCTCTTGCTGCTTTTAATATTCTCTCTTTGTCTTTCGCTCTTGGCATTTTAATTATGATGTGTCTTGGTGTGGTCCTCTTTGGATTCCTTTTGTTTGGGGTTCTGTGTGCTTCCTGGATTTGTAAGTCTATTTCGTTCATCAGGTGGGGGAAGTTTTCGGTCAATATTTCTTCAAATAGGTTTTCAGTATCTTGCTCTCTCTCTTCTTCTGGCACCCCATAATTCTGATGTTGGTATGCTTGAAGTTATCACAGAGGCTTCTTACACTATCTTCAACTTTTTGGATTCTTTTTTCTTTTTGCTTTTCCGGTTGGGTGTTTTTTGCCTCTTTATATTCCAAATCTTTGACTTGGTTCTTGCAATCCTCTAGTCTGCTGTTGGATCTGTGTATATTATTTTTTATTTCAGTCAGTGTATGCTTAATTTCTAGTTGACCCTTTTTCATATCCTCGAGGGTCTTGTTAAATTTATCGGCCTTTTCTAGGAAATTCTTGAAAAACCTTATAACCGTGGTTTTGAACTCTATATCCAGTCATTTACTTTCCTCCATTTCCTTCATTTGTGACCTGCCTCTTTGTCTTCACATTTCGGCTGCTTCCCTGAGTTGATGGAGTGGTTTTGTGTGCTAGGTGTCCTAGCAGGGTCCAGTGGCTCTGCCTCCCCAGTTACCTGAGGTGGACACTCTTGGTGTTCCCCTTTGAGAGCTGTGTGTGCAGTCTTGTTGTAGTTAAGCCTAGATTGTTGTTAGTATCACTGGGGGGAGTTGACCTCCAGGCCAATTGGCTGTGAGGATCAGCTGTGTCTCTGCTGGGAGAGCTTCTGTGCTCAGCTTGGATTGGGTGGAGTCTTCAGGGTGGAGCAGACAGCCTTGGTTTTCCATCAGCCCCGCCCTACAAGGCCCCTATGTCTCAGTGTCCCATGGCAATGGCTGCATGCACCTCTGAGAGAAGACTGCCCTCGAGTTTCACCCGGTTCCAGACAGTCCAGTTTCTCCCCGAATGAGTCTGGGTAACCAAAAGTCTCAGCTAGAACTGGATTTCAGTGCAGTCGGGAGGTATTTTTTCCCTCCCAAACAAGACAGCTAGCCACGTGCTTGCTGCCTGGCCTCTCCACACATTGCGGGTAAGCCAGCTGCATATTCAGCAGCCCGCCCTTTGCGCAGGTTTCCGCACCTCTGTCCTCCACAGCTCCTCTGGGTCTCTATGTCCTTTTATCTTTCCTTCTAGTTGTAGAATTTCCACTCAGCCAGCTTTCCAGTGATTCTGGACCATGTCCGCTCTGTCTTCCAGTTGCAGTTTTGAAATTGTTGTGCAAGGCAGCAGTATAGGTGTTTACCTATACCGCCTTCTTGGTTTCTCCTGAATATGTGATTTTTATCTCTCAATTTGTTTATGAGATGTATCACGTTTATTGATTTGTGGATATTGTACCATCCTTGCATCCCCAGGATAAATCCTACTTGGTCATCATGGTGTATGATCTTTCTGATTGTTGAGGAAATTTTGGCATCTATGTTCATGAGGGATATTGGCCTGTAATTCTCTTTCATTGTGTTGTCTTTATCTGGTTTTGGTATTAGGGTGATGGTAGTTTTATAGAACGAGCTTGGAAGTGTTCCTTCCTCTTGAATTTTTTGGAATAGTCTGAGAAGGATAGGTTTTAGTTCTTCCTTGAATGTTTGGTAAAACTCCCATGTGAAGCCATCTGGCCCCGGGCTTTTGTTTGCTGGAAGCTTTTTGATGACTGCTTCAATTTCTTGCATAGTTATTGGCCTATTGACATGTTTAGATTCTTCCTGATTGAATTTTGGAAGGTTATATATTTCTAGGAATATGTCCATTTCCTCCAGATTGTCCAGTTTGTTGGAATAGAGTTGTTCATAGTATTTTTTAACAATCCTTTGCATTTCCGTGGGGTCTGTTGTTATTTCACCTCTTTCATTTCTGATTTTGTTTATTTGGGTTCTCTCTCTTTGCTTCTTGGTGAGCCTGGCTAGAGGTTCATCAATCTTGTTTTGTTGATCTTTTGTATTGTTTTTTTGGTCTCAATGTCGTTTATCTCCGCTCTGATCTGTATTATTTCCTTCCTCCTGCTTACACTGGGCTTTTTTTGTTGCTCTCTTTCTAACTCTTTGAGTTGCTGGATTAGGTAATTTATTACCATTGTTTCTTGTTTTTTGCAGTAGGCTTGTAGAGCTATGAAGTTCCCTTTCAAGACTGCTTTCGCTGTGTCCCATAGATTTGGATTATTGTGTTTTCATTGTCATTTGTTGCCATGATGTGTTTTATTTCTTCTTTGATCTCTCTGGTAACCCAGTCATTGTTTAATAGCATGCTGTTTAGTCTCCATGTGTTTGATTTTTCTGGATTGTTTTTATTGTAGTTGATTTCCAGTTTTATGCCACTGTGATCTGAGAAGATGCTTGATATGATTTCTATCTTCTTGAATTTGAAGAGACTTTGCCTATGACCCAACATATAGTCTATCTTTGAAAATGACCCATGTGCACTTGAGAAGAATGTATATTCTGTGGCTTTGGGGTGAAATGTTCTGAAAATGTCAATTAATTCCATCTGGTCTAGTGAGTGATTTAGGATTGATGTTTCTTTGCTGATTTTTTGTTTAGAGGATTTGTCCAATGGTGATAGTGGAGTATTAAAGTCTCCTACTATGATTGTATTGCTGTCAATCTCTCCCTTGATATCCTCCAGGAGGTTTTTTTTATGTATTTGGGTGCTCCTTTATTGGGTGCGTATATGTTTACCAGAGTTATTTCTTCTTGTTGGATTGCTCCCTCTAGTATTATGAAGTGGCCTTCCTTATCTCTTGTTATGTCGTTCACTTTGAGATCTAACTTGTCAGATATGAGTATTGCTACCCCAGCGTTTTTTTCATTTCCATTCGCCTGAAAAACCTGTTTCCAACATTCACCCTCAGTCTGTGTGCGTCTCTTTTTAAAATTTTTTTATTTTAAATAAATATTTATTGTTCAGATTATTGAAGGTGTTCCTCTTCCCCCCCGCTATAGCTCCCCTCCACCTGATTCCCCACCCCACCCCATACCCTTACCCTCCGCCACTGTCTTCATCCATAGGAGTAAGTTTTTTTGTCCAATCTCTTCCCGCACCCTTCACACACATTTCCCCCTGAGAATTGTCAGTCTACTCCCTTTCTATGTCCCTGATTCTATTATATTCACCAGTTTATTCTGTTCTTCAGATTTTTTATTCTCTTGATTTTTAGATTCACTTGTTGGTAGGTATGTATTTGATGTCATTTTGTTGTTCATAATTTTTATCTTTACCTTTTTCTTCTTCTTCCTCTTCTTAAAGAATGCCCTTCAGCATTTCGTGTAATCCTGGTTTGGTGGTGATGAACTCTTTTAGCTTTTTCTTGTCTGTGAAACTCTTTATCTGACCTTCAACTCTGAATGATAGCTTTGCTGGGTAGAGTAATCTTGGTTGTAGTTTCTTGCTGTTCATCACTTTGAATATTTCTTGCCACTCCCCTCTGGCCTGCATAGTTTCTGCCGACAAATCAGCTGACAGTCATATGGGTACTCCCTTGTAGGTAACTAACCATTTTTCTCTTGCTGCTTTCAAGATTCTCTCTTTGTCTTTTGCCCTTGGCATTTTAATTATGATGTGTCTTGATGTGGTCCTCTTTGGATTCCTTTTGTTTGGGGTTCTGTGTGCTTCCTGCATATTTAAGTCTATTTCTTTCACCAGGTGGGGAAAATTTTCTGTCATTATTTCTTCTATATTTCAATATTTTGCTCTCTCTCTTCTTCTGGCACCCCAATAACTTGGATGTTGGTATGCTGGAAGTTGTTCTGGAGGCTCCTTACACTATCTTCATATCTTTGGATTCTTTTTTCTTTTTGTTTTTCTGGTTGGGTGTTTTTTGTTTCCTCCTGTTTCAGATCTTTGGTTTGATTCTTGGGGTACGTTGATCTACTGTTGAGTTTCTGTATATTCTTTATTTTAGACAGTGTATGCTTCATTTCGACTGGTCCTTTCCCATTTTTTTTGGCATTCTCATTAAGATCCTTAAAGGTCTCATCAAGTTTCTCAGCAGTTTTTAGAAGATTCTTGAGTAACCTTATAAATGTGGTTCTGAACTCTATGTTGTCCAGTAGTTTGCTTTCCTCCATTTTCTTACATTCGTGACATGTTTCTTTGTCTCCACATTTTGGCTGCTTCCCTGAGTTGATGGAGTGGCTTTGTGTGGTAGGTGACCTATAGGGGACAGTAGCTCAGCCTCCCCAATCACCTGAGGTGGATGCTCTTGGTACACCCCTTTGTGGGCTGAATGCAAAGTCTTGGTATAGTTAAGTCTTGATTGCTGTTGGTACACTGGGAGGAATTGACCTCCAGGCCAATTAGCTGTGAGCACTCCCTGTGTCTATAATGGAAGAACTGCTGCGCTGGAGACACGCTATGGTGCAGGACTTGCTTGTTTCAGTGGGGCTTTGGTGCTCACTGAGTCTGCCTTTTGAATGTGTCACTTATGGATGTGAGGAGTTGAAATCTGGTGTCTCACACTGACCACTAGGTACACTGGCTTCTGGATCTCCAATGGGGTGCAGGTGAGCTATTGTCTGAGGCCACCCAGCAGGAGCTACAGCGAGAGCTAGTTTTCTCCTCTTTGCTTGGGCTTTGGAGGTTTTGGACCTGTCTGACCCTGGCTGCAAGTTTGCTAGGTTAAGCTGCGATAGGGCAGGCCATTCTTATGCTAAAGCCGCTGCTTGGAGCTTTGGTGGGTTTGTAGGTTGTGCGGGGTGGGTTCTCAGGGCGTCACTAGGCTAGGGCGTGGCAAACAGCGATGGCTGCTACTTAGCCGGCTTTCGTCTCCAACCGCGTCCCCGTTGTCCGCGCCCCAGTGCAGTAAACAATTATTCTTGCGCACAGCTCTGCAAGCACGCTCCCCTCAGTCTCCGACCCGATGGCAGACAGTCCAGCTTCTCCCCATAGGAGTTTGGGTCCCCTGCGTCTCCCCAGAAACTGGATTTCAGAGTAATCGGAGGCTTGTCTCCCTTTGGGTTGAAAAAGGCAGTACCTGCCACCAGCCTGGATCGCACACCTCCGCACCTCAGCTTTTCAGTGCTTGTGCACATCTCAATGCTCTTTTCTCTTTCCTTCTAGTTGTAGAACTTCCACTCAGCCAGCTTTTCCGTGGTTCTGGTTGATGGACGTTTTGTCCTTTATTTGTAGTTTTGAAATTGTTGTGTGAGGCATAAGTTTAGGTGTTTACCTACGATGCCATCTTGGATTCCTTCTGTCTGTGTGCGTCTTTTTTTTGAGATGGGTTTCTTGTAGACAGCAGATATATGGGTTGTGTTTTCTTATCCAATCCGTTAACCTATGTCTTTTGATTGGGGCATTTAATCCATTTACACTTAAAGTTATTATTGATAGGTACTTATTTGTCGCCATTTTTATTCTTTACCCCTGTGTTCCTTCTTCGCTTCCTATTTCTTTTTTTTACAGCAGACCCTTTAGCATTTCTTGCATTGCTGGTTTGGTGGTAATAAATTCCCTTAGTCCTTTTTTGTCTGTGAAGCTCCTGATTTCACCTTCAATTTTGATTGATAGCCTTGCTGGGTACAGTATTTTTGTTTTGTTTTTTTCCTTTTCTTTTTAAATAAATCTTTATTGTTCAGATTATTACAGGTGTTCCTCTTTTATTTTTCCCCATAGCTCCCCTCCACCTGATTTTCCACCCCACCCTATGCCCTTACCCCCCGCCACTGTCTTCATCCATAGTAGTAAGATTTTTGTCCAATCTCTTCCCGCACCCCTCACACCAGCTTCCCCTGAGAATCGTCAGTCCACTCCCTTTCTATGTCCCTGATTCTATTATATTCACCAGTCCATTCTGTTCTTCAGATTTTTCATTCACTTTATTTTTAGATTCACTTGTTGGTAGGTATGTATTTGATGTCATTTTGTTGTTCATAATTTTTATCTTTACCTTTTTCTTCTTCTTCCTCTTCTTAAAGGATACCCTTCAGCATTTTGTGTAATCCTGGTTTGGTGGTGATGAACTCCTTTAGCTTTTTCTTGTCTGTGAAGCTCTTTATCTGACCTTCAACTCTGAATGATAGCTTTGCTGGGTAGAGTAATCTTGGTTGTAGGTTCTTGCTATTCATCACTTTGAATATTTCTTGCCACTCCCTTCTGGCCTGCATAGTTTCTGTTGAGAAATCAGCTGACAGTCATATGGGTACTCCCTTGTAGGTAATTAACTGTTTTTCTCTTGCTGCTTTTAATATTCTCTCTTTGTCTTTTGCCCTTGGCATTTTAATTATGATGTGTCTTGGTGTGGTCCTCTTTGGATTCCTCTTGTATGGGGTTCTGTGCGCTTCCTGAACTTGTAAGTCTATTTCTTTCACCAGGTAGGGAAAGTTTTCTGTCATTATTTCTTCTAATAAGTTTTCAATATTTTGCTCTCTCCCTTCTTCTGGCACCCCAAAAATTCGGATGTTGGTTCGCTTGAAGTTGTCCCAGAGGCTCCTTACACTATCTTCATATTTTTGGATTCTTTTTTCTTTTTGTTTTTCTGGTTGGATGTTTTTTGTTTCCACATATTTCAGATCTTTGGTTTGATTCTTGGGGTACGTTGATCTACAATTGAGTTTCTGTATATTCTTTATTTTAGACAGTATATGCTTCATTTCTGACTGGTCCTTTTCCATTTTTTTGGCATTCTCCTTAAGGTCCTTGAAGGTCTCACTAAGCTCCTCAGAAGTGTCATCAAGTTTCTCAGCGGTTTTTAGAAGATTCTTGAGTAACCTTATACATGTGGTTCTGAACTCTATGTCATCCAGTAGTTTGCTTTCCTCCGTTTCTTTCATTCATGACATGTTTCTTTGTTTCTGCATTTTGGCTGCTTACCTGTGTTGATGGAGTGGCTTTGTGTGGTAGGTGACCTATAGGGGGCAGTAGCTCAGCCTCCCCAATCACCTGATGTGGACGCTCTTGGTACACCCCTTTGTGGGCTGAGTGCAAAGTCTTGGTGTAGTTAAGCCTTAATTGCTGTTGGTACGCTGGGAGGAATTGAACTCCAGGCCAATTAGCTGTGAGCACTCCCTGGGTCTATAATGGAAGAACTGCTGCGCTGAAGACACGCTTATGGGGCAGGACTTGTTTCAGTGGGGCTTTGGTGCTCACTGAGTCTGCCTCTTGAATGTGTCACTTATGGATGTGAGGAGTTGAAATCTGGTGTCTCACACTGACCACTAGGTACACTGGCTTCTGGATCTCCACTGGGGTGCAGGTCAGCTACTGTCTGAGGCCACTCAGCAGGAGCTACAGTGAGAGCTGCAGTTTTCTCCTCTGCTTGGGGTTTGGAGGTTTTGTAGCTGTCTGACCCAGGCTTCAAGTTTGCTAGGTTAAGCTGTGATAGGGCAGGCCTTTCTTATGCTAACTCCGCTGCGTGGAGCTTGGGTGGGTTTGTAGGTTGTGCAGGGCGGGGCCTCAGGGTGTCACTAGGTTAGGGCGTGGCAAACAGCAATGGCTGCTAGTTAGCCAGCTCTGCGTCCCCAACGGCATCCGCGAGTCCCATGCCCCAGTGCAGTAAACAATTTTTTCTGCGCGCAGCTCTGCAAGCAAGCCACCCTCACTGGCAGACAGTCCAGCTTCTCCCTGTAGGAGTTTGGGTCCCCTGCATCTCCCCAGAGACTGGATTTCAGAGTAATCGGAGGCTTGTCTCCGTTCGGGTTGAAAAAAGCAACGCACCCAGTCGTCTGCAGCCAGCCCGGATCACGCGCCTCCATACCTCAGCTTTTCAGCGCTCATGCACGTCTCAATGCTCTTTTCTCTTTCCTTCTAGTTGTAGAACTTCCACTCAGCCAGCTTTCCCGTGGTTCTGGGTGATAGACGTTTTGTCTTGTAGTTGTAGTTTAAATTGTTGTGGGAGGCAGCAGTTTAGGTGTTTACCTACGCTGCCATCTTGGATTCTCTCCCGGTACAGTATTTTTGAATTCAGACCCTTCCTTTGCATGACTTTGTATATTTCATTCCATTCCCTTCTGGGCTGTTGAGTTTCTTTTGAGAAATCAGTTGCTAATCTGATGGGGGATCCTTTGTAGGTAACTTTCTGTCTCTCTCTGGCTGCTTTTAAGATTCTTACTTTGTCGTTGGTGTTTGCCAATTTAATTATAATGTGCCTTGGTGTCGGTATTTTGGGGTTCAGTTTTCTTGGAACTCTATGAACTTCTTGGATTTGTGTGTGTTTTTTCTTCCCTATATCAGGGAAGTTTTCTGTCATTATTTCTTCAAACAGGTTTTCTATTCCTTGCTCATTTTCCTCTCCATCTGGAACCGCTATTATGCAGATGTTGTTTTGTTTTGTGTTGTCCCAAAGTTCCCTAAGGCTCTCCTCCTGCTTTTTAATTTTTTTTCTAGAAGCTGCTCTACTTGCATATTTTTTCCCACCTTGTCTTCTAGCTCACTGATGTGGTCCTCTGCTCCTTCTAGTGTACTCTTAATGCTTTCTATTGAGTTCTTTACAGCAGCAATGTCACTTTTCATTTCTTCTTGGTTCTTCTTCATTTCCTCTTGGTTCTTACTCATATTGTCGAATTTGTCTTCCATTCTTTTCAGCCACCTTATGACCATTTCTCTGAATTCTTTCTCTGACAGGTTGCTTGCCTCCATTTCGTTTACTTCCTTTTCTGGTGATGCTTGCTTTTCTTTTAGATGTGGGCTGTTTCTTTGTCTCCCCATTGTCTCTTTTCTCCAGGTATCTAGTTATGTAGTTCTCTCTCTCCTGCATTGATTTAAAGGCAAAAAATACAACATAACCAGGTACAACACACAAGGCACTGAACAGAAATGTATTCATGATATTAATAACCCCAAATAAAGGTGACCACCAGAGAAAGGCAAATTAGGGGATAGAAGAGAAAGAAGAAAAGAAAATAATAATAACAATAATAATAATAATAAAAGAAAAAAAAAGAAAGGAGTGCTAAAATAAAATTGGGAAAAGGAAAAAAAATAAGAGAGTAAAGAAAGAGAATCTGAAAGAAAAGGGGAACAAACTGAATATATCGGGAGAAAACTCCAATAGATCAGCCACTAATCCCAGCAAATGCCAGCAACAAGTACCTGGAGATGAATACAAACTACAAACAACAACTAATATCAAGCAAGGCGAGGGAAAACAGAAGCAAAAAACAAATAAAAACAAAGCAAAGAAAAAAAAACAAAAAAATAAGCAAAACAATCTCATAAACAAGCATAAAAATCAATATAATCAACATTTAAGCAAGCAACAACAAAAGGACAGAGAGAAAAACAATTTTTTGGATAGTCAAGACAGAGTAGAGAGAGGTGTGTATGAACTCAGAGCAGGGGATTGGAAATTAGATATATAAGTAGTGTGAAATTTTATCAGGGGGTTAAAAGAAAGAATGGGGAAAATCTAAAGCAGGAGAAGGGTAAGAGAAACAAGACAACAAAAGGGGAAACTTAGGAAGAGAGTGATGCTATAAAGGTAGATTTGAGATAAAGTAGAATGATGCTAAAGGAAAGATAAAAATAGAATGTAGAACACTAATCTCAAAGTCAAAGAAAGAGAAAATAAAATGACACTTTTTTTAAAAAAAGGTCAAATAGTAGTAGTAATAATACTGATTGAAAAAATGTAATAATTAAAAGGGTAAAATCAAGTGAGGAATAAAGAAAAAAATTAGTTTCTTAAGTAAAAGATGAAAAAAATTAAAAAACAAAATGTGCTGTGGTACAGGTCATTCACTTACTCTATTGTTCTGTTTGGCACGCCTGTTTCCCAGTCAGGACAGTATTGCAGTTCCCTGCATTCCACTGATCCTCAGTGTTGTAAGCCAGTCCTGATTTTTAAGCAGGCGGTGTGTCTTACTTTTTGTATTCCTCTATTTGTGATTACACAAGAGTCAATTTGTGATTCAGCCTCTGGGTGGCAGCGTTTCTGGATTGACCTCCGGGTCTATAGGTCCTCTCTAGCCAGTGCTTAGATCCTGCTTTCCCTGTGGCACTCAATACCGGTTTGTGGGAGTGGGCTGCCCCAGAGCTGGTTCTCTGATGGTCACTCCCTGCTCTGATCCCCAGGTTCCAGAAAAACAACTTTACCCTGCAGTCTTCAGGGTGTCTGCAACTGTGTGATCTCATGCACCGGGCTCAGCAATCAAAAGCAAGGATTTAAAGAGGAGAAAGCGCAAGTGTGTGAACTCCGGGGCTGCCCGCAAGTCTGCGCAGTCCTTCCTTCCCGCCGTGTCCAAGTAGCTGGCACACTTTTAAAATTTTTGGCTGTCCTGCGTCAGATCAAAATGGGTTACTTTTTAGAGATCCCCTCTGTTAGCAGCTCTGAGGACCCCCTTCCACATTCACAGATCACTCCAGCCCCAACAGTCATGGATTTTTCTAGGCACAGACTTCCACCGGTCCTCCAGCTCCCGCAGTGCATGCATTTCTCTGTCCTGCTGGGACCAGAGACCTCACCTTATCCCAGGCGAAATCTGACCTTTCCATGGTGGAGTGTAGAACTCCTCTGAATCTGCATATTTGTGCCAACTGGGGACTGGTTCTCTGGGGTTTGCAGCTGTTCAGTGGGTGCCATAGTTGCAGATTTTCAGGCTTCTGATAACATCCGCTTTCCTCTTCAAGATGGTGTGGTCTCTGCGTCCAAGTTGCTGGCTCTGGGAGGGAACCCAGCAGCAGTGAGGCTTCCTGGTCAGGGGAGCCCCATCTAGCAGTCCCCCATCTTCTCCTGGAGTATAGTTGTTCCTTAACTCACCAACAAACACTCCCTGTGCGACCCTCAGCTGTTCTTTCTATCTGCTCTGGGACAAGGCTTGGGACACGTCTGTCTATTCTGCCGCCATTTTTTTTCTAATCCTGGCATTTTAGAGATGAGTTCATCCCAAAGATAATCTTACCTTAATAGTACCACAACTTTTTAGTGGTGCTTCTTTAAGACAATTTTTCTTTATGGTGCATTCTTAGCAAATTGCAGCATCTATAGGTACTTGTCTTCCTGTTTTTCTTTACCTTTGTTATAATTGTTTAGTGCCCAGTGGCTGCACCAATTTGCAATCTGTTCTGAAGTAGATGTGCAGTTTCCTGCCTCTGTCTGTCTGTCATCCCACTCACAGTTTGTAAAAAAATATTTTTATTGATTTCAGAGAGGAAGGGAGAGGGAGATAATTAGAAACATCAATAATGAGAGAGAATCACTGATTGGCCACCTCCTGCATGCCCCCCACTGGAGACCGTGCCCGCAATCCAGGCATGCGCCCCCAACTGGAATTGAACTGTGACCCCCCAGCCCGCAGACACTCCATCTACTGAGCCACACTGGCAGGGCCCCTCACAGTGTTGCTGCTGCTGTCTTTTTGCTTCAGGTGGAGGAGCCCCTGTAAGCGTTTCTTGTGATGCTGTCTGAGGTGGTGAATGCCCTTAGCGCTCGGTGGTCTGGGGAAGCCTTTGTTTCTCCATCAGCCATAGGATGACTTCGTGGATTTATTTTCCTGGGCTGGTGGTTTCTGTCTTTCCATATTTTGAGTATATAGTTTCACTCTCTTCTAGCCTGCAGGGTTTCTACTGAGAAAGACTAAGATAATTGAACGGAGTTTTCTCTGTCTTTTTGTTCCCTGGCTGCCTTGAGAATTCTTTATCATTAACTTTTGATAGTTTTAATATAAAGTGTTTTGGAGAAGTCTTTTTGCATTGAGATAATTAGATGTTCTGTTAGCTTCTTAAACTGGAATGGCATTTTCTTTCCTGGGTTTCAGAAGTCCTCACTGACCCCCTCTCTGTCCTCCTGGGAAACTCATCATCCTTGTGCTGCTCTGCTAATGGGGTCATATAGTGCTTGTATCATTTCTTTATTTTTCTCGCTCTTAGTTCTCTCTCTTCTCCCACCTGACTCTTTTCTAGGTTTCTGTCTTGGAGCTCACAAATTCTTCTTTCCCTATGTTCTGCTCTATTTCCAGTCTCTCTAATGCATTCTTTATCCCATTTATTGAGTTATTCAGATCCAGAATTGGTTTGGTTCTTTTTTATAGTTTTGGTCTTTTTGATAAAGTACTCCTTTTGCTCATTAATTTTTATTCCCGAGCTTATTGAAATTCCTTTCTGAGGTTTTCTTGTATCTCATTGAGTTTCTTCATGACCGCAATCTTGAATTCTCTGTCATCTGAATCCGTCATTCCATGGCTTTGACTTGGGTTCTGGAATTGTCCTGATCTTTCTGTGACCATGTTACCTTGTCTGCTCATGGTGTTTGATGGGTTGTTCCTCAGTGGGTGCAGTTGAAGTCGGAGTTCTTTTCTTGTTCAGGTAGGTTTGAGCCTGACAGTGAGCACGCTGGTGCCGAGAGGATGCTATCTGTTCTCCAGCAGGTGGTGCTGTAGTGCCGGCTGTGGTTTCTTTCAACCTGTGCATGTAGCACTTGGTGGCCAGGGTGAGGGTGTTCTTGCTAGGTCTTGGGGCACCACCACTGTGGTGGGGGGACGTGGTGGGTGGGGGTAGCTGGGTTTGCTGGCCCTCAGCACTGCCCCCTGTTGCTTGTGGCCACAAGGAACTGTAGCCAGGAGGCCACAAGTGCGTCTCTGCTGCTGTTAGAGGGAGGGAGCCGGATTCTTGGGCAGCATGCTGCTTCTGCCCTCTCACTCTTTGCTGGGTCTAGTGTGGAGGTCACACCTCGACTCTCCCCTATTATTATGTCAGCTGGGGCCACAGTGGCCACTGAACGGCATATGCAGACACCGTCCCTGCCCTTCCTTGTCCCGCCTGCCCTATGTCTCCAACACGCCCACTGCAGATGTACTGATGCGTGGGTCTCACAGCGTGTTTGTGAGCTAGCAAAGGAGCCTGGGTTGGATTACAGATGTCTGACTGGTAAATGTAAGGGAGATACAAACAAAGGGGTCTTCTTGATCCACCAGGAGGCTGACGTCGACTGTCTGTTTTAAATTATAAATTGCACATTTTGCTTTGTGTTCTTTAAAGTCAATTTGTTTTAAAAAACATGATTATTGTTTGTAGGACTATGAAGATGACTTTGAGGTTTGTGATGATGATAGCACGAATGAGCCAGAACCAAAGGAGAAAATAGAAGAACTTCCTCCAGCCAGAAAAAAGGAGATACAAGAAATTCAGAACGCCATCAATGCAGAAAACGAAAGGATTGGCGAGCTGTCATCGAAGCTGTTTCAGAAGCAAGGTCGATCGGAGCGTGAGAGGGAGCCAGGGGCCGGTATGTGGTAGGGCTGCTGTCTGTGCTCTCGGGAGCTGGGCCTAGTCCCTGTGACTCCCGGCAGGCGGCATTCATCGAGACCAGTGTGCTGACTAGTGTGCTGCACGGTGTCTGCAACGGGAGCTCAGACAGCATTCTGCTCTGGGCCTGGGGCTGGGTGGGCCGGAGGGTGGCTGTGCACGGTCAGTGCAGAGGTGGTCACGTGGGTCACATCCTGCTCGTCCTCCCTGTGCTGTCAGTCTGCCCACCAATCTCACGTGTCCACCCAGGAGGCTCAGAAGCATCGCAGAGCCAGTGCAGTGGGAAAGGTTCACAATGTGGCCCGCTGAGTGTTTTCAGGGGGTTTTCTTTATGACATTAGAATGTGTTTTGCTCAGAAATTCTTGGCATCTTGTTATAATAATGATACTTGTAAGAGCAGGAGTAAATATTTTTAAATTACTTAGAGGGAAAAACTATGACATCTTGATAAATTCACACTAAAATTAATACAATATGTCAACTAGGACAATATTAAAATTATTGGATGATATGCTACTTTAAATTATCTAGTGAAACAAATCCTAAGTAATAGGTAAATTAATTATGACTGATAGTTGATGCGATGCAATAATCCAGTGAATCTTGGGCAGATGGTTATTGCCCTCACATCTGTGCCTGTTGCGGAGGATTATAGAACATTCTCCCAATGTGCAACTAAATACATCCTGGGGGTGGTGGTGATGCTCACTGCGGAGCCACAGGTGTGGGGTTGGGGGCCTACTGTGGTGTTGCTGAGATTCTATAATATTTTATTCTGTAATTTCTGGTTTTCTCAGCAGAAATTTGAATTACCTTTTAAAAAAATTATTCATGTCCTTCATTGTTCCGGTAACTATGACCTTTAATAGCTTGATTTACAAGAATTTAGAACTCCCATTAAGACATTATTTTTGTTGTATTTTTTATTTGAAAGAATTATTCACTCTGATTACACTGCTACCCGGACAGGTGGCACTGCCCTCCAGGACCCATTTAACACTGAGCCAGCCTGGCCCAGCAGAGCGTCATCCTACTTGTGGGAGGGGCCGTGGAGTGGCCTCGATGGCACTGGCTCTGTCACTAGCTGTGTGATCCTGAGCAGGATCTTAACCTCTCTGTGCTTCAGTTTCCTTCCTGTAAGATAAGGATAAGGCCTTCCTTATGTTGTGTGGGTTAATTCAATAAGCTAATACATGTAAGGTGCTTCCAGCACTGTCAGCATGTCTTCAGCATAGTGACTGCTAGTGCGAACAGCCACCGTCACTTGGCCTGAGAGAGGGCTCATGCACTGTGTCCTGCTGCCCAGCCCCAGCTGTTCTTGTGTTATTTCTGTGCACTGCCCTGCTGCATCTGTGCTGACTGTCCTAGTTGTTTATAAACTGCACACCTGCTCCCTTTTCAGGGCAATAGGAAACCATTTTCCAGGGCACGAGGTTATGCCGAGGTATTTGAAAGCGGTTCTAACCTCTGAAAGGTGAACTGTGTACTTGGTTGGTGAGGGTATATTTCCTGAGTGCTGACATGTGGCATTTGTGAGCCATGGCAGGGTGTCGGTCGTTATTCCAATCTTAACCCTGTGCAGTGAAACATAGTCCAGTTTCCTTATTGTTCAGCAGGCTCCTTGGCATCTGCATGTGCATACAGCTGGCAGAACTCACTCGTCCACACGGCCTGGTTCACCCTCGTGCTGCGCTATCTTTTGTGGATGTCGCGCAGCACAGGAGAAAGGGGCCCTGAACAACCTGCTCAGGGTCACAGCAGGTGAATGGCAGAGCTCCCAGCCAGGATCCCGCACATTCCTGTCCTCTGGCCCCGGGGATTCGATAAAACGGCATGAGGGCATGAGATAAATTGAAATAAACATTTGAACAAACAAACGTGGCGGTAAATCAGAGAGGAAACCACAGAAATCCTTGGAGGGCAGAGGAGGGTTGACATCCTGTGCGGAGGAGGGCAGTGGGCGGAGCTTCCACCAAGACCGCCCTTCAGTCTGGGCACTGCCTTGGACCTGAGCCTGTAAAGGGTCAACGTTAACTTGCCTCCCGCTCTGTTTTAGCTGTTTGTATGTTTGTGTCCCAGCTCCCTGACTAGAGTATACATTTTGGAGGGGCCCGGGGAGAGTGGGGAGGAATGTAGACTGCATGGCGTAGGGGTTCTGAAATATTTCTAACTCTCCCTGGTGTGATTGGCGCATACACAGTAAGTTTTGCTTTGTTGCCTGAAAGTTTTACATGAAAGTAGCAGAGGCGGCCTCTTAAGTGCTCGTGAGTGATATTTATCAGTATCGTTAGTCATGGGCTATAATTTTTAAGTATGCTTCTAATAGTTTAACGCTTGACGTTTTTTGCTTGAAATAATTTGTTTCAAAAAAATTGTTGTTTTCTGTACAGATGCAAACAATTCACCTTCCAGAGCTCCTGTTTGTGGAATTTTTGTGGATTTTGCAACCGCCTCACAACACCAAAAGAGTCGGACTCAGGCCCTTAAGCAAAAGTAGGTGTCCTGGGAATTGGCAGAAGGTATTATG
Source organism: Corynorhinus townsendii (assembly GCA_026230045.1). Lineage (NCBI taxonomy): Eukaryota > Metazoa > Chordata > Mammalia > Chiroptera > Vespertilionidae > Corynorhinus > Corynorhinus townsendii. The sequence continues at coordinate 101,995,641 of JAPDVU010000004.1, read as the reverse complement.
GAGTTTTAGTGTATTTTTCTTCAGTATACTTTTACAAATAGAGCTTTTGTTTCTCTACTGACTGTACATTCTTTAATCTATGCTGCATTTCTCTGCATCACTGTCATGTTAGACCAAGTGTGTGCTGGTCCAGATGCTCAGCATCTAAGGCGCTAGATTTGGACTTACCCAGGAGGCACCCTAGTTTGGCTGAGGCAGAATCCCACTCACGCATATCACATGAATTATTCTGGGTCAAAAATTATATTAAAGATTTAAAAAGAAAACTTAAAAAAATCAAAGGCTGAAACTTGAATAGGTTAATGATAAATAATAATTTAAAATTTTTTGAGAAAAATGTAGGGATACTTTATAGATATGTGTCATTGTGTTGTAAGGAAATAAGATACAGAGGAGAAAAATACAAACTGCAGAGCACCGATACCACTAGATGTAAATTTGGTACATTAACTAGCAATGTGGGACAAATAGATACCTGCTTTACAGTATACCCAAGACCAGTTCCAAATGGAGTAAAGAGAAAAGCGAATAAGAGCATAGGTAACATAAGCGGTTTTCTCAGTGATAGGAAAGGAGTTTCTGAGAATTAAGTCCGGCCAGTGAGGCTCAGTGGTTGCGCATCGACCTATGAAGCAGGAGTTCATGGTTTGATTCCCGGTCAAGGCTCATGCCAGGGTTGTAGACTTGATCCCCAGTGTGGGGCGTGCAGGAGGCAGTCCATCAATGATTTTCTCTCATCATTGATGTTTCTCCCTATTTTCCCTCTCCCTTCCTCTCTGAGATCAATAAAAATATATATATATTTTTAAAAAACAGACAAAATGTTAAATTTCTGTAAGGTGCAATACTGCATAAACTTGATAAATTTAAAGGTGATTGACCAATTGGGAAAATATGTTAGCAAAATGAGAGGGGTCTGCTATCCCTAATGCACAAACCGTTTTAATAATTTAGTAAGCAAAGCTAAATACCACCAGAGGTCAGTTCAACTGGAGACCCAGGCAGGAAACAGAAACCCTGGGAGCACTGAAGTGAGGGTTTGATGCAGGTGGCCACACAGTGCTGGAGACCAAGCCTCAGAGCAGAACTGTGGGCCCCACTGTGGGACCGGGAGCTGGGCTGGCAGCCACTCCAGCCAGAGGGATAGAGAAACAGGGGCCCGTTCTCTCTCTCTCTCTTTTTTAATTTCTTTATTGATTAAGGTATCACATATTTGTGCTCATCCCCCCATTCCCCTCCCGAACCCTTCCCCACACATGCCCCCACCCCCCTGTTGTCTGTGACCACTAGTTAGGTTTATATGCATGCATACAAGTCCTTTGGTTGATTTCTCCCCCTTACCTCCATCCTCCCCTACCTTCCCTGAGGTTTGACAGCCTGATCAATGCTTCCCTGTCTCCGGGTCTGTTTTTGTTCATCAGTTTATGTTGTTCATTATTTCCCCTTAGATGAGTGAGATCATGTGATACTAGAAATAACCTTATAAGAACCGAAAATGAGACGAGCAATAATGGTTATGCTGGGAGGCAAATGAATCAGTCTGTAGTGAGTTTCTTTCTGGGCCAACAGTTCTTTTGAGTCCCAATTTCAATGTCAAACAGTTCCTTATGTGTACATGTCAGCAATGATATTTCAATTCTGGATGGTGGACAAATGGTGGTAATGTAGGTTTGGTCCTGGGCAACCTGCAGCGACACACAGCTGCTGACTGCTAGTATGGCAAGGCATTGTCAGTGTCTTCCATCTCTGGACTGTTTCTCTTCTGTCTTCATAGCTGGAGCAATTCTTCTCTGTTGCAGGAATCCACATGGTCTTGGAGTTGTTTTCTGAAAATATACAAACATATTCTTGACCAAAAGTTAATAAAAGAATCTTTTCTATAAATTAGACAGGATCCTTTTTCATTTTTTTGCCCAAACAATTTTCCTTTGGCTTGTTTTGACACCATGTGTGTTTTTCATCGGTGTCTTGCTGTTAGCATTGCAAATGGAAGTTAATTTTCTAAAGTAAAAATTTTCTAGATGTAATTTACTTACAGTATATTTTCCTTACATGATATTCTTTTACTGTCCCCCCTTTTTTGATTTAAATATTAGGAGGCTTTTGGAAATTTTATAATGTAGTCTTGATAGCTTTTAAATTTTAATTTTTTTGCATTAAAATATAACTGCTTTAGGTTCATTACATGTTACACAATTTTACCATGAGATGAACTACCAATAAAAATTTTAGTTAACACTTTAGGAACAACTTTTTGTCCAGTACCATTAATTTTTCTAGAATATTCGCTTATTTCAATTAGCCAATTTAAATTAGTCTGAGAACTTGACTACTATTTTACTATGAAATTTAATACTCTATCAACAATCTTATTTTACCCTATAAATATTAGTGGGAAGGATTATTTGCCTTCTTGAGTAGGCCCTGAGCATTCCTAATGCTAGGCTGGATTTAGATATCAAAAACCCACTTCCCCACACCATAGGTACAAGGCAACTCAAACAAGTCTTGTTGCAGTGAGAGGGCAGCTGCTGTCAGCCAAGTCTCTGTCTATTACCTGGGTCCCGATTTGAGCTGGGCATGGGAAGCGAAGCAGCCATGGTGGCAGGAGACCTCCCTCAGAAGGGTTGAGGGTTCAGGCCCCTGCAAAGTTGGGGGGGGATGAGGGTCTGTGCCCTACCTTTGTTGACTCCCAAGTTCTCTCCTGATGACCCCTCTGCGACTGTGCCTGTCTTAGGTTGTTCCTTCCCTGAGGAATCTTACCGTCTCTGGCCAAGCAGGGTGATGTGAGGTCCAGTTCTGTCTCCTTGGTGGCCTATTCCCCCGTGGCCTCAACGCCCAGCACCTGCCTTGGGATCCACTTGCCTGCTGGCGGGTTCCCCGGCACTGATCACATATCTTGGGGAACCCAGGTTTCTTCTCCGGGGAGGGCCCAGCTGACCCCAGTGGGTGAGAGACAGATCCATGGTACCAGCCACCACAAGGCTTCAACCTCAGGATGAACAGAAAGCTCAGGCAATAGGTGTGGGCAATTGGATTGTGAAAAGATGGTCCCTCTTGGCCAAGTGGCAAGAGGGGCCAATATAGAATGCTCTGGTGCCTTCCCAGGGGGCTCTCTATACAGTGGAAGGGATTAAATCCCTTTGTGTCTTTTTTAAATTGCTGCCAGACATTCAAAGAATTAGTTTGTAAGTTTGTTTGGGATAATTGTACATTACGCTGTTGTAATTCTAAAATATCAAGAGATGTGTTACCTTTGTCTCCAAGCACCAAAAAGATGATTTTTAATTGATTCCCAAGGGTGCGAGGTACTATTAGGTAATGGGGGTAATACAAATCTGGGAAAATTATAATGAGTTGTAGAATAATATCATGTAAGGATATTCTTTGCTCTAGGCCATGGCAATTCCATTTCAAAGTGGCTGTCAATTTCTTTTTGTATAGACAAGGTCTTAGTTACATTTTCTGCACCTCTCCCAGCAGCAAGTAGTGATAGCCCCTTCCTTTGGTGTCCATGCAAGCCAGAAACCTCTCTTTAATTTTACACACAAAGGAGCAGTGGTTTGGTTTTGTGTCATACAAAAGGGAAGCTGGGTGGCGACCCCTGTGTAATTATGCTTCCTAGCCCCACCCATGGTTCTCCTGGGTGGCCAAGGTGTTTGGTATTATTGGTGACTACATTAGGCGGGGGATCAGCCCACGTAAGGTCAGCGGCCTGTTCTCTTACCTGCTTCCCCGCCTCTACTGGAGGGACCCAGGATGGTGAGGACACAGTAGAAAACGCTGGGCCGTCAGTAAATGTATGAAAATAAGTTACATCTTCTTTATTTTTCTATTTATTGTTTATTGGAGGCAGGTTCTGTGCTACATTCCTTGCATATGTTATCTCATTCAATATATTTTTAAATTCTTTATTGTTAAAGGTATTACGTATGCCTCATTTCCCCCCATTGTTCTCTCACAGCCTCCCCCAGCCTCCCAGCCCCAGCCTTACCCTCCCCCCCATTGTCTTTGTCCATTGGTTATGCTTATATGCATACAAGTTCTTTAGTTGATTTCTTACCCCCTCTACCCCCTTCCCCCGCCCACCCTCCCCTGTCATCCCTCTGAGGTTTGACAGTCTGTTCCATGATTCTATGTCTGTGGCTCTATTTTTGTTCATCAGTTTATGTTGTTCATTATATTCTACAAATGAGTGACATCATGTGATATTTATCTTTCTCCAACTGGCTTACTTCGCTTGGCATAATGCTGTCCATGTCCACCCATGCTGTAACACTTATGGTAAGAGTTCTTTCTTATTATAGCCAAGTAGTATTCCATTGTGTACATGTATTATAAATTGTGCTGCTATGAACATAGGGGTGCATATATCCTTTCTGATTCGTGTTTCTAGTTTCTTAGGATATATTCCTAGAAGTGGGATTACTGGATCAAATGGGAGTTCCATTTTTAGTTTTTTGAGGAAACTCCATACTGTTCTCCACAGTGGCTGCACCAGTCTGCATTCCCACCAGCAATGCACGAGGGTTCCTTTTTCTCCGCATCCTCGCCAGCACTTGTCGTTTGTTGATTTGTTGATGATAGTCATTCTGACAGGTGTGAGATGGTGCCTCACTGTTGTTTTCATTTGCATCTCTCAGATGATTAGTGACTGAACATTTTCTCATATGTCTCTTGGCCTTCTGTATGTCTGCTTTCAAGAAGTATCTATTTAGGTCCTTTGCCCATTTTTTGATTGGATTGTTTATCTACCTTTTGTTAAGTTGTATGCGTTCCCTATAAATTGAGGAGATTAAACCCTTATTGGAGATAACATTGGCAAATATGTTCTCCCATGCAGTGGGCTCTCTTGTTGTTTTGTTGATGGCTTCTTTTAATGTGCAGAAGCTTTTTATTTTGATGTAGTCTCATTTGTTTTTTTTTCCTCCTTAGTTTTCATTGTCCTAGGACAGTGGTCGGCAAACTGCAGCTCGCGAGCCACATGCGGCTCTTTGGCCCCTTGAGTGTGGCTCTTCCACAAAATACCACAGCCTGGGCGAGCCTATTTTGAAGAAGTGGTGTTAGAAGAAGTTTAAGTTTAAAAAATTTGGCTCTCAAAAGAAATTTCAGTCGTTGTACTGTTGATATTTGGCTCTGTTGACTAAGGAGTTTGCCTACCACTGTCCTAGGATATGTGTCGGTAAACATATTGCTACGAGATATGTCTGATATTTTGCTGCCTATGGATTTTACTAAGATTTTTATGGTTTCTCATCTTACATTTAAGTCTTTTATCCACTTTGAGTTTTTCTCGTGTATGGTGTAAAATGGTGGTCAGGTTTCATTTTTTTGCATGTATCTGTCCAATTTTCCCAGCACCGTTTATTGAAGAGACTTTCTTGATTCCACTATTTGCTCTTTCCTCCTTTGTCAAATGTTAATTGAGCTTAATGACTTGGGTCGACTTCTGGATTCTCTATTTTGTTTCCATTGGTCTATATGTCTGTTCTTGCACCAGTACCAGGCTGTTTTAAGAACAGTGGCTTTGTAATATAACTTGATGTCTTGTATTGTGATCCCTCCAACTATGTCTCCCCCCCCCCCCCCAGGATTTCTGCAGCTATTTGGGGTCTTTTTTAATTCCATATAAAATTTTAGAGAGCTTGTTCTATGTCTGTGAGATATGCCATTGATTTTAATGGGGATTGCGTTGAGTTTATAGATTGCTTTGGGAAGTATGGACATTTTAATGATGTTGAATCTACCAGTCCATGAACATGGTATATTCTTCCACTTGTTTATGTCTTCTTCTATCTCTTTTTTCCTGTGGTTTCCTGAGTATAGGTCTTTTACCTCTATAGTTAAGCTTATTTCTAGGTATCTTAATTTTTTTGTTGCAGTGATAAATGGGATTGTGTTTTTTTTTTAAAGTTTCTCTTTCTGTAAGTTCATTATTGGTGTATAGAAATGCTATTGATTTCTGAGTGTTAATTTTGTATCCTGCTACATTGCTGAATTCATTTATTAAATCAAGTAGTTTTTTGATGGAGTCTTTAGAATTTTCTATGTACAATATCATGTCACTAGCAAATAATGACAGTTTTACTACTTTTCTAATTCAGATGCCTTTTATTTCTTCTTCTTGTCTGATTGCTATGGCTAGAACATTCAGTACTATGTTGAACAGTACCAGGGTGTTTCTCAGCATCTACAAGGGTTCAGGAATCTGGAGAAGGGGCTGCATGTAAATTAATAGAGAGACTAGACGGGAAATATAAATTTGGAAGGCATTTTGGGGAGCCAGAGGAGACCTACCTTCAGTAACCAAGTTCTCCAAATCTCTGGACCCCTAACTTTTTATTAACACAATTTTTCCTAAAGCAAAACAGATATACATATTAAAGATAAGGTTTGGTATACAGTAGGCATTGTCAGGTTGGAGGAACTGCCTTCTGCTGTTCAGCTGTTTGGCCAGCAGCAGGTAATAACATGTAGATTTTTAGGTTTGGGGAAATGCTTTCAGCTATTCCAGCAGGCCATAATATGATTCGGCCCTGCTGAATATAAAAGCCCATCAACCTTTTGAGGATTTCTTGCATTTTATTATGCCCTGCTGGAATTAGCTTCTAGCAGAACAGGAGTGGTGAGAGTAGACATCTCTGTCATGTTCCTGTTTTTAGGGGAAATGGTTTTAGTTTTTGCCCATTGAGTATAATGTTTGCTGTAGGTTTGTCATACAAGGCTTTTATTATGTTGAGTTATGATCCCTCTATTCCCACTTTCCTGAAAGTTTTTTTTTTTTAATCAAGAAAGGGTGTTGGGCCCTAACTGGTTTGGCTCAGTGAATAGAGCATCAGCCTGTGGAATCAAGGGTCCTGGATTTGATTCCGGTCAAGGGCATGTACCTTGGTTGTGGGCACATACCCAGTAGGGAGTGTGCAGGAGGCAGCTGATGGATGTTTCTCTCTCATCGATGTTTCTAACTCTCTATCCCTCTCCTTCCTCTCTGTAAAAAATCAATAAAATATATTTTAAAAAAAAGATCATTGAGGGGGAGATACCATGATGGTGGCATAGGTAAACACCTAAACTGCTGCCTTGCACAACAATTTCAAAACTACAACTAAAAGACAAAACGTCTGTCACCCAGAACCACGGGAAAGCTGGCTGAGTGGAAGTTCTACAACTAGAAGGAAAGAGAAAAGAACATTGAGACGTGCACAAGCCCTGAAAAGCTGAGGTACGGAGGCGCGTGAATTAGGCTAGCGGCGGGTGTCTGGGTGCGCTGCTTCTTTCAACCCAAAGGGAGTCAAGCTTCCGATTATTCTGGAACTCCAGTTTCTGGGGAGATGCTGGAGACCCAAACTCCTATGGGAAGAAACTTGGAAACGTGGAGACACAGAGATGGCTGACTGGCAGCCATCACTGTTTGCCACGCCCTGGCCTAGTGACTCCCTGAGACCCCGCCCTGCACAATCTACAAACCCACCCAAGCTCTATGCAGCGGCTTTTGCATATAAATGGTCTGTCTGATTGCAGCTTAACCAAACAAACTGCAGCTCTGGTCAGACAGCTCCAAAGCCTCCAAACCCCAAGCAAAGAAGAGAAAACTGTAATTCTCGCTGTACCTCCTGCTGGGTGGCCTCAGACAGTAGCTGACCTGCACCCCACTGGAGATCCAGAAGCTAGTGTATCTAGGGGTCAGTGTGAGACGACACCAGATTTCAACTCCTCACATCCATAAGTGACACATTCAAGAGGCAGACTCAGTGAGCACCAAAGCCCCACTGAAGCAAGTCCTGCCCCCTAAGCATGTCTCCATCACAGCAGTTCTTTCATTATAACAGCCCGTCCTCACAGCCAATTGGTCTGGAGGTCAATTTCTCCCAGTGACACCAACAACGATCAAGAATTAACTACAACAAGGCCGTACACACAGTCCACAAAGGGGTGCACCAAGAGTGTCCACCTCAGGTAACTGGGAAGCCGACCCGCTGGCCCATATAGGACACCTAGCACACAAAGCCACCCTACCAACTCAGGGAAGCAGCGAAAATGTGGAGACAAAGAAACAGATCACAAACGAAAGAAATGGCGGAAAGTAAATGACTGGATATAGAGTTCAAAACCACGGTTATAAGGTTTTTCAAGAATTTGCTAGAAAAGGCCAATAAATTCAATGAGACCCTTGAGGATATGAAAAAGGACCAACTAGAAATTAAACATACACTGACTGAAATAAAAAATATTATATAGAGACCCAACAGCAGACTAGAGGAACGCAAGAATCAAGTCAAAGATTTGAAGTACAAAGAAGCAAAAAACACTCAACCAGAAAAACAAAAAGAAAAAAAAATCCAAAAATTTGAAGATAGTGTAAGAAGCCTCTGGGACAACTTCAAGCGTACCAACATCAGAATTATGGGGGTGCCAGAAGAAGAGAGAGAGAGAAAGACACTAAAAACCTATTTGAAGAAATAATGACTGAAAACTTCTCCCACCTGGTGAAAGAAATAGACTTACAAGTCCAGGAAGCACACAGAACCCCAAACAAAAGGAATCCAAAGAGGACCACACCAAGACACATCATAATTAAAATGCCAAGGGCAAAAGACAAAGAGAGAATATTAAAAGCAGCAAGAGAAAAACAGTTACCTACAAGGGAGCACCCATACGACTGTCAGCTGATTTCTCAACAGAAACTATGCAGGCCAGATGGGAGTGGCAAGAAATATTCAAAGTGATGAATAGCAAGAACCAACAACCAAGATTACTCTACCCAGCAAAGTTCTCATTCAGAATTGAAGGTCAGATAAAGAGCTTCACAGACAAGAAAAAGCTAAAGGAGTTCATCACCACCAAACCAGGATTATATGAAATGCTGAAGGGTATTCTTTAAGAAGAGGAAGAAGAAGAAAAAGGTAAAGATAAAAATTAGGAACAACAAATACATATCTATCAACAAGTGAATCTAAAAATCAAGTGAATTAAAAATCTGAGGAACAGAATAAACTGGTGGATATAATAGAATCAGGGGCATAGAATGGGAGTGGATTGATAATTCTTAGGGGGAAAGGGGTGTGGGGGCTATGGGAAGAGATTGGACAAAAATCGTAAACCTATGGATGAGGACAGTGGGAGGGAGGTAAAGGCAGAGGGTGGGGTGGGAACCGGGTGGAGGGGAGCTATGGGGGGAAAAAGGAGAAACAATTGTAATAATCTGAACAATAAAGATTTATTAAATTAAAAAAAGAAAGGTTGTTGGATTTTGTCTAATATTTTTTCTGCATCTATTGATATGATCATGTGATTTTTGTCTTTCAGTTTGCTTATGTGATGTATCACTTTTATTGATTTGCAACTATTGTACCATCCTTGCATCCCTGGAATAAATTCCACTTGGTTATGGTGCATGATCTTTTTAATATATTGTTGGATGCCATTTGTTACTATTTTATTGAGGATTTTAGCATCTATGTTAATCAGGAATATTGGCCTGTTATTTTCTTTCTTTGTTGCATCTTTATCTGCTTTTGGGATTATGGTAAAGCTGGATTCATAAAAAGATGTTGGAAGTGTTCCTCTTGGGTTTTTTGGAACAATCTGAGGAGGACTGGTATTAGTTCTTCTTTGAAAGTTTGGTAAAACTCCCGTGAAGCTGTCTGGATCAGGGCTTTTGTTTGCTGTAAGTTTTTTGATGACTGTTTCAATTTCCTCAGTAGTTATCAGCCTATTCAGATTTTCTGATTCTTCCTGATTAAGTTTTGGAAGATTGTATTTTTCTAGGACTATGTCCATTTTGTCTTGGTTGTCCAGTTTGTTGGAATAGAGTTGTTCGTAGTATTTTTTTTACAATCCTTTGTATTTCTGTGGGGTTGATTGTTACTTCACTTCTGCCATTTCTGATTTTGTTTATTTGGGTCCTCTATCTCTGCTTCTTGGTGAGCCTGGGTAGAGGTTCATCAATCTTGTTTATCCTTTCAAAGAACCAGCTCTTGGTTCTATTGACCTTTTGTATCGTTTTTTTGGTCTCTATGTCATTTATTTCCATTCTAATATTTATTATTTTCTCCCTTCTACTTACTCTGGGCTCTTCTTGTTGCTCTCTTTCTAATTCTTTAAGTTGTAGGGTTAGATAATTTATTATCAATTTTTCTTGTTTTGTTTTGTTTGTTTGTTTTTGACGTAGGCCTGTAGTGTGATGAACTTCCCTCCTAGGACTACTTTCACTGTGTCCTATAGATTTTGGATTGTTGTGTTTTCATTGTCATTTGTGTCCAGGATGTTTTTTATTTCTTCTTTGATCTCTTTGGTAACCCAATCATTGTTTAATAGCATGCTATTTAGCATCCAAGTGTTTCATTGTTTTTTATTGGTTTTATTCTAGTGGACTCTAATTTTATGCCATTGTGATCTGAGAAGATGCTTGATATGATTTCAGTCTTCTTGTATTTGAAGAGATTTAGCCTGTGTCTTAATATGTGGTCTATCTTTGAAAATGTCCCATGTGCACTTGAGAAGAATGTATATTCTGTGGCTTTGGTGTGAAATGTCCTGAAGATATCAATAAGTTCCATTTGATCTAGTGAGTCATTTAGGATTGCTGTTTCTTTGTTGATGTTTTGTCTAGAAGATTTATCCAGTGATGTCAATGGGGTATTAAAGTCCCCTACTGTGATTATATTGTTGTTGATCTCTCCCTTGATATTTTCCTGAAGTTTTTAAATGTATTTTGGTGGTCCTGTTTTGGGTGCATATATGTTTACCAGAGTTACATCCTCTTGTTGTATTGTTTCCTTTAGTAATATGATGTGCCCTTCCTTATCTCTTGTTATGGCCTTCACTTTGAGGTCTATTTTTGTCAGATGTAAGTGTTGCTACCCCAATATTTTTTCCATTTCCTTTTGCCTTAAAATTTTTTTCCAGTCCTTCACTTTCAGTCTGTGTGAGTCCTTATATATGGGGCATATTTTCTTATCCATTCAACTACCCAAGTCTTTTGATTGGAGCATTTAATCCATTTACATTTAAGTTTATTATTGATAGGTAGATTATTGACACTTTTATTTTCTATTCCTGTGTTTCTTCTTCCCTTAGTGTTTTTCTTTTTACATCATTCTCTTTAGCATTTCCTACATTGCTGGCTTAGTGGTAATAAGCTCCCTTCGCCTTTTTTTGTCTGTGAAGCTCCTGATTTTCCCTTCAATTTTGGATGATAGCGTTGCTGGATTGAGTATTCTTGGATTCAGTCCCTTGATTTGCATCATTTTGTATACTTAATTCCATGCCCTTCTGGCCTGATGTGTTTCTGTTGAGACATCAGTTGATAGTCTAATGGGTGATCTCTTGTAGGGAACTCTCTGTATTTCTCTTGCAGCTCTCAATATTCTTTCTTTGTCATGAACATTTTCCATTGTAATCACGATGTGTCTTAGTGTGGTCTTTTTGGGTGTATCTTGTTTGGGACTCTGTGTGCTTGTGTGGTTTTTTTCTTTCCCATGTCAGGGACATTTTCTGTCATTATTCAAATAGGTTTTCTATTCCTTGCTCCTCTTCTTGTCTTTCTGGCACCCCTATTATGTAGATGTTGCTTTGTTTCATGTTGTCCCAAAGCTCCCTTAAACTTGCTTGCTTTAAAAAAATATTTTTCCAATTGCTTTTCAGATTGGGTGTTTTTTCTATCCTGTTTTCTAACTCACTGATTCAGTCTTTCACTGCTTCTAGTCTGCTGTTTAAATCTTCCATTGTGTTCTTTATTGCAGTGCTGTCATTCTTCATTTCCTCTTGATACTTATACATGTTGGTGAATTTCTCATCCAGATGGTTGAGCATCTTTATAACCTTTGGTCTGAATTCTTTCTCTGACATATTGCTTGCCTCCATTTTGTTTAGTTTCTTTTCTGATGAGTCCTCCTTTTCTTTCCTTTGGGGATTGTTTCTTTGTCTCTCCATTTTTGCCGTCTGTTTCTGGCCCTGGGCACCCTGATTTAGGTCCAAGAGGTTAAAGTACCCAGAGGTCCAATGGTCTGGGACTAGTTAGCCCAGAGGCTGGGTCTGCCTGAGCCTAATGCCTTTATTGTCTCTGCTCTGAGCGGTACCCACTTCTCCCATGGTTCTGGTCCCTCAGTTGTCTGCTGCAGATGCTCTGTGTTGTGGGGGCACATGCACAGTTCCTCTATTGTGTGACTCCCTGTGGGGGCCCAGAGCCCTCTGGCATGCAATTCACTGTGCCACCCTGGCACCTGTGGCAGTGTGGCGCCCTAGGTCCTTCTGGCAGTGCACTTGCAATGTGGTTCTGTGACCAGTGGCTGATGCACTGGGTTGCACTGCCAGCACAGTCCTGTGGCCCAGGATGGGCATGTGCTGAGTGGCTCCAGATTGCAATGAGAGCAGTGACCTGTGACCTGGGGCTGAGCCCTCCATGTGGTCCTAGGTTGCAATGGCAACACTCTCCTTGGACCTGGAGTGGGGTGTGTGTTGGGTGGCTTCGGGTCAGACTGGGAACATGGTCTTGGGGTGGGGATGGGGTCCAGGGTTCCCCTGGCTTGTACTCACAGTGAAGGGTCCTGGGTTGCAGTGTCCCAGGCACGCGGGCGAGGATGTGTGGTGCAGGAAGTCTCTCTGTTGTGCACTCACTGAGGACATTTGGGAGTCTGCAGTACCATGCCACTCACTGCTGGGGCATGGTGGTGCACCCACATGGGTTATGGCTGGTAAGCAGCTCCCTGCACTGGTCCGGGATGGTGTCTGAGGCCAGTCCTGGTGTTGGTGTGGCTGCACTCCTGGCCTCTGCTGCTCCCCTCTACTAGATGGCATGGGCTTTATGCCAAAGCTGTGCCTGGCCTGGGAGTGCCCGTGGCGGAGAGTCCAATCTGCCAGTCTCCAAGACTCCTACAAGATCTAACTGTCCCTCAGTCACCCCCCCACACACACCATAAGTTATATCTTTGAATAGTCAGAGAAGTGGATATTCAAACAATAATGAGGTGAGTTTCTTCTCTAGAAATAGGTGAGGTTTTAAAAACTGACACTGCTTATGTGATTAGAGTGCAGAGAAATGCTTGCTTGTAACACATTGGTTCAACTAGGAAACAGTGGCAAAAGAAAGGTCAGTATGTGTAAGTAGGAATTCATGTCACTGCATATGGGGTTGAAAGGTGTATGGGACTAAATTACCTTGACGTAGTCCAAGAACTGGAGCAGGGGAAGGGTGACAATAAATTGTGATGAGGTCCTGACAGGAAGAGGTAAAAGTATTTAATTTAAGGTAGTCTTTAATATGTCAGGAATGCTTGTTGAATTGTCTAGGATAACCATTAAGAGATAATGAAAAAAATGTATAACTAACAAGTAAGTAGAAGAGTTAATGGAATTATAAAAACCAACAAACATGTGGCTAATCAAATAGTAGTCAGAACCCAGCTGGTGTGGTTTTGTGGTTGAATGTTGACCATGAACTAGGAGGTCATGGTTTGATTCCCAGTCAGGGCGCATGCCTGGGTTACCAGCTTGATCCCCAGTAGGGGGCATGCAGGAGGCAGCCAATCAATGATTCTCATCATTCATGTTTCTGTCTCTCTCACTCTCCCTTCCTCTCTGAAATTAACAAAACTCTGTTTAAAAAAATATATACATATGTATTTTAAAAAGTAGTCAGGAAAGGAGAAACAAAGGAACAGAGGTCATGGAACAGAGACAACAACAGAAAGATGGGAGATTAAACCAGAACCACAAGTTTCCTGCCTTACATGTAATGAACTGGAGAAAAACAGCTGAGCACAGTATGGCCTCACTTCACATCATCATCAGTAGCTCTGTGACTTGAGTGAAATGATGTGTAAGGAAACCAGTTCCCCACAGCCTTGTCAAGATGGAGAAGTCAAGTCCCTGTGGCGTCTCAAGGGTATGATGCAAAGATGTTGAATGGGACCTGCCAAATATGTGACTTTCAAGAAACAAACCTTACATATCAGGACACAGAAAGGTTGAGAAAGGATACCTCTATCCTTTATATACCAAGCAAACACTAACTAAACACTGCTGATGTCACTGACTTCAAGGGAAACTTGAAAGCAGGAAGAGCACAAGAAAGTCACTTCATAACAATGAAAGGGTCAATTCAGCAGATAAGCCCGCCAGACAGCCTGAATGTACCCAGTGCTGGAGAACAGAGTAGACAGAGCACACTGGGCAGCACTAGAGGACACAGGTGCCTCAGACCCAGGTGGGAATTGGCAGCGCATGTCTCTTGGCAGCTGATAGAAATTTAATGGAGGTACAAAGGTTTGAGCACATGGTTAAACTACATCTAACACACATCTAAAAATATGCCTGCAAGTGCAGTGTCTATGGTATTTCTTTTCTTATTTATTTATTTATTTAAATAAATCGTTATTGTTCAGATTATTACAGATGTTCCTCTTTTTTTCCCCCCATAGCTCCCCTCCACCTGATTCCCCAACCCACCCCATGCCCTTACCCCCGCCACTGTCTTCATCCATAGGTGTAAGATTTTTGTCCAATCTCTTCCCGCACCCTTCACACTCGCTTCCCCCTGAGAATTGTCAGTCCACTTCCTTTCTATGTCCCTGATTCTATTATATTCACCAGTCCATTCTGTTCATCAGATATTTTATTCACTTGATTTTTAGATTCACTTGTTGGTAGGTATGTATTTGTTGTCATTTTGTTGTTCCTAATTTTTATCTTTACCTTTTTCTTCTTCTTCCTCTTCTTAAAGAATACCCTTCAGCATTTCATATAATCCTGGTTTGGTGGTGATGAACTCCTTTAGCTTTTTCTTATCTGTGAAGCTCTTTATCTGACCTTCAACTCTGAATGATAGTTTTGCTGGGTAGAGTAATCTTGGTTGTAGTTTCTTGCTGTTCATCACTTTGAATATTTCTTGCCACTCCCTTCTGGCCTGCATAGTTTCTGTTGAGAAATCAGCTGACAGTCGTATGGGTACTCCCTTGTAGGTAATTAACTGTTTTTCTCTTGCTGCTTTCAAGATTCTCTCTTTGTCTTTTGCCCTTGGCATTTTAATCATGATGTGTCTTAGTGTGGTCCTCTTTGGATTCCTTTTGTATGGGGTTCAGTGCGCTTCCTGAACTTGTAAGTCTATTTCTTTCACCAGGTAGGGAAAGTTTTCTGTCATTATTTCTTCTAATAGGTTTTCAATATTTTGCTCTCTCTCTTCTTCTGACACCCCAATAATTCGGATGTTGGTACGCTTGAAGTTGTTCTGGAGGCTCCTTACACTATCTTCATATCTTTGGATTCTTTTTTCTTTTTGTTTTTCTGGTTGGGTGTTTTTTGTTTCCTCATATTTCAGATCTTTGGTTTGATTCTTGGGGTCCTTTGATCTACAGTTGAATTTCTGTATATTCTTTATTTTAGACAGTGTATGCTTAATTTCTGACTGGTCCTTTTCCATTTTTTTGGTATTCTCATTAAGGTCCTTGAAGGTCTCACTAAGCTCCTTGGAGGTCTCATCAAGTTTCTCAGCAGTTTTTAGAAGATTCTTGAGTAACCTTATAAATGTGGCTTTGAACTCTATGTCCAGTAGTTTGCTTTCCTCCATTTCTTTCATTCGTGACATGTTTCTTTGTCTCTGCATTTTGCTGCTTCCCTGTGTTGATGGAGTGGTTTTCTGTGGTAGGTGACCAGTGGTTCAGCCTATCACCTGAGGTGCACACTCTTGGTGCACCCCTTTGTGGGCTGAGTGCAAAGTCTTGGTGTAGTTAAGCCTTGATTGCTGTTGGAACACTGGGAGGAATTGACCTCCAGGCCAATTGGCTGTGAGGAACCACTGTGTCTATAATGGAAGAACTGCTGTGATGGAGACATGCTTAGGGGGCAGGACTTGCTTCAGTGGGCTTTGGTGCTCACTGAGTCTGCCTCTTGAATGTGTCACTTATGGATGTGAGGAGTTGAAATCTGGTGTCGTCTCACACTGACCCCTAGATACACTAGCTTCTGGATCTCCAATGGGGTGCAGGTCAGCTACTGTCTGAGGCCACTGAGCAGGAGGTACAGTGAGAATTACAGTTTTCTCCTCTTTGTTTGGGGTTTGGAGGCTTTGGAGCAGTCTGACCAGAGCTGCAGTTTGTTAGGTTAAGCTGTGATAGGGCAGACCATTTATATGCAAAAGCCGCTGCATAGAGCTTGGGTGGGTTTGTAGATTGTGCGGGGCAGGGTCTCAGGGTATCACTAGGCTAGGGCGTGGCAAACAGAGATGGCTGCCAGTAAGCAGTCTCTGCGTCTCCACGTTTCCAAGTCCCCGTGTCCTGCGCCCCAGTGCAGTAAACAATGATTGCTGTTTGCACCTCTGCAAGAAAGCCACCTTCACTTTCCAACCTGATGGCAGACAGTCCATCTTCTCCCTGTAGGAGTTTGGGTCCCCAGTGTCTCCCCAAAAACTGGAGTTCAGAATATTCGGGAACTTGTCTTCCTTCGGGTTGAAAAAATTGCTCCCAGACACCTGCCGCCAGCCCGATTCATGCACCTCCGTACCTCAGCTTTTCAGGGCTTGTGCACGTCTCAATGTTCTTTTCTCTTTCCTTCTAGTTGTAGAACTTCCACTCAGCCAGCATTCCCGTGGTTCTGGGTGATAGACATTTTGTCTTTTAGTTGTAGTTTTGAAATTGTTGTGCGAGGCAGCATTTTAGCGACCATCTTGGTTCCTCCATCTATGGTCTTTTGAAGAATGCAGAGAACAGTTCTCAAAAAGATTGTATGTTCTGGACATGGGATTGAAAAAATACAGAAGATGTGTTCTGACCACAGTAGAATTAAGCTAGAAATCAATAATAAAAGGCAACTAGAAAATACTCAAAAGTTTGAAAATCAAGTAGTATACTTCTAAAAAGCTGTGGGTCAAAGAAGTAGTCAAATGGGAATTAGAAACTATTTCCCACAGCGATAATGGAAACCAGCATTTAAAAGCTATGGGATGTAGCGAAAGCTATTCTGAGACGCATTGGAAACGGAAAAGACCTCCAACCCATGTCCACATACCTATCTCAATAGGGCAAAGAACAGTAAGAAATGAGAAAGAACAAAATAATAGAAGATAACGTCAGAAACCCATAAAATTGAAAGCTGTCAAGTTCAACAAAGTTAAAAGGAATTATTTAAAAACATTCATAGAATTTATAAGCCCTAAGAAGTCTGACTTAAGGGAAAAGAGAAAGCTGGACATGAAGACTCAACAGCAAGAATGAAAAGGCCGTCACCACACACACTGAGAGGATAAAAGATGGCACTGTGCACCACTCATGTCCATGAGGGCTTACACGAGTTAGCCGTGGGTCCGTCTGTTAGGGGTGCCATGTGGTGGGAGATGTGTGCGGATGGCAGATTGGAGCTGTAAGTTGGGAGGATGGGTTGGTGGCTAGAGAGTAAGGTGATGGGAAGGTGGTGGTTTGGGTAATGACCCCGAGTGAGTGGGAAGGATACCTGTGGGTAGAGCACCAGCTGGGAGGAGAACAGAGCTCCTGTGATGGGGTGACAGAGAGCCTGGTGCCGGCATTAGCATCTGGAAGGAAAGGAAACCAGCCCGGCAGTCGGATAGGAGTCTGTGAGCTGAGGAACACCAAGGGCAGGGTTTGGGTGCCTTGTGGGCAGCAGGGTGGCTGGCTTGTTGGCGGCGGCTGCACGTTCCAGTTCCATGGGACACAGGTCTGCGCTTCAAGGACGGTGGGCGGCACAAATATGACACGCCCTTTCAGGCCACAGCCCAGGTCCGTGAAGTCGTGAAGTGTAGAGAATTGCTTTCTGTGACAGTTCTAGGGACGTAGCCTGCTTGGTTCTGTGTTGACTCGGGAGCACTGACTTAGAACATTTGGAAGCGTGGATCATGATGCTCTCACGTTGGTCTGCGTGTGACTGCTAAATGCCTCAGACAGACACTGACAGGTGAGTCCTGGACAGCAGCTCCGTCTCACCAAAGGCTCCCCGCACGCCCCTGTGCATTACTCAGTTTACCTTGTCTGTTTCCAATTTATTTTCCAGGACACGCAGCACAAAGTTGCTTCGGCTCATTGACCTAGACTTTTCATTCACATTCTCTTTCTTGGATCTGCCACCAATAAATGAATATGACATGTACATCAGAAACTTTGGGAGAAAAAACACCAAGCAGGTTAGTATAGCAGGTACTGACTGCGTGACAAAACACCAGGAAAACACAAGGCAGCTTGGTGCTGTGCTCTGGGAATGTGCGAAGGAGGAGGAGGGAGGGAGAAGGGCCCCTCCCTCACCACTTGGTGCCTGTGAACCTGAATGGTGTGCAGGGGTCCACAGAGGCCCATACGCAATGGTGGCTCCCACACTTCCAGGGTAGCTGCGTGGGGAGCAGAATGTTCCCTGGATCCCTTGCTCGGGTCCCAGTGAGGGTGTGACTGTCACAGTGCAGGGTCTCCTAAGTGCTGTGCACCCAGTGATTCCCAAGCTCCCCCTGAAGTGATTCACCTTCGTCCCATCCTTTCTGTTCCATTACTTCTCCCCCTGTATGCCCTAACTCTGTCACTTGCCTGTGTGCCCGTTCTCAATGTGCCAGGCCCCCTCATCTGCTTGTGTTTTCTCTGTCAACCAGTCCAGCTCTTCTGTCACACGTGTGTTCCTCAATGTTCATGGCCTGGTTTGAGGCCTGAGGTAAAGCCTTCCCTCATGACTTACACCGAACTCTCTTATTCCAAAATTGCCACCCTCCATGCCACACTGCTTTGGACTCCCTTGTTGTGCTTGTAGTCACTAATTCTGTGATAGTGCAACTTCCAAAAGTTGAAGGCAAGGATTGCTTCTTGCATTTTTCTTACGTCCCGTTAGTGCCATTGGGTACATGCGCTGGGTCCATTCAGTTGGTGACAGTGTCTCAATAGGAGAGGTCACGGGATGGCCCCTCCAGGAGCTGCTGGATGAGTTCTGCTGACTCACTCTAACCTTGGGTCGATGGTCCAACTTCTCTCCCCTTTTCTCATCTCAGAGCTGCTAGCAACGAAACTCTTTACTGCAGCGCGCACCTGTTTTGCTGTTGCTAATCCTGACCCAGGATATTTCCCACTGATATTTACAGAGAGTGGAAGGAGTGAGGGAGAGAGAAACATTGATGTGAGAGAGACACATCATTTGGTTACCTCCTGCACGTGTCCCAACCAGGGCCTGGGATTGAGCCTGCAACCAAGGTATGTGCCCTTGACTGTATTCAAACCCGGGACCCTTCAGTCCGTGAGCTGACACTCCATCCACTGAGCCAAACTGCTGGGGCTGCACATTCCTTTTTGAAATAAAAGATTGCCTTTGGTTTGCAAAGTCAGTATGTTCTTAAAAAATAGATGTTGGTGGGCTTCTCAGTAGTTTTTTACACCAAAGCTGAATTGTATTTATTTATTTATTTTATTTTTAAAATCTTAATTCAGATTATTACAATTGTTTCTCCTTTTTCCCTCCATAGCTCCCCTCCACCCGGTTCCCACCCCACCTTCTGCCCTTACCTCCCCCCACCATCCTCATCTATAGGTGTACGATTTTTGTCCAGTCTCTTCCTGCAGCCCCCCATACCCCTTTCCCCCTGAGAATGATCAGTCCACTCCCTTTCTATGCCCCTGATTCTATTATATTCACCAGAATATTCTGTTCCTCAGGTTTTTAATTCACTTGATTTTTAGGTTCACTTGTTGATAGATATGTATTTGTTGTTCATAATTTTTACCTTTATCTTTTTCTTCTTCCTCTTCTTAAAGAATACCTTTCAGCATTTCATATAATACTGGTTTGGTGGTGATGAACTCCTTTAGCTTTTTCTTATCTGTGAAGCTCTTTATCTGCCCTTCAATTCTGAATGATAGCTTTGCTGGGTAGAGTAATCTTGTTTGTAGGTTCTTGCTATTCATCACTTTGAAAATTTCTTGCCACTCCCGTCTGGCCTGCATAGTTTCTGTTGAGAAATCAGCTGACAGTCGTATGGGTGCTCCCTTGTAGGTAACTAACTGTTTTTCTCTTGCTGCTTTTAATATTCTTTGTCTTTTGCTCTTGGCATTTTAATTATGATGTATCTTGGTGTGGTCCTCTTTGGATTCCTTTTGTTTGGGGTTCTGTGCGCTTCCTGGACTTGTAAGTCTATTTCTTTCACCAGGTGGGGGAAGTTTTCAGTCATTATTTCTTCAAATAGGTTTTCAGTATCTTGGTCTCTCTCTTCTTCTGGCACCCCCATAATTCTGATGTTGGTACGCTTGAAGTTGTCCCAGAGGCTGGATTTTTTTTTTTCTTTTTGCTTTTTCGGTTGAGTGTTCGGTTGGGTCTCTGTATAATATTTTTTATTTCAGTCAGTGTATGTTTAGTTTCTAGTTGGTCCTTTTTCATATCTTCGAGGATCTTGTTATATTTATCGGCCTTTTCTAGGATATTCTTGAAAAGCCTTATAACCGTGGTTTTGAATTCTATATCCAGTCGTTTGTTTTCCTCCATTTCTTTCGTTTGTGATCTGTTTCTTTTTCGCCGCATTTTCACTGCTTCCCTGAGTTGGTAGGGTAGCTTTGTGTACCAGGTTTCCTATATGGTCCAGTGGGTCGGCCTTCCCAGTTAACGTGAAGTGGACACTCTTGGTGCACCCCTTTGTGGTCTGTGTGTACAGCCTTGTAGTTAAGTCTTGATTATTGTTGGTATCACTGGGAGGAATTGACCTCCAGGCCAGTTGGCTGTGAAGATCAGCTGTGTCTACGCTGGGAGAAGTTTGGTGCTGGAGACAGCCTTATAGGATTAGACTTGCA
The DNA here is from genome assembly GCA_026230045.1 of Corynorhinus townsendii. Taxonomy (NCBI): domain Eukaryota; kingdom Metazoa; phylum Chordata; class Mammalia; order Chiroptera; family Vespertilionidae; genus Corynorhinus; species Corynorhinus townsendii. The sequence goes on along the minus strand of JAPDVU010000004.1, from coordinate 101,974,888 downwards.
AAATTGCAAAAGCCTCTGTGCTCAGCTTGGATGGGGTGGAGTCTCAGGGTGGAGCAGACAGTCTTGGCTTCCTGTCAGCCCTGCCCTTGCGCATGCGCCTCCAGACCTCTGCCTTCCCCGGCTCCCGAGCCTCTGTCCGAGAGTCCAGATTCCCCCCATAAGAGCGTGGGTCCCAGGGGCTTGCCTGGAACTGGGGTTCAGTGCAGTCAGGAGCTTCTGATTCCCTTGTGCTAGGGAAAGCCTGTGGCAACCTTGGCAGTCTTTGTGCACACTTGCATGCGCGCTTCCAGCCCTCTGCCTGCCGGGGCTCCCCCGGGTCTCCCTGGGTCTCCGGGTCTCTGAGTGCCTTTCTCTCTACCTGACAGTCCAGACTCATCCTGTATGAGCCTGGGTCCATGGGGTTTTGCCTGGAACTGGGGTTCAGTGCAGTCGGAACTGGGGTTCAGTGCAGTCAGGGGCTTCCTTCCCCCTCCCGCCAGAGAAAGTCAGCCAGGCTCTCAGCTGCCCTTCCTCTATGTGCGCACAAAGACCCTTTGCCGTACCTCAACCCTTTGCCATTCCTCCAATTCTCCGTGAGCTTTTCTCTTTCCTTCTAGTTGTAGAATTTCCACTCAGCCAGCTTTCCTGTGGTTCTGGATGGTGTCCGTTCTGTCTTTTAGTTGTAGTTTTGAAATTGTTGTGTGAGGCAGCAGTTTAGGTGCTTACCTATGCCACCATCTTGATTTCTCCAAAGCTGAATTGTTTGATGTGACTTCTTAAAAACACTTTAGAAAATCAAGCCTATTAAACACAGCAAACATTTAAGACCCAAGCTGTCTTTGCTTGATGGTTATTTATGCCATGATCCTAGTTCTTGACAAAAGCAAGAAGAATGCTATTGATAACCAACATTTTTCTTTTCAGCAATGAGACATTGGTCTGAGGTGGAGTGCTAACGGCAGCCCTTTGTTTTTAAGGCGTATGTCCAGTGTAATGAAGGGAATGTGGAGCGAGATGTCCAGACAGAGGAGATGGAAATTAGTGAGGCATGGACCCAGCACCCTGGGGAAGGCACGGCCGTGTCAGGTGGTAAGCAGCTCTCAGCAGCTCCCGTGAGAGCCGGGCTCTTCAAATTGTCTCTGTGCTATGCTCAGTGCATTTTTTGTTCTTTCTTCTTCCGTCTTTCTCTTTGGGGGTGGTTGTTCATACCTGACTAGAAGTGCCATGCCCTCTTTGTGGGGCAAACCAGCAGCCTGAGCACCAGCTGGGGCTGGTCAGCAGGGCAGAGTCCACCTCCAAACAGCAGCTGTGTGATGGGCTTCTGAGCGCGCTTTGCTTTTAACTTGGGATAATCTGTTCTCCTTAATAGAGATTTGTTTTTAATTTTTAAAACAAAGTCTTTTTCATTGATTTTTAGAGAGAGAGAACGGGGGAGGGGTAGAGAGAGAGAAACATTGATGAGAGAGAAACATCATCGATTATCACTCAGTTGCCTCCTGCATGCCCCCTACTGGGGATCGAATCCGCAACCTGGGCATGTGTCCCGAATGGGAATTGAACTGTGACCTCTTGATTCACAGGTCAGTGCTCAACCAGCTGGGCAATAGAGATTTTATACAATAGTGTGGTTGCCAGATATGTTGCATCAATATAGATGGTAGGTCCCAGAGGAGTGTTCCACCTTCACGTGCTCAGTGTCACCTTCCCTGTTGCAGCTTATTCTGAGGAAGCCTCACCCTAGGAAATCAGGCATGGACATGTGACACTCACATCATAATTGATGCCGTTAGCTACAGGGGTGGGCAAAGGCAGGTTTACAGTTGTGAGTACGCAAAACAGTTTCTTATATTATTACTTATTGATGATTGGATTATTTGTATTACAACTGTGAATCTACTTTTGTCCACCTGTGTTTTCCTTATTGTCTTTAAGTAGGGTTCCGTTCACAGACTTTATGTAAAACAAGATGCCATTGGTTTTCTAAATTACATGTACTGGGGACCACGGTCAATGAGGTTATGAGTTTCAGGTGAGCGGTGCTATGACCCAGCACCTGTGTGCTCATTGCCCGAGCCTCCCTCCATCAGGTGCAGTTTACAATAGATCCAGAGTGAATGTGAGCTCCGCTTCCAGTTTCCTAACGTGCATGTGACCTCTGCCCTCTGACGTGGCTACGTGGCTGCTTAGAGCCCACCTGGTGGTTTTCTGTGACTCTTTAGGGAGTGAGAGCAGAGAGCCCTCGGATGCAGCGGCTGTGCCCAAGGTGGACACACTGAGACTGTCCAGCTTCCTCCGGGCGGCCTGCCAGGTAGGTACCTGAGACATGGCCGTCACGTGGGTCACCACCAGCTAACATAAACACAGACTGAAAAACACGAAGTTGGCAAGGCAAACATACCTCTCGAGTATTTGAAACCAAGAAACTTGGGACTTTTAAACTGATCATGGGAACGTGAAGCAGCATGCAGAGACAGGGAGCACGTGGAGAACTCGTGGCACCTCCGCAGTTGCAGGTCCCGGCCACTGTCTCCTCTGAGTCCCCACAGACCCTCCCTGTTACTGTGAAACGAGAGCAGGGCTCACATGCCCCCATGAGCCTCTGTGCATCTCTAAAGAAAAGGACCCACATTCCTACTCTTTTGAGTGTCCTCAAGGAGGGAGTCTGTGTTCATGGTCCCACCATGCCTCCATTTGTGCAAAGCAGCTCACGTGGGGCTCAGTCTGGTCTGCCCGCTGTTCTCCCTCCAGCTAGTCCTGCTTCCACACACTGAGCGGATGGCTCTCCTCGGTGTGCGTCCTGGGAGACTGAGGGGAGCTGGCAGCGCAGGGCAGAGTGGCAGGTGGCTGGGGCAGGTGGTGAGGACGTTGCGGGTCACAGTGACTGGCTCACTGTGACTCCTGGGTCCTCGTAGCACAGGGAGAATGCCTAGGCTCTAGGGGGCCTGAGCTTGACATGTCCTCGTCCTGTTACTTTAACAGAATCTCTGCCATAAACAATGGCATGTGCCCTGAAATCCCAGCTTCCTGAGGGGTCGTTCCCCTGCTGTGCCCGCAGGACCGTGTCCTTGCGCCCTGTCGCTTCCATGGTGCCTGGAGGGGAACAGCTCCTGTAAGGTGTGGGTGAAAGGCGTGGGCAGTGTGTTGATCAGGGCACTCACTGTCTTTGGAAGGTGGTTGCAGTTTTGTTGGAAGAGGACTGCGTAGCAGCCGCCCCCAGCCGGGACCCCGGGGCCCAGGACAGCACCCTGCCCCTCAGCGACAGCGCCTGGCAGCTGAACACCAGCCTGCCCTTCCTCCAGCGTAAGAGCCTCCTGCTGGTGTCTAAGTAGAAACATGCGTGACGCTGATGTCGCGGTCTCAGGCCGCCCGTGTGACATGAGGTGCAGCCGTGCGGAGCTCAGCCTGCAGCTCCATCGCCCCGAGTGCCTGCGGGTGGGACAGGCAAGCTCCTGAGAGAATGGGGCCGTGGAGTGTAGTGTGCGTATTTGCATAGGAAACACGCCTAGCCTAGGACCCGCCCCTGCTCAGTCCACTGTTCAGCTCCTTTGGGAGCCGGTGGAGCAGCGCGCTGAGAGGCCGAGGGACCTGGTGCGGGTCTCAGCAGCTCAGCCTGCACCTCTCCGCTCCATAGACCTACAGGTAGCCCGTGGTCTCAAAGCATGAAACGCTGTTTGTCAGATGTGAAGTGTGGTCACATGTAATCATTTAGATCAGTTTTAAAAACTGCATTTGTGCAGTCCAGTCAGTGCCTGAGGCTGCTCTGCTGTGAAACAGTGGCTGCAGGCGGCCGCGCAGGAGGGCACAGTGCAGGAGGGCGCAGTGGCATGCAGTGGGGGTGCTTCTGTCCTTCGCTGTGTGGGCGTTTCACATGAACAAAAATGGCATTTTAGCTTAAAAAAGCTTGTGTTTTTGGGGGGTGTTTTTATTTTTAAAAGATGAGTTATCCTGTCAGGAAATAGTAAATCACTGTATCTGTGGAATTCAAAACACAGGTGTGCACGCACCACACCACCTCTTCTTCCAGAGCGGCCCAGTGGTGCACCCACAGGCCTGGAGGTGCTTGTACAAGGGCCACAGGCACAGAGTCCCTCGTGGGGGACATGAACGTGAGTGTCCTCACAGGACTGGCGTAGGAGACCTGCCTGAGGATGGAGGGTGTCCTTGTTGGTTTGCATTTTGGTAAAACGAATTCTGAGGTGACAGAGGAAGTGAGGTTGAATGACAGGTGTCTGAGGCTCGCTGGTCACACCTGTGAGCCGAGGCCTCAGAAGGAGTGATGCTTCCGCCATCCAGGAATGCTCGCCTTCGCAGCAGAGTGGCACCAGCAGGCCACTCCTCATTCCTGCATTGGCCCATGTGCAGTGTGTGACCAGTGTCCCGGGCCCTGGCGAGTCAGTGGTGGACAGAAAACCTTGTGGGTCAGACTAGGAACTTGCTAAATGAGTGACGTGCGCAGTAGATTGAATGGGGCAAGCTCTTAGGAGAAAAACAAAGGAGGCAGTGCCTCCAGTGGAGCAGTGTGGTGGTGTGACACCTCGGGGGACTGCAGGGCCCACTGAGGTGGCCTGGCTCCAGGCTGTGTTGTACCAAGTTTGAAGGATCACTTTTTAGCAAAACCACACGACAACTTAGACAGTTTTCTTGTAGAGCTGTGGCCATTGGCCAACCCACATTTTAGGCACGTGGAGCTTCGAAAGGACCATGTCTGTTTCTTCACTAAGCTGAAATGCATTCATATATTTGTAAGTGTGTTAGTTTAACTTGGTTCTGGCAGACCACTCAAATGCTGCAGCACTTTCCTTATTCTGTCCCCAGATCGGAAAGTATCCAGCTTGCACACCTCTCCAGCGTGGAGGCAGGTGGTGGTGTCCGTTCATGGGCTTCCTGGCCAGGCCTGCATGCCCCCACTGGACCGAAGGCACCTGCTCTGCGTGTGGGACATCTGGCAGCCCTCGGGGCCGCAGAAGGTCCTGGTGTGTGAGTCGCAGGTATAACTGGGGGATAGGGCAGGCAGGTGGGCACAGTGCTGGGCACAGGAGAGTGGGGCTTGTAAGGCCCTTTCTCTTTCCTCCCGGCCTCCCTCAGCTCTGTCTGTGCAGCTGTGACAGGACATGGGCAGGTCTATTTTGACTCTAAAAATTGTAAGTTCAGAGGAAACTCACAGTGTGAAGCCTGGTTAACTCACCTGTCAGTCCATGGGAATTGGGTATCAGGGTTCTAGGCCGAGTGGACACATGGCCCCTGGGCATGGCTCTGGTTCAGAGTGGACTTGTTGCTTCTGCTGTCTGGGTCCTGGACGTGGTAGAGGTTTCTTAACTGCTTGAGATTCCAGTCTGTAGTCTCATGCGTTTCCTGGCCCCTGGTTCACAGGCCGTGATCTGGTGGCCACGCAGGTCACCCTGTTGACATGCTCCTTGACCTCAGAATCATTGATTCCACCAAAACTGTAGAGAACAATAACTTTTACTGGTGTCAAGTGTTATGGCTTAAAGATAACTTTTGGCGATGCAGGCTATAAATGGAGAGACAGAAGTTGGCTTTGCTGATGGGGCTGAGTGGGGCCTGGCGCACACTGAGAAAGCCGACACAGACATGCCCCAGACCTGCTTCATGTCCCACAGCTTCTTGGGGAGGCCCCGGGCGCCTTGTCAACAGAGTTATCTGTCCTCCCAGGTCACCTGTTGCTGCCTGAGCCCCTTCAAGGCCTTCCTGCTGTTTGCTGGAACCGTGCATGGCTCGGTCATCGTGTGGGACCTGAGAGAAGACTCTCGGATGCATCATTATGTGAAACTGAGTGACTGCTTTTGGACATTCAGGACAGCAACGTTTTCCACTGGTCAGTGAGGCCCGCCTGCCTTTAGGCGTCTCTAGACGAGTGTGAGGGACTCCAGGAATGTCTGAATGTCTTGGCATTTATTGTTCAGGTTACCCCAGAGGATGCAGTCTGACCTATGAGCAAAAGAGGCCTTTGACAAAAAGGGAAACAAAAATGCCTTCAGGTCATGGTTAGCCCTTAGCCAGCAGATTATAACGTCTTTCTTGTTAATGTGTGGATTCCAAATCTTCAGTGAGATGATGTTTCTAGTTTTTAAATTAGCTTAAGGCGTGTTGGTATGTCTGCTCCTGGCTTAGTTACCTCCACCAGGGGAGATGAGAGAAATTGGAACAACAGGACCTGCAGCATCCTTGGTTGGACCCCAAGAATCTTTTTTTTTTTTTTAATAAATCTTTATTGTTCAGATTATTACAGGTGTTCCTCTTTTATTTTTCCCCATAGCTCCCCTCCACCTGATTCCCCACCCCACCCCATGCCCTTACCCCCCGACACTGTCTTCATCTTTAGGAGTAAGATTTTTGTCCAATCTCTTCCCGCACCCCTCACACCTACTTCCCCTGAGAATCGTCAGTCCACTCCCTTTCTATGTCCCTGATTCTATTATATTCACCAGTCCATTCTGTTCTTCAGATTTTTCATTCACTTGATTTTTAGATTCACTTGTTGGTAGGTATGTGTTTTATGTCATTTTGTTGTTCATAATTTTTGTCTTTATCTTTTTCTTCTTCTTCCTCTTCTTAAAGGATACCCTTCAGCATTTCGTGTAATCCTGGTTTGGTGGTGATGAACTCCTTTAGCTTTCTCTTGTCTGTGAAGCTCTTTATCTGACCTTCAACTCTGAATGATAGCTTTGCTGGGTAGAGTAATCTTGGTTGTAGGTTCTTGCTGTTCATCACTTTGAATATTTCTTGCCACTCTCTTCTGGCCTGCATAGTTTCTGTTGAGAAATCAGCTGACAGTCGTATGGGTACTCCCTTGTAGGTAATTAACTGTTTTTCTCTTGCTGCTTTTAATATTCTCTCTTTGTCTTTTGCCCTTGGCATTTTAATTATGATGTGTCTTGGTGTGGTCCTCTTTGGATTCCTCTTGTATGGGGTTCTGTGCGCTTCCTGAACTTGTAAGTCTATTTCTTTCACCAGGTAGGGAAAGTTTTCTGTCATTATTTCTTCTAATAGGTTTTCAATATTTTGCTCTCTCCCTTCTTCTGGCACCCCAAAAATTCGGATGTTGGTTCGCTTGAAGTTGTCCCAGAGGCTCCTTACACTATCTTCATATTTTTGGATTCTTTTTTCTTTTTGTTTTTCTGGTTGGATGTTTTTTGTTTCCACATATTTCAGATCTTTGGTTTGATTCTTGGGGTACGTTGATCTACAGTTGAGTTTCTGTATATTTATTTTAGACAGTGTATGCTTCATTTCTGACTGGTCCTTTTCCATTTTTTTGGCATTCTCATTAAGGTCCTTGAAGGTCTCACTAAGCTCCTCAGAAGTGTTATCAAGTTTCTCAGCAGTTTTTAGAAGATTCTTGAGTAACCTTATACATGTGGTTCTGAACTCTATGTCATCCAGTAGTTTGCTTTCCTCCGTTTCTTTCATTCGTGACATGTTTCTTTGTTTCTGCATTTTGCTGCTTCCCTGTGTTGATGGAGTGGCTTTGTGTGGTAGGTGACCTATAGGGGGCAGTAGCTCAGCCTCCCCAATCTCCTGATGTGGACGCTCTTGGTACACCCCTTTGTGGGCTGAGTGCAAAGTCTTGGTGCAGTTAAGCCTTAATTGCTGTTGTTACGCTGGGAGGAATTGACCTCCAGGCTAATTAGCTGTGAGCACTCCCTGTGTCTATAATGAAAGAACTGCTGCGCTGAAGACACGCTTATGGGGCAGGACTTGTTTCAGTGAGGCTTTGGTGCTCACTGAGTCTGCCTCTTGAATGTGTCACTTATGGATGTGAGGAGTTGAAATCTGGTGTCTCACACTGACCACTAGGTACACTGGCTTCTGGATCTCCAATGGGGTGCAGGTCAGCTACTGTCTGAGGCCACTCAGCAGGAGCTACAGTGAGAGCTGCAGTTTTCTCCTCTTTGCTTGGGGTTTGGAGGTTTTGGAGCTGTCTGACCCAGGCTGCAAGTTTGCTAGGTTAAGCTGTGATAGGGCAGGCCTTTCTTATGCTAATTGAGCTGCTTGGAGCTTGGGTGGGTTTGTAGGGCGGGGCCTCAGGGTGTCACTAGGTTAGGGCGTGGCAGACAGCAATGGCTGCTAGTTAGCCGGCTCTGAGTCTCCAATGGCATCTGCGAGTCCCGTGCCCCAGTGCCGTAAACAATTATTCCTGCGTGCAGCTCTGCAAGCAAGCCACCCTCTCTGGCAGACAGTCCAGCTTCTCCCCGTAGGAGTTTGGGTCCCCTGCGTCTCCCCAGAGACTGGATTTCAGAGTAATCGGGGGCTTGTCTCCGTTCGGGTTGAAAAAAGCAACGCACCCAGTCGCCTGCAGCCAGCCCAGATCACGCGCCTCCATACCTCAGCTTTTCAGCGCTCGTGCACGTCTCAATGCTCTTTTCTCTTTCCTTCTAGTTGTAGAACTTCCACACAGCCAGCTTTCCCGTGGTTCTGGGTGATAGACGTTTTGTCTTTTAGTTGCAGTTTAAATTGTTGTAGGAGGCAGCAGTTTAGGTGTTTACCTACGCCGCCATCTTGGATTCTCCGACCCCAAGAATCTTCATGCCAGGCAGCTGTAGCTGCAACCATAACCATGACCACATCAAGCAACCACAGCCAGTCAGCACAGCCACCACTACCAACCAACAGAGCCACAACCAACCAACACAATCACACAACCACCACCAACCAACACAGCTACAACCAAACAACACAACCAACCAACCACCACCAACCAACACAGCCACAACCAACCAATGCAACCACACAACCACTACCAACCAACAGCCACAACCAACATAATCACACAACCACCACCAACCAACACAGCCAAAACCAAACAACCACAACCAACCACAGCCACAACCCTACCAACACAACCACACAACCACAACCAACCAACACAGCCACAACCACACAACCACAACCAGCCAACACAGCCACAACCAACCAGCCACAAGCAACCAACACAGCCACAACCACAACCAACCAACCAACCACAGCCAAGCAACCACAGCCACAACCAATCAGCCACAACCAACCAACACAGCCACAACCAAACAACCACAGCCACACAACCACAACCAAAAAAACACAGCCACAAGCAACCATAGCCAAACACCCACAACCACACAACCACGAACAACCAACCATAGCCACAGGCAAGCAAGCACAACTACAATCAAAACCAACCAGTCACCCAGCAGTCCCCCCCCGCACTTGGCAGAGGCTCGTGTCTGGACTCTTTCCAGTGCTCCTCAGGCATTGTGTTCACTGCCGCCTCACCCTCCACCTGGCTGCTCAGAGACGAGGGCTGTCCATTCACAGGACCTTACCCTGTTGTCTTCACTCTCACTTGCCCCCACACTGATGCCCCCCCATCCACATTGGGTGTTGCGTCTTCCCTTTCCCGCCATCACTGGTTGGTTCTCTGTCTCTGTATGACTTTTCCAGATGTAAGGCACGAGGGCCATAGGAGCACGCACCCGTGCATCTGGCGTCTCCCCTCGTGCAGGTATCTGTGGCTCCCCTGTGCTCTTGTGAGTTCCCGGTTCCACTCCCTCTGCTGAGCATTTTTTCCTCCAGGAAACACCAGGCACTTGGTCAGCTAACTTGGGTCCGCACGCTCACACCACGTTGCCTCCCCACAGGCACCCTGGGTGTCGGCACCAGGCGGCGCGCGGCCTTCAGTGTTTCGCCTGCGGACAGGCATGTGGCAGCCTCCCACTGTCGTTCTCACGGTGGCTCTCGGATGACACGGGGTGTGGAGCGCCTCAGGTGCTCGCTTGCTTTCTGTCTGAGATGCGTCTATTCAGGTCTGTTACACATTTTACAACGGATTCATTGGTTTCTCACTGCGGAGTTGTAAGGGTTCTTTGTGCATTCTGGGCACCAGCCCTTCATCAGATGTGTCTTTACAAATATTTCCTCCCGCCAGGGCTTGTCTTATTCTCTCACACTCCTTTTCCTCTAGGGAATTTCAGCACCACACATGCATGGCTTGCTTATCTTACTGTATGTGTGTCTGTGTTTTATACATAAAAAGAGCAAGTATTGTTTTTTGGTCTCCCAACAACCAATTTTTGCCCCTTTGGGGTGATATCTCTACAATTGAGAATGTGTGAGTCTATAGCAGGTGTGGGGAACCTTTGGCCCGTGGGCCATGTAAGGCCCGCAAAATCATTGGGCCAGCCCTGCCAAGGCATTAAACGTTTGACCCAATATAGCAGCTAATTTTCAAGTTGACAATTTTGTATGGCCCACATATGACATTATAAAACCCAAACGGCCCTTGGCTGAAAAAGGCTCCCCACCCCTGGTCCATAGGCTCCTCGTGGGTTTGATGCTGTTGGAATAGATACCTTTCCAATGTGCTGCCTTGTTACTGACTAACCTCTGAGTTCACCACCACGTCCTGTCCCTAAACCTATGAGGCTTCAGTGGGCTCAGGGAGTGAGGGGCCCATGGACCTCAGCAGAAGCCCATGCCGTGTCCCGGCACCACCTGCGTCCTGCCCATCGGCTCCAGACCTGTCGTTTATGTGTCATCTTTCCTGAGCTCAGCCCCAATTCTCACTTCATTTCTTGCTGGTTTTAAAAAAAAATTTTTGTTCTGAGTTTCTGATTCCAGGCATGTCTGTGTGTGTTGGCTTTACATGCTTTTTGGGGGTGAGAGGCAGGGTAGAGTGTGGGGTTCTGTTTCCTGCCTGTTTCCAGAGGAGAATTTTCATCAGCGGAAATGCTTTGCCTGCATTTTTACAGGAGCCCTTGTGGACTTTGGTTGTTTCTCCTGGACATTGTGTAGGTCGGAGCTTAGTCAGCGCAGGTGTCAGGGTCTGACAGGGTTGGGGCGAGTCTGCCTGGACTCCCCTCCATGGCCGCCTCTGTGGCCCCTCCCTCCCGAAGCAGCGGCTCCAGGCGGCCCTGCCCTGAGTCTCTCCAGCCCTCCCTCCCATTGGGTGGCTGCCCTTGGAGCTGAGCTGTCTCTCTGGTCTCCGTCCATCCTTGAGATCCCCCTTCCCTTGGGAGGGCGTCCCGGGGCCCTCCACCCGCAGATGGGACGTCCCGTTCCTCTCACAGGTGGCTGGCTGGCGGCTGTGGTCTCTGCTCTGTGGTTGTGCGGAAGGCAGTGGAACCTCAGCCGTGGTCCCCATGGGGAGCATGTGTCCCAGAAGCACCTGTGTTCCCCCACTCGATGGCACTGTGTCTAACTTAATTCTCCCTGGGCACCTGCGCTTCCCCAGATGGTGTCCTCACCCCTGTGAACCACTGCAGCCCTCTGCGAGCCATCGAGCCTGTCTCGGCATCTGGCCACAAGAAACAGAGTTTTGTCCTCTCGCCCTTTTCTGCTCTGGAAGGTACGTGATCCTTCACCGCCCGAGAACCCTGAACCCAGGCGATGCCTGTGCTCCTCACTGAGCCATTTCTCTCTCTCTCTCTGTTAGAAATGTCAGGTTTGTCGTTCCACATCGCTTCCTTGGACGAGAGTGGGGTTCTCAACGTATGGGTGAGTGGAGCACATGGGCACAGCGCCCCTGCATTCCCAGGTTCTGGGAGCAGAGTGTGTGGTTGTCAGGGACGAGGGTAAAGGACCTGCAGATGCTCCGAGGCGCTGGCCTGACATCAGGGAGGGGCCGAGGGCGGGAGTACTAGTAGCTTTGCAGGGATTATTCTGAAGCGAGGCCGCTCTGTCTGGAGCAGCTATGCTTTTAGCACCTGCTACAGCTGGTGTCTCCGTTGGACCTGTGCTGCGCTAGATGTTTCTCTCATGGTAAAATGTGCTCATGCTCATCTCAATATTCTGTTTTTAGGTGGTTGTTGAATTACCAAAGGCAGATCTTGCAGGCTCGATAAGTGACTTAGGTAACTATTAAATGAAAAATGAGTTTCCATCAGTGTTTGCTGAAACGAATAGATTAAAATTTTACTTTGAAAATAAGTAGTTGGCTACCTATAAAATGAACATTAAGGTCATGTATCTTATAACCTTATCGGCCATTGAATGGGCGCCTCAGCTGCGGTGAGGAACGGACGTGCGGCTGAGTGCTCTTAGCAAGGCCTAGTGAGTTCCCTTTACGTCTGGTCTGTGTCCCTCTGCTCCCCGTGTTGTGCATCAGGGACCAATGCTGGGTGGTTCCAAGCTCTGTCCCGTGCATTAGATTAGGGGCCGGTCAGAGCACACCCACTGTGGTGGGAACCAGTCCTTCACTGATGAGCATTCTCTGAGCAGCCTGGTCCCGTCCCAGGTGCCAGGAAACAGGTGAGTGGACAGGGAGTGTGGGCTGAGGCTCACGTAGCTCAGGGCAGAAGGTGCTGCCGAGGGCACGTTCAGGCCTGGCTGGCTTCCCAGGGAAGGCGACACCTGGGAAAGTGGGACGCTGCCTCCCACCTGTGACGGCAGCGTTGGCAGTGTCCTTGCTGCATCTGTGGGTGGAGTTTATTTATGGACGCATTGAGGACAGTGCCTTGCCCAGAATTTGGGTTTCAAGATGCAGTAATTACAAATGGGAGGATGGTATTGGGAATAGACAGGAAGCAAAACCACTGCGTGGCTGAGGGGCAGGTTGTGGCCATGATGACGCTGAGGGAAGGCGTGGTGTGCCAGTGGTTGGGAGGAGGCAGAGGCACGGAGGGGGTGCGCCCGGCCTCTGCAGTGCCCTGCAGGGCCCATTGTGCACTGTGCTGCTGCAAGGAGCGCGGGGGGATGCTGAGTGCTGGTTTTTATTAATTTGTCTTCTGCTCAGTGTGCTGCCTGATTTTGTCTGATCAGGTCTGAAAGGCAAGGGCTTCCTGACTGTGCTCACCAGTCCTTTCCCAAGGCTCTGACTGTAGACCCTGACTTCTTGGCTGAGCGCCGAGGGCCTTGCAGGAGCCACACCTGCATCCGGGGGCCTCCTGTCTTCTGGTCTGTCCCCTGACGCAGGTGTGGAGCAGTGAAGCATGATTCCAGAGACCGGGTCGCTTGTCCTCAGAGGCACATCTGTTCCTCATCTCTCTGCTTTTAGGGCTAATCCCTGGAGGGAGGATAAAGCTGGTGCATAGCTCTGTGACTCAGCTGAGCGACAGGTAAGTGCCCTCGGGAGGCAGCCCCGTAGCACAGGCCCGTGTCCCACACGGGGAGGCGACATAGATGATGGCTGAATGCCTGGTCATTCATGAGTTAGTGTAAAGGTACATCACAAATGGAGAACCAACTGCTTTTCTTTGATTAAAATGTTGTCCATCTTATAAATTGGTGCTATTTGACTATTTTTCATTCAGTGTTAATACAACCATGAAGTTAAGTAGGACTGGAAACATTGACATGGAAGTTTAACTGAGAAGTTTAGATTTCTGTTTTTACTCATATGCCTTATTATGACCCAAAAGTTCTTATTAAGCATACAAATATCGTTTGCAGTATTTATGTTCCATGTTAATCTATTTCTGGAAGAAATCTTCTCTTGCCCTTGGCTGCAGTCAGGGGCCACCTATCAGCATGAGGTTTCCCGGGAAAGGTGCTGATGCCGGCCCGATCCTCGCCATCAGACAGAACACCTGGGATTTCAGAAGGGGCAACTTCGCGACTAGCTCGCCTGCAGTGCCTGTGCACGCACACAGGGACTCCATTATGTTTAAGGAAGTCATCTAACTCGTTCGGAGCCAACACCAGGCGATGCCTGGGCTGGTTGCAGACCCCAGTCCTTTGTGCCCACGGGTGGCCCCTGGGCTGGTGGGACCCCAGGCTCCTGTAAGGACGCAGACACATAGTCCCCATGGTTCCTGAGGTGGGCTCCCTGTGTCACGAGAATAGCGCTCAGTGGGAGGGGTGTTCATGGGGGCCCCCAGGACCTGTGCCTGCAAAGGGGAGAGGCACAGACCTGGCTGCAAGGAGCAGGTAGCTGTCGCACAGATGCAGACAGCCCCCGGCCGGGAGCTCCAGAGTGTCCTAGGCTCTACAGCAGCCCCCAGCCGGGAGCTCCAGAGTGTCTTAGGCTCTGCAGCAGCGGTTCTCAACCTGTGGGTGACAACCTGTGGGTCACCCACAGGTTGAGAACCACTACCAGGGTCACCTAAGACCATCGGAAAACACAGATATTTACATTTATGATTCATAACAGTAGCAAAATTACAGTTATGAAGTAGCAATGAAAATAATTTTATGGTTGGGGGTCACCACAACATGAGGAACTGAATTAAAGGGTCATGGCATTAGAAAGGTTGAGAACCACTGTTCTAGGAGGTGAGAGGGAGGCCCTGCTCTGGCCAGTGCCTGGCTTGGGGTCCAGGTCCCACACAGATGAGGAATGGAGTGGAGGCAGCCTTGAGGGCTCAGCTCTGCTCTGGGAGTGACGGGTGACAGTTGCAGTCTTGAGTGTGCGTGAGAGGGGCAGTGGCCAGATTCCTGCTTCTGGCTCAGGCAAAGCGGTTTCTGCTGTTACAACTGTGCACACAAGTCTTCAAATGAGAGGAACGGCTGCCAGGTCCAGGTCCAGGGTGGAGGTTGGAGCCAAGGGCAGCCCGTGTGTGTGTGTGTGTGTGTGTGTGTGTGTAGGAGGCTGAGCCCCTGAGCCCCGCTGCTGCTGTGGCTCCACCCATGCCCAGGCTGTGTGCCGCTGGCTTGCTCGAGGCTGGAAGGTGGGGCTGGACCCCACACAGCACTGGGGTCCTGGTCCCCTCGTGAGAGAGAAACCCAGAAAGCCCGCCCCAGCCCAGGAGATGGAGGAGGAGAAGACTGGAAACCCTACGCTTGGGTCCGCAGCTGAGCCGTCAGCATCACAGGCCCAATCAGTGCAGCGGAAGGAGAGAGTACAGACCCTGCGCACAGCCCATGGGTGCACATGCAGAGATAATGGCACCATCTGAGAGAGTTCTAGAAGTGAGGCTTACCTGTGAGATTGAAAGGACATGAATGTTAAGTAGCATGGCATGTCAGACATATCTGAGGAAACGCTCCAGAGCACAGAAACAGAAACGGGAGCAGTCACAGGACATGTGTGACGGATGCGTGTGCTGCGCCGGCATCACCCTCCATTTCCAGCTGTTCGCTCACCTCTGCTGTCTCTTCCAGCCTTTCCCACAAAGGTGACGGACGCTGGGGAGCTGCGCAAACACTGAATGTTAAATTTTTGCCTTCAGATCCTAATCACTTTATTGTCGGCACCAACATGGTGAGGAATATTCTAAACTTCATTCTGGAACTCTTCTTCTTTCCTGGAGTTGCTTGATAAATATCGTCACTAAAGATGGATTCACTGTTTGCTTTTACAATGTTGCTTAAGCTTTCCCCTGCCTTGTACTTACCCCTCCGCTTTAGTCACTGTTGTGTTTTTATTACCAGGGTTTTGTAGGCCATGGCTCCAGGCAGGATCTGAGGGTATTTCCCAAATCCTTCAAACCCCAGCAGCGCAGCTTGCAGCCAGTGAAGGTGACCGTGGTTGACTTCTCGCCCTTCGGAGAGCCGGCGTTCTTGGTGAGAATCTGTGTTTAAGGCGCCAGTTCCATTTGGGCAGCAAAGCCCTTGCAGGGACGGATTGGTTTTTAGCATCAACCATTTACTGCGCCTCAGTCCCCACAGGCTGGTGGGGCGTCCGCACGTGTTCCTGTGAGGTTTCCTGAAAGTCCCTCACAGCTGTGCAGGTCATCACATGGCTGCTGTAGACCTTCTTGAAACTTTTATTCTGACCTAGTCTCTGTGTTACAGAGAACTTCCAGGAGCAGCAGGGGTCGCTGCCTGCCTGTCACTTGGGTGCCCCACAGGCACACCCTTGCCTCCACTCTCCGCCCTCTCCTGCGGGTGCACTTAGTTCTGCAATCGTCCCAGAGGCACAGATGGGACTCCCACCCTTAGGTGCTGAGTGAGGGTTGCTCTTGTGGCCACAGAGCCACCTCCTCAGGAAGCCAGTGCCATGCACCCTCCTGCCCTGTGCGTGTGGCTGCAGCAACCTCCTGGGCATGCATCTCACCAGCTAGTGCGTCTCCTCAGTCTCTCACAGCCTTCACGTCTTTGAAAGGCACACAACCGCATAATTGGAGTGTGTGATGTTTCCTCACAGTTAGATACAGGTTTTGCATCTTCGCCCATTGATGCGCCTGGGTGAAGTGGAAACAGCACTGAGGAGGTGCTGTCTTCCCTTTTTTTTTTTTAAAATAAATCTTTATTGTTCAGATTATTACAGGTGTTCCTCTTTTTTTTTTTCCCCCCCATAGCTCCTCTCCACCTGATTCCCCACTCCACCCCATGCCCTTACCCCCCGCCCCCTGCCACTGTCTTCATCCATAGGTGTAAGATTTTTGTCCAAACTCTTCCCGCACCTTTCACACCCCCTTCCTCCTGAGAATTGTCAGTCCACTCCCTTTCTATGTCCCTGATTCTATTATATTCACCAGTCCATTCTGTTCTTCAGATTTTTTATTCACTTGATTTTTAGATTCACTGGTTGGTAGGTATGCATTTGTTGTCATTTTGTTGTTCCTAATTTTTATCTTTACCTTTTTCTTCTTCTTCCTCTTCTTAAAGAATACCCTTCAGCATTTCATATAATCCTGGTTTGGTGGTGATGAACTCCTTTAGCTTTTTCTTATCTGTGAAGCTCTTTATCTGACCTTCAGCTCTGAATGATAGTTTTGCTGGGTAGAGTAATCTTGGTTGTAGTTTCTTGCTGTTCATCACTGAATATTTCTTGCCACTCCCTTCTGGCCTGCATAGTTTCTGTTGAGAAATCAGCTGACAGTTGTATGGGTACTCCCTTGTAGGTAACTAACCGTTTTTCTCTTGCTGCTTTCAAGATTCTCTCTTTGTCTTTTGCCCTTGGCATTTTAATTATGATGTGTCTTGGTGTGGTCCTCTTGGGATTCCTTTTGTATGGGGTTCTGTGCGCTTCCTGAACTTGTAAGTCTATTTCTTTCACCAGGTAGGGAAAGTTTTCTGTCATTATTTCTTCTAATAGGTTTTCAATATTTTGCTCTCTCTCTTTTTCTGGCACCCCAAAAATTCAGATGTTGATATGCTTAAAGTTGTCCCAGAGGCTCCTTACACTATCTTCATATTTTTGGATTGTTTTTTCTTTTTGTTTTTCTGGTTGGGTGTTTTTTGTTTCCTCATATTTCAGATCTTTGGTTTGATTCTTGGGGTACGTTGATCTGCATTTGAGTTTCTGTATATTCTTTATTTTAGACAGTGTATGCTTCATTTCTGACTGGTCCTTTTCCATATTTTTGGCATTCTCATTAAGATCCTTAAAGGTCTCATCAAGTTTCTCAGCAGTTTTTAGAAGATTCTTGAATAACTTTATAAATGTGGTTCTGAACTCTATGTCGTCCAATAGTTTGCTTTCCTCCGTTTCTTTCATTCGTGACATGTTTCTTTTTCTCCACATTTTGGCTACTTCCCTGAGTTGATGGAGTGGCTTTGTGTGGTGGGTGACCTATAGGGGGCAGTAGCTCAGCCTCCCCAATCACCTGAGGTGGATGCTCTTGGTACACCCCTTTGTGGGCTGAGTGCAAAGTCTTGGTGTAGTTAAGCCTTGATTGCTGTTGGTACACTGGGAGGAATTGACCTCCAGGCCAATTGGATGTGAGGACTTGCTGTGTCTATAATGGAAGAACTGCTGCGCTGGAGACACGCTTATGGTGCAGGACTTGTTTTAGTGGGGCTTTGGATGGATGTGAGGAGTTGAAATCTGGTGTCTCACACTGACCACTAGGTACACTGGCTTCTGGATCTCCAATGGGGTGCAGGTCAGCTACTGTCTGAGGCCACCCAGCAGGAGCTACAGCGAGAGCTACAGTTTTCTTCTCTTTGCTTGGGGTTTGGAGGTTTTGGAGCTGTCTGACCCGGGCTGCAAGTTTGCTAGGTTAAGCTGTGATAGGGCAGGCCATTCTTATGCTAAAGCCGCTGCTTGGAGCTTTGGTGGGTTTGTAGGTTGTGCGGGGTGGGTTCTCAGGGCATCACTAGGCTAGGGCGTGGCAAACAGCGATGGCTGCCAGTTAGCCGGCTCTGCGTCTCCAATGACGTCCCTGTGTCCCGCACCCCAGCGCAGTAAACAATTACTCCTGCACGCAGCTCAGCAAGTAAGCCACCTGCACTTTCCGACCCAATGTCAGACAGTCCAGCTTCTCCCTGTAGGAGTTTGGGTCCCCTGCGTCTCCTCAGAAACTGGATTTCAGAGTAATCGGGGGCTTGTCTCCCTTCGGGTTGAAAAAAGCAACACCTGCTGCCAGTCCGGATCGCACGCCTCCGTACCTCAGCTTTTCAGCGCTTGTGCACGTCTCAATGCTCTTTTCTCTTTCCTTCTAGTTGTAGAACTTCCACTCAGCCAGCTTTCCTGTGGTTCTGGTTGATGGACATTTTGTCTTTTAGTTATAGTTTTGAAATTGTTGTGTGAGGCAGCAGTTTACGAGTTTACCTACACCACTATCTTGGATTCTCCTCTGTCTTCCCTTTTTAATAATGAACATTTCCCGGGGGGACAAGTGGATGCTCTGCCAGTCTCCTACCATTCATCACCTCCCCACCTGCGCCCTCCCCACCTGCACCCATCCCCACTTCATCTCCCCTCACCTGCACCCTCCCCACCTGCGCCTTCCCCACCTGTACCCTCCCCACCTGTGCCCACCCCACCTTTATCCTCCCTACCTGCACCCTCAGGTCCTCACTTGCCCCCATCCCCACCTCATCCCCCCTCGCCTGCCTCCATCCTCACCTCATCCCTCCTCACCTGCAACCCTTCTCATCTGCACCCATTCTATCGTGCAGCCTCAGGTCCTCACCTGCACCCATCCTTACCTGCACTCATCCTCACCTGCACCCATCCCCACCTCACCCATCCCCACCTCATCCCTCCTCACCTGCGCCCCTCCACACCTGCATCCATCCTCACCTCCTCCCTTAGGTCCTCACCTGCACTTCAGGTACTCACCTGCACCCTCCTCACCTGCATCTTCAGGTCCTCACCTGCATCCATCTTCACCTGTACCCTCACTTCCGCATCTGTGTCCTCACATTCTTACCTGCATCCATTCATGATCCTTGCTGGCATCTGTTGTCAGGGTGATTTCAGACGGTGGCTTTGCATCCTGTAGTTAATTCCATGTTTACTAGTTCACTGTCTGTCTTTTCTACTATGTAGGAGTAAATGTAAATATGTATGTTAGGCGTGTATGTAGGCATGTTTGTTGGCATGTATGTGTTATGTAAGTGTGAGCACATGGCTCCTTACTCTCCTCAGTGGCTTACAGCCATTTGCTGCCTCTGTTCTGTTCAGAGCATCCCTGGGGGTCCTTGGAACTGGTTCTTTGCTCTCTGACATCATTCTGTGAGCACTTTTTTGCTTTCTGGTGAAGTAAACCCCTGGAGTCAGCCCTTCCTCCAGGGAGTCCTGGCTCCTGTTAGGAAAAAACACGTGGAAACCAAGATCCGGGCAGTGAGAAGTGCTCGCTGTGCAGGACACACCGTCCCCAGGTCACGCCCGCACAGGCCCCAGCAGGGAAGCCTGGCCCCTGGCGCCCTGACACGTGTCCACGAGTCAGCCCTTGAGTGCACTGAGCCTCATGGGATGCTAGCTGTACCTCTGCCTTGGTTATGGATGGACTCAATATATAGAGTAAAAGCTTCTCTTTTTAGCTAAAAATTTGATCTTTTACTAAACTAGCTAAGTTTTATTTTATGGAAATTTCAACCCAAGGGGATATATCACTATATCATTGGTGCAAATGTATCTATATCTTTTTAAAGATGCCTTATTGATTTTCATGGAGCCAATCTTAATGCTCCGTTTCAATTACCGAGATCCAACTTTGCTAAAAATAAACACCTACTTGTGCATTCACTGAGTTCATTGCCTATTAGCCACTTAGGGAAGGGGAAGGAGTACAAAATGTCCCAGAACCTCCCAGGTGAATTCTTATCTTTGTAGTTTGTTAGGACAGATTTAATGTTAGAATTCTATGTTTCAAAAACAAAAAGACATTTTTGCTGTACAAACTGAAAAATGCTTATGCTCTGAAAACGTTCCCGCTGGGAAAGTGGTTAAAAGGAAAGCAGAGCCCTGATCTGGTCTCCCACCCGCAGGCCGGCTGCTGTGACGGGAGCATCAGGCTCCACCAGCTGGCGTTGGAGTGGCCGGTGATGCAGTGGGGCCTCGGCACCGAGGGCCACGCCATCACCAGCCTGCAGTGGTCCCCGACCCGGCCGGCGGTGTTTTTCGTCCAGGACGACACTTCCTGTATCTACATCTGGGACCTCCTGAAAAGCGACCTGGGTCCCGTAGCCAAACAGCCCATCTCTCCAGACAGGTAGGTCTGAGGGACCGTGCTGGCCGCCAGTTGTCCCTGCAGAGCGCCCCTGGTTGTGATGTTAGAATGTGGTTATGTTGTTTAAGGAATGTTCTATAGTATCAATTTAAGTAATATTTTACAAACCACTTTAAGGTATGTTGATTTCAATTTAATCCAGAGTAGTCTATGGATTAAAGAATTCATACGGCACTATTTCCCCATCATTGTCCTTCAGTAAAGAAAAGAAGAAGCTGGTAAGCTCCTTAGTCATGTTTGCTTGCTGGTCGCATGGTTCCGTATGTACCATTTGCAGCCCTCCATCTAGTGTCTCCAGTCCATGACCTGGGAGTCAGTCATTGACACCCTGTCATGTGGATGCATTCCTCTGCCCCAGAGCGGGGCACAGTCTCACCAGCGTGTGGCCTCTGCGTGGACCCAGTGACATGGAGATGGTCATGGTCGGCCTCCAGCAATCCCTGTCTTGTTTTATTCATGGAAACTAGAGCTATTTCTAAAGCCTTCTCTGTGAAGGATTCTCTCCTGACCCACTTTGTCTGCTCCCCTGTCCTTTTCCCTGAGATTTTGTATTTCTCGTTGGTAATTGCCTGACTGTGATGGCTCGAGTAGCATGGGGAGGGTGGGACACCCAGTTGGAGAGTGATTGAAACAGAATTGTTTGCTGGGTATTAGGGACACAGTGATAAGATCTGGAAAATACTGGGTGTATACTTTATTCTAATTATTTAAAAAACACATCATCAAAATCCAGACTGATTCACTTCTAAGCACATAATATGCATGTAGTTTATTCCAAAAGGCTTGTCAGTTATTTAATAAAACAAATACTAATTGAGCACCTATTGCACTCCTGGCACCAGGTATGCAGTGGACCAGTGAGTGGGCTCACATCCTTGTGGGGCCAGAGGGGTGAAAAATAAATCAGGTTCCACAGTGGGATGGGGAGGAACAAGGAGGCATGGGTGTGTGCCAGAGGGAGTCAGGACTTTGAATGGACAGGAAGGAATGTCTGGCTGAGGAGGGTGCATCTGGCAGAGACTCGGGAGATGGGGTCTTGGGACGGGCGGGCCCACCAGTGCTGGGGCCAACTGTGCCTGACCCGAACCCTAACCCCCCACCTTCTGCATGGATGGTGGTCAGTCCGTCATCTGGGCTGAAGCTGCCCAGCAGGGAGCAGCTCAGATCAAGGGAGTGGAGAAAAGGCAGACATGATCTAGAGAACATTCTCCCAGATACCACCTGCCTCGGTGGTTAGCAGCAAGCAGTGTTTAAGGTAAAGAAGTAATAATATTCACAGAAGTGCCCAATTATTTTTCCCTAAAGTTTTAAAGGCAGGAGTGTAGATGGAAGGAAGAACTTGCCCCTGTTAGAGTTCAGTTAAAGTGATTATAAACTTTGCGCACTGCGGCCTGGGTGGCCGGTCTCAACCCCAGCGCTGCTTTGTTTTCTGCCCTCTTCGCCTGGATTCTCTTTGGTGCACAGATCCAAAGCACATTTTATCTTAATGTTTTTTTCAAAGCACATTAAATTGGCCCTGACAACCCTAGCCAGTGTTTTCAGTGGTTGGAGCGGTGGCCTGAGCACCAGAGGGTCTCGGGTTCGATTCCTGGTCAAGAGCAGGTACTTGGGTTTCAGGCTCACCCCTAGGGGCACATGCAGGAGGCAACCCATCAATGTCTTTCTCACATCAATGTTTTTCTCTTTCCCTTTCACTCTTTCCCCCCCTCCCTCCCACTTTCCCTAGAAAAAAATCACTGGAAACATGACCTTGGGTGAGGATTAACAACAAGCATTAACGAGCGGCCTGGGAGTGCCCAGGCACTTCCACACCAGTTCTAACGCTGTCTGCAGAGTTCAGAGGGGCTGCTGTGCTGCCCTCGAGCTCCTCTTGGTCCCCTTGCCGCCCCTTTCTGCTTCGTTCCTGGAGTTTCCAGTTTGTGGCAATAACTGAGCAGCAGTCTTAACATGCTCAGTGGGGTGGAAATTCTCAAGATTTGTAATTTTTCAAGATTTGTTCTTCTGTGGGCTCAGGAGAGCTGAATTCTCCCTGCGCTGCCCCTCAGTGATGCGGTGGCTCCCGACCTGGGGCCCAGCAGTAGTACCAGACTGTCTCTGAGACCTGGACAGATGGGGACGGCGAAGGACGTGGGTGCATGGGGCTACCGGGGGCTTCAGGCTTCTCACCGGGCAGGTCCTTCTCAGGCAGGGCTGCCTGCAGGCCCAGGGCTGTGGGTTTGCCTGTCCAGGAGTAAGTCCTTCGTCCTTAGCAGTGACGGTGACCAGCGGTCCACGCAGCATGAGTTTTCAAAATGGATTCTAGAGACTTCCCAGTGTTGGCTTCTGTTCTGACCTTTCATTCTGACTCACGGCAGGGTTTAGACTCTCGTTCACTCCCCTGGGTGTCAGACCATGAGCCTCGCAGTCACGCAGCCTCTCTTCCAGGCTGGTGGCCATGGCGGTCGTGGGCGAGCCAGAGAGGACCAGCGGCGGCTTCCTGGCCCTGGTGCTGGCTAGAGCCTCTGGCCATATGGACGTCCAATTCTTGAAGAGAAAGTGGGCGACCCCCGTGGCGGACGAGCAGAGGAGACTGCGGCTGCTTCTGCAGAAAGCGCTTTAGGGGGTGAGCAGCTGGCGTCGTGGGGGGACAGCATATGGGGACCTGGCCGTGAAGGACCAGTCCAGAGGGGCCTGTCACCCATGTGCATGTGTAGTGTGTAGTAGAACACATGTATTTTGTACATAATTAATTCATGTTATAGGATGTCACGGCTATATTCCCAGTAAATAAATTACCATTTTTGAATGGAAACATTTGTAGTGTGTCCTGAACTTCAAAGGAAATACAGTTATGCACAGTACATTCTTTTCTGAGAATATTTCTGCTTATTTCTAGAACAGCCTTAAAATATTATCCATTCACTACCATATTTTATTTATTTATTTTTATTGATTTCAGAGAGGAAGGGAGAGGGATAGAGAGATAGAATCAAGATGAGAGAGCATAATTGGTTGGCTGCCTCTTGCACATTCCACATTGGGGATTGAGCCTGCAACCCAGGCATGTGCCCTTACCGGGAATTGAATAATGATCCTGGTTCATAGGTCCACACTCAACCACTGAGCCATGCTGGCCGGGCTACTACCAGATTTTAAATAGTCTACCATGAAAACGTGTTTCCATGAACTGCTCTCTTAGTCATGCATGAACTAACATGCAGATGGGACTTAATCAGGGTGCAGGCCTCTCCCTGCCTGTGGGTCCCTGAGCCCGAGCACCTGCTGCAGACCTGGCCCACAGGGGATGCTCAGTCAGTCTCTGTTAAGCAGCGCTGGACTCGGCTCCAACCCCGCATCTCCGTAACGCTCATGGACAGTTGCTTCCAGACAGGAGAAGTGCATGCAGGTGCCTGGAGCCTGCGGGTCAGTCCTGCTCTTTCTCTCTGTAACCTGCGCAGTGACTGGTCTGGGCTGTTTAAAGGTGGACATGAATTGTAGGTGTTTCACTTTTGATTCTGCTGTAAATTAAATTACATTCGTCCCTCTCTCTTTGCACCTCCTGTGTTTGTGCCCATGAAGTCTCAGGTATTGTCCACGTGGCTCCACACCCTGTTCTTTTGTTTGGTTCATTTTTCCTGGGAGGTAAATGCTTGGTTCTGGGCCCTGACCTTGCTCAGAGGCACTAGCTGCAGCACACTACCAAGCCCCGCCTCGACCACAGTGGCAGCATCAGGGATTGCTCTGAGCAGCACCTCTGGCGGCTTGGTTCTGAGAAAAGGCTGGAGCCCTCAGGGGTGCAGGTGGTTGCAGTCAGCCTTCTGGGAGGTGCCAGGTAGGAGTGCAGCCAGAGGCATGGCCAGTGAGGGAGCTATGTGGGGTCCAGGGGCCAGCAAGGCTCCCAAATCCTGCAGAAGGAGGAGACTTTGTACTAAAATTGCAAGTGCGTTTGGGGCGTACAGCCGTGTGCTGGGATGTAGACTTGAAGTCGTGAGTGCGGGTTCTGTATTTAGCCCATTACCCCTGCCCTGCCTCACCCTCAGGCCCTTCAGGCGTGAGCCCTGGTCTCCTCGCCCCGGTAGACACGTGCTCCTCCGTGGGATTGGTGACAGGCCATCTTCCTTCAGAAAGCAAATGAAACAGGAAACAGGAAACAAATGCCACACGCCACATGGATGAGGACACCAGCCTGGGGGCGCGGGTCCAGCACAGAGGCACATCTGTTTCTGCTTGGTGGCTGTGCGTTCCCTTCCAGTCACACAGTGATTTGGTCTACGATTCTGCGGAGCGTCCTCTCAGGAGCCTCTAGAAAACACGGAGCGTGGAGAATCCATCGGAACTGTGTTGCTGGGTTTTGTTGCAGGGCCGTGGAGTTCTCTATATAGTACCGAGCTTATTTGTGTGCCCCTAATTCTTTAGTGCACCGGGCACTAGGCTGGTCCATCACGGGTCAGGGGGACTCCCCATTGCATGGCTTGCCCATGTTGCTAGGCTCATCAACTTGGATTCATTTTCTAAAATGTCAGAACATTTATTTGCTTTTTATCACAGAGGTAACAAAACGTGAGTGAAGTCTCTGGCTAGGTTTCTAGGCCAGGCATGTTCTGGCGAAAACATGGGAGCTCAGAGGGGCCTGGGTGGACAAGTCAGCCTGCAGGGTGGGCCTGTGTGGCAGGACAACAGTGTGAGCAGCAGCATGTGTCCCTGGATGGCAGTCCTGGCAGCCAGGAACCCCAGCAAGGGACAGAGGCAATTCGTCAACATGGCAGCTGGTACACAGGGCAGTGGCTGGCAAGGAAAGCTGGAGACCCAGCCAGCATGCTGCCCCAAATCTGCCGGGGACCCCAAATCCGCCTGGGCCCGGCCGCCTCCGAGTGGCCCACACCCTGAGGACTTTTCCTCCTGCTGCCAGAGTCCGCAGGGACAGTTTCCCATGGGCTCCGAGGGACCAGGGGCACCGGGAGCCTGCTCTCCCTCTGCAGCTGAGGCTCTCACGCCCTGCTCCTTCCTGGGCTATATGCATCCTGCTCAGGTCACCATCTCCAGGGCCCCCATCGAGGCTCACGGGTTCTTGAAGACTGAAAGTTCATGTACAGACGGGGACTGATGGCAAGTTCCCTGCAGCTGCCCTCGGCGATCCAGCCTTTCACCCGCCTCTGCCGCTCTCCATCCTCCACAGCTAGGTTCCCCTGAGGACTCAGGCCCCAGTGTCTCCTCGTGGGCACCTCCTCATGGGGGGCCTGCCCCATGGAGGCCTCCTCATGGGCACCTCCTCTGTGGGGGCCTCCTCTGTGGGGGCCTCCTCCGTGGACACCTCCCGCTGTGGGGCCTCCTCTGTGGGGCCTCCTCCATGAGCACCTCCTCTGTGGGCGCCTCAGTCCCCGGGACCAGCCCTGTGGTCTCCGACCAAACAACAGAACACTGATAATTGGTCTAAGTATCTGATCTTCTTACTGAGTTTCCCAGGAGACACTGCAGAGGTTGACGCAGATTCACATGGAAACCATGGTGAATGTTTTGCAAAGAGCTTCCTTCTGGAGCTGTCATCCCATTTGTAAGAGAAAGCAGGAGCCTGGGGAAGGGCGATGTAGGGAACTCCGTGAGCCCCGAGAGGGAGCACTTGCGAACGGCACCCCTGAGTTTGCAGCCCAGGTTTGGCCTGGCAAAGGGGTCAGGCCTGGCCCCATCGGTGCTGAGCAGTGGGCCTGGGGTGCAGAGCAGGAGTGGGGGGTGTTTCAGGCCTTGAGGGAAGGAGCTGCTCAGTGTTTGCACAACTCAGTGCCTTCCTGGTGTGCCTAAGCACCTCTGGCTCCCCCAGCCAGTCTAGACCTGAAGGGAGAGCCGTCTGTCCAGGTGACGCACACTAGGTGCTCCAGGTGATGCATACTAGGTGCTGTGGGTGACGCACACTAGGTACTCCGGATGACGCACACTAGGTGCTGTGCGTGACCTCACTAGATGCTCCGAGTGACGCACACTAGGTGCTGTGGGTGACCCTCACTAGGTGCTCCAGGTGGCCACCTGGCTCAAGACTTTCTGCCAGGAAGAATTCTGGGAGCGGGGCAGAGCTGAGGCTGGGGAGCCCATTTGCTGACACCCATGTGGCACCCCCACCCATTCATGGGTGGTGGCAGAGGCCCTGCAGAGCGTTGTGCACACACTCCTCTGGGGAAGGATGTTAGAGGTTGGGTTAACTTGTTGGTCTTCTCAGGAGACATGGGGCGGGCTGTGGGACCCCGGTGGACAGGTCCCTCAGCGTGGGGCTGCAGAGCGCAGGCCCTCCACAACTGCCGTTTGTGGGCTGCAGGCTGACTGGCCTCAAAGCCCCACAGCAAAGAGTGGTGGCTTCTTTGTTTATGTTAAAGAAAACCCAGGAAGAATCCCAGGGTCCAGACAAAGGAGGCATCCCTCCGAGAGGGAAGAGGCGGACATTGAGTGGACACAAGCTCTTCAGGGACAAGGGCCTTTGTCTGCCTGTCTGTCTCTCTGTCAACACATCCTGGTGCCCACAGGGCCTGGATGCTGGGAGAAAACTCAGCGGGGCTTGTCCTTAAGGACCCAATGTTTGATGTGGCAAAAACAAACAGTGGACACGGCATGGACAGAATGCCCCCATCATGCACCTGGGTGGCATGGCCTCACTCCCAAACCATCCCACTGCCCTTCAGGCAGGACCGAGAGGATGGAAGGGAGGGGGAGCGTCCTCGGAGGCCGATGTCCCTAGAGGGACATCACTCAGTGTCCTCACTCAGTGTCCCCCAGGCCAGCCCAGGCCACACACCTGCCCCGCACCCACTTCAGCCCAGAGGCCCCAGCCCCTACGGGGGTCTTCCCAGGGTTCAGATGCTGAAACACACTGTCTATCAGCTACCTGCCCCTCCCCCCAGGAAGGCCCAGCTCACTGCTCAGCACGACAGCATTTCCAGTCCACACCTCCTGTGCCTGGCCTCCCCCTGATGCATCCCCTCCTCCGTGTCATTTTCACTCAGTTTCATCACTATGTGAATGTAGCAGCAGAGGCTCGAGCAGTCAGCCTGACAGTGCTGGGCTCGTTCAGAAACTGCAGGGCCAGCCCCCCTTCCCTGATGGGCCTGAGGCCAGGGCAGAACTCAGCTCTGGCCGGACACAGAAAGTTCCTGGTCCCTGAAGCTGGCCCCTTCTCATGACAGTCCTGGCCCATCCTGTCCATTAGGCAGCACTCAGATTTAAGCCCTTGGAAACGAAGCCTGGATTTTAATTACTGAGAAAACATGTCCCCATGCCTGCCCAGGCAGCCGACACCTCAATGTACTCCTCTAATTAAAAACTAATGTTAAGTTTAGTGAGGGATTCACAGTAAACATGCCATTGGAAGGCTCTTGCAGCATTTGGGGGCCCACTGTGCACTCTGCTTTCCCTCCAAGATGCGCCACTTAGAGCTGCGTGTGACCTCGCCGTCTGCTGGCATGCTGCTCCCCGGTCAGGTTAGCGTGGCATTTGGCTGTGTATCGTACAAGCTGGCTGGACTTTCTCCAGAAGAACTGCACCTGCATCCGTCATGGCCTTGGGGAGTGGTGGTGAGGCCAAGACCGGGCGGGAACATCCTGAGGGTCTGTGCTGGGAGGAGACCTCGCCTCTGGGGCCAATGGCCCCTTAGGTAGCACAGAGCTGGCGTGAGTCTGACTCAGTCTCTCCATGACTGGCAGGAACTGGAGGGTGAGAACTGGGCTTCAAATTCAAGCAGAACCTCAAGTTGGGGTCCACTCCTTGCCCTCCTGCTCTACCCTCACCCAGCCCCTCCCTGGCTCAGGAAGCTGCCCAGGGGAGCGGCTGGCCAGAGGCTGCCTGACATTGCCCGGTCTGCCCTCTGGCCCCTGGAGGCTGTGGTGACGCTCCTGGTGAAGCATCCATCTTATATAAAAACTGCTGTTTGAAATGTTAACCCTGCTATTTGGCTTCTGTAAATGCTTGCTTACTTAAATAATAAGGAAAATAAGACTATTCCCATTTCAGAGAGGCCGTTATACCTTCCCCAGATGAAGTTATCAGTGCTGGCACCAGGCCAGGCCTTTGGTTGAGGTCTCAAAGCCCCAGCACATAGGGGCTCTTTAAGAACTTGCAAAGGGGGCTGGAAACACCCCATATTTGGGAGACAGAGAGTGTAAAAAGGTATAAATACAGGAAACTTTCTGTGTGATGGGGTCCAGAATTTGAGAGACATTTTCCTCTGGGCCCGTGCATCATCATCATCATCATCATCATCATAATAAATGTAACTCCATCTTGGTTCTTCTCTGGTTTTCTGTAACATTAATGGTTCCCTGACCGAGAAATAACTGTGTTTTGCATTTTGGCCTCTGGTGAGTGGGCCAGATTTGTGGCCTGGGGGAGCCAGATAGGCCTCTGGAAGGCGCCGCTCTGCTGATTTAGCAGAATTGAACCGGGGGACTCCAGGCACTCCCGGACCTCAGCCCAGGACCTGGCTGGCATCTGGAGAGAGTGGATGGACACTTCTGGACCTGTCAACAGAATCAGTAAAGTAGGGGCCTCAGTCAGTCAGGCCCACCCAAGTGAGTGGAAGGGGGAGCTTGATCACCTCCCCGGAAGTCAAGGACTTCCTCAGGCAAGTTAATCAGGAATCAGGTGGAGTGTTAAACTCTGGGTAAATATCTGGTAGAAGTAAAAATCTTGGACTGTCTGGTATATAAATATGGAGATGAGTGAACTCAGATTCGATTAAGGAATTATGAGTTCACTCTGCTGTTTGTTTGTGTAGAAATAGCCAATTTACTACTGAGAATGGGACTGGATGCAGTCTTAACTCCTCTGGTAGGTTCTCAACAAGACGTTGGTCGAGAATTCTGTTCTGGGGCATGGTTGCCGGGAGTGCCCCCACGCCCATTTGGGGAGCTCCAATCTTATCTGGTCAGCTCCAGTCTGGGCTAGTCTACTGAGAGAGTATGAGTACAGATGTTTGTCTGTCTTGGCATGTTTGTCTATCTGCTCATAAATTGGTCGGTGTGAAGCAAAAGCTACTTTGTGCCTTCTGGCTGTACACTTGAGAGTATTTGTTATCTCTATTGTTTAATTTGTTTAAAGATAGAGCAGACCCGCTGTCATGAAATGCAAAAGTCTTTAGCAGCTTCAAGATTTTGTTTTTGATAAATTTTTATTCTTATTATTTTTTTCCTTTAAAAAAATTTTTTTATTGTTTAAAGTATTACAAGTAGTAGTACATATATCTCTTTTTTTTTCCCCATTGACCTTCTCCCAGCATCCCCTACCCCCAGTTACATGCCCTCATCCCCTCTCCCCAGTGTCTTGTGTCCATTGGCTGTGCTTATATGCATGCATACAAGTCCTTTGGTTGATCTCTTTCCCTCCCTCCCCAACACTCTCCAGCCTTCCTGCTATAATTTGAGAGTCTGTTTGGTGCTTTACTGCCTCTGTATTTATCTTTTTGTTCATCAGTTTATAATGTTCTTTATTTTCCATAAATGAGTGAGATCATGTGGTATTTTTCTTTCATTGCCTGGCTTATTTCACTTAACATAATGCACTCCAGGTCCATCCATGCTGCTGCAAATGGTAAGAATTCCTTGTTTTTTTACCACAGCGTAGTATTCCATTGTGTATATGTACCATAGTTTTCTAATCCACTCATCTGCTGATGGGCATTTAGGCTGTTTCCAAATCTTAGCTATGGTGAATTGTGCTGCTATGAATGTAGGGGTGCATATATCCTTTCTGATTGGTGTTTCTAGTTTCCTGGGATATATTCCTAGAAGTGGGATTACTGGATCAAATGGGAATTCCATTTTTAATTTTTTGAGGAAACTCCATACTGTTCTCCACAGTAGCTGCATCAGTCTGCATTCCCACCAGCAGTGCACAAGGGTTCCTTTTTCTCCGCATCCTGGCCAGCATTTATCATTTGTTGATTTGTTGATGACTGCCATTCTGACAGGTGTGAGATGGTACCACATTGTTGTTTTGATTTGCATCTCTCAGATAATTAGTGACTTTGAGCTTGTTTTCATATGTCTCTTGGCCTTCCTTCTGCCTTCTTTCGAAAAGGTTCTATTTAGGTCCGTTGCCAGTTTTTTATTGGATAATTTATCTTCCTTTTATTAAGTTGTATAAGTTCC
The DNA here is from genome assembly GCA_026230045.1 of Corynorhinus townsendii. NCBI lineage: Eukaryota > Metazoa > Chordata > Mammalia > Chiroptera > Vespertilionidae > Corynorhinus > Corynorhinus townsendii. Next base: position 101,944,530 of record JAPDVU010000004.1, on the reverse strand, counting down.
ATGTAGATGTTGGAGATTAAACCTTTATCAGTGATAACATTTGCAAATATGTTCTCCCATACAGTGGGTTTTCTTGTTGTTTTGTTGATGGTTTCTTTTGCTGTACAAAAGCTCTTTATTTTGATGTAGTCTCATTTGCTTATTTTCTTTTTAGTTTCCATTGCCCTAGGAGCGGTATTGGTGAAGAAATCGCTTCAGCATATGTCTGAGATTTCTCTGCCTGTGGATTCTTCTAGTATTTTTATGGTTTCCCGTCTTATGTTTAAGTCCTTTATCCATTTTGAGTTTATTTTTATGTATGGTGTAAGTTGGTGGTCTAGTTTCATGTTTTGGCATGTATCTGTCCAATTTTCCCAACATCATTTATTGAAGAGACTGTCTTGACTTCATTGTATGTTCATGCCTCCTTTGTCAAATATTAATTGAGCATAGTGGTTTGGGTCGATACCTGGGTTCTCTTTTCTATTCCATTGGTCTATATGTCTGTTCTTGTGCCAGGACCATGCTCTTTAGAGAACAGTGGCTTTGTAATACAGCTTGAAATCTGGTATTGAGATCCCACCTACTTTGTTCTTCTTTCTCAGGATTGCTGTGGCTATTCGGGGTCTTTTTTTATTCCAGATGAATTTTTGGAGAGTTTATTCTAGGTCTGTAAAATATGCCGTTGGTATTTTAATGGGGAGTGCATTGAATCTATAGATTGCTTTGGGTAGTATGGACATTTTGATGATGTTGATTCTACCAATCCATGAACATGATATGTTCTTCCATCTGTTTACGTCTTCCTCTGTCTCTTTTTTCAGTGTCCTGTAGTTTTCCATGTATAGGTCTTTTACCTCCTTAGTTAAGTTTATTCCTAGGTATCTTAATTTTTTTTGGTGTGATGGTAAATGGAGTTGCTTTTTTAGCCTCTCTTTCTGTAAGTTCACTATTGGTGTATAGAAATGCCATAGATTTCTTGGCGTTAATTTTGTATCCTGCTACATTGCTGAATTCATTTATTAAGTGTAATAGTTTTTTGATGGAGTCTTTAGGGTTTTTTATGTACAATATCATGTCATCTGCAAATAAGGAAAGCTTTACTTCTTCTTTTCCAATTTGTATGCCTTTTATTTCTTCTTCTTGTCTAATTGCAATGGCTAATACTTCCAGTACTATGTTGAACAGGAGTGGTGAGAGTGGGCATACCTGTCTTGTTCCTGTTCTTAGGGGAAATGGTTTTAGTTTTTGCCCATTGAGTATGATGTTGGCTGTGGGTTTATCATATATAGCTTTTATTATGTTGAAGTATGATCCTTCTATTCCCACCTTGCTGAGAGTTTTTTTTTATCAAGAAAGGGTGTTGGATTTTGTCAAATGCTTTTTCTGCGTCAATTGATATAACTATGGTTTTTATCTCTCAATGTGTTTATATGATGTATCACGTTTATTGATTTGCGGATATTGTACCATCCTTGCATCCCTAGGATAAATCCTACTTGATCAAGGTGTATGATCTTTCTGATATACTGCTGGATCCGATGTGCTAGAATTTTGTTGAGGATTTTGGCATCTATGTTCATGAGGGATATTGGCCTGTGAATCTCTTTCATTGTGTTGTCTTTATCTGGTTTTGGTATTAGGGTGATGCTGGCTTCATAGAGGAGCATGGAAGTGTTCCTTCCTCTTGAATTTTTTGGAATAGTCTGAGGAGGATAGGTTTTAGTTCTTCCTTGAATGTTTGGTATAACTCCCCTGTGAAGCCGTCTAGCCCTGGGCTTTTGTTTGCTGGAAACTTTCTGATGACTGCTTCAATTTCTTCCATAGTTATTAGCTTGGTTAGATGTTTAGATTCTTCCTGATTGAGTTTTGGGAGGTTGTATTTTTCTAGGAATATGTCCATTTCCCTCAGGTTTGTTGGAATAGAGTTGTTCATAGTATTTTTTAACAATCCTTTGTATTTCGGTGGGGTCTGTTGTTATTTCTCTTTCATTTCTGATTTTGTTTATTTGGGTTCTCTCTTTGCTTCTTGGTGAGCCTGGCTAGAGATTCATCAATCTTGTTTATCCTTTCAAAGAACCAGCTCTTGGTTTTGTTGATCTTTTGTATTGTTTTTTATGGTCTCTATGTCATTTATCTCTGCTCTGATCTTTATTATTTCCTTCCTTCTGCTTACACTGTGCTTTTCTTGTTGCTCTTTTTCTAACTATTTGAGTTGTAGGGATAGGTAATTCATTACCATTGTTTCTTGTTTTTTTGCAGTATACTTGTAGAACTATGAACTTTACTCTCAAGACTGCTTTCACTGTGTCCCATAGATTTTGGATTGTTGTGTTTTCATTGTCGTTTGTTGCCAGGATGTTTTTTATTTCTTCTTTGATCTCTCTGGTAACCCAGTCATTGTTTAATAGCATGCTATTTAGTCTCCATGTGTTTGATTTTTTTGGATTGTTTTTATTGTAGTTGTTTTCCAGTTTTATGCCACTGTGATCTGAGAAGATGCTTGATATGATTTCTATCTTCTTGAATTTGAAGAGACTTTGCCTATGACCCAACATATGGTCTATCTTTGAAAATGAGCCATGTGCACTTGAGAAGAATGTATATTCTGTGTCTTTGGGTGAAATGTTCTGAAGATGTCAATTCCATCTGGTCTAGTGAGTGATTTAGGATTGATGTTTCTTTGCTGATTTTTTGTTTAGAGGATTTGTCCAATGGTGATAGTGGGGTATTAAAGTCAACTACTATGATTGTATTGCTGTCAATCTCTCCCTTGGTATCCTCCAGGAGTTTTTTTTTATGTATTTGGGTGCTCCTTTATTGGGTGCATATATGTTTACTAGAGTTATTTCTTCTTGTTGGATTGCTCCTGTTAGTATTATGAAGTGGTCTTCCTTATCACTTTTTATGTCCTTCACTTTGAGATCTAATTTGTTGGATCTAAGTATTACCCCAGCTTTTTTTTTTCATTTCCATTCGCCTGAAAAACCTTTTTCCATCCCTTCAACATCAGTCTGTGTGCGTCTTTTTTTCTGAAGTGGGTTTCTTGTAGACAGCAGATATATGGGTCATGTTTTCTTATCCAATCCGTTACCCTCTGTCTTTTGATTGGGGCATTTAATCCATTTACATTTAAAATTATTATTGATAGGTACTTATTTGTCGCCATTTTTTATTCTTTATCCCTGTGTTCCTTCTTCACTTTCTTTTTTTTTTTTTTTTTACAGCAGACCCTTTAGCATTTCTTGTATTGCCAATTTGGTGGTAATAAACTCCCTTAGTCTTTTTTTATCTGTGAAGCTCCTGATTTTACCTGCAATTTTGATTGATAGCCTTGCTGGGTACAGTATTCTTGGATTCCGACCCTTCCTTTGCATGACTTTGTATATTTCATTCCATTCCCTTCTGGCCTGATGTGTTTCTGTTGAGAAATCAGTTGCTAGTCTGATGGGGGATCCTTTGTAGGTAACTTTGTGTCTCTCTCTGGCCACTTTTAAGATTCTTATTTTGTCGTTGGTGTTTGTCCATTTAATTATAATGTGCCTTGGTGTCGGTCTTTTGGGGTTCATTTTGCTTGGGACTCTGAGCTTCTTGGATTTGTGTGGGGGTTTTTTCCCCCCGATATCAGGGAAGTTTTCTGTCATTATTTCTTCAAACAGGTTTTCTATTCCTTGCTCAGTTTCCTCTCCTTCTGGCACCCCTATTGTTTTGTTTCGTGTTGTCCCAAAGTTCCCTTAGGCTCTCTTCCTGCTTTTCAATATTTTTTATAGAAGATGCTCTACTTGGGTATTTTTTTCCCACCTTGTCTTCTAGCTCACTGATGCAGTCCTCTGCTTCTTCTAGTCTACTCTTGATGCTCTCTATTGAGTTTTTTACAGCTGCAATGTCATTTTTCATTTTTTCTAGGTCTTCTTCATTTCCTTTACTCTTACACATATTGTTGGATTTGTCTTCCATTCTTTTCATCCACCTTATGACCATTTCTCTGAATTCTTTCTCTGACAGGTTGCTTGCTTCCATTTTGTTTACTTCCTTTTCTGGTGATGCCTGCTTTTCTTTCATATGCGGACTGTTTCTTTGTCTCCCCATGTTCTCTCTTCTCCAGGTGTCTGGTTATGTGGTTCTCTCTCTCCTTCTCCCAGGTGAAATATGACTTTTCTGTGAGGGAATGTAGAGCTCCTCTGAATCTGCGTGCCTGTGCCACTTGGGACTGGTGTTCTCAGGTTCGCAGCTGTTCAGTGGGTGCCGTGGTTGTAGGTTCCCCGGGTTTTTCAGGTGTCCGATGACATCCACTTTCCCCTTCAAGATGGCATGGTCTCCTCGAGATTTATTTTTCTCAGAGTCTTTTGCTCTCCATCAGAGAGGGAATCAGCCCACTTAGCTAATAAAAATTTCTGTCTGTCAGTTGCTCTTCCCTGAGTTGTGAATTTGCTGTATTAAATTGAAAATTTGAAGTTCTGGGGTAGATTTAAAGGTATAGACTTGTAAAATTTCCAAGAACAAAGAACTTTTATTTATGGGGTTTCTTATCTCTTTTGGTGGTTGGAGACTTTCAGGGGCAGGGCTTATAGCTCCTCAGGGCAGAGAGACTTACAGGCCCTGTCCCTGCCTGTGACATCATAATCCACTGTGAGCCACCTGAGGCAGAACTAGGCTGAAGTTATTATTAACTGTCTGTGGACCCTGTTAACCCTGGTTGTGTGTCTTGTGTGGTCTGTTGTCTTCATGGTTGTGTGTTTTGTTTGACTTGCTGTTTTCAGTTATTAGAATCCTCATAGAGGACATGACCTGGTCTTTCCCTTCCTCCCTCATCCTGATTCTGACAGCATCTGTAACTGGATTAAAGATCTTTTCTTTCAGGAGATCATCCAGGCTTTCAGCCCACAAGAAATCTCCCTACACACCCTTATCCTCATCCACTATCTTCCCAGGCCAACTAAGAGTCATTTTTCTGCACAGGTCAGACCCCAGCCTCTGGGAGGGAGGACTACTACAACAGTAGTCTGTAGTTTTCTTTGAAACTCCCACTGTTTCTATTTCTCCCCTCTAGGAATTGTCTTCCTCCGACTCACAATAGGAAAGGGATACAAGCAACGGGCCCTGGGCTGGGGAATGGGGGTGGGGTGGGGTGTCGGGTGTTGGCAGTTAATTATGAAGCAGGGAGAGATAGGTTTTTGTTGATTTTTACTGGCTGCAGACTGCTCTGCTGGCATAGGGGTCTGGTCCGTCCCTACCAGGTGCCTTATCAGAACTACACTAGATTCAAGTCGCAAGTTTTCTGCAAGCATAATTAATCTTTCTCTGCCCTGGTTTATTCTTTTTAACCCTTCCAATACTAAATTAGACCGATACAATATCCTTGAAATTTGTAAATATTAATCTAAAAATGCTGACTGTTCACTTTTGGTAATCATTAAAAGATTGAGGTTTCTAAGAATAAAGAATTCTAATACATTAAAAAAAACCAAAAAACTAAACTCACAGGAGCCATTGGAGGAGAAACGGAGCTGAAGTCTGCAGCTGCCCTGGTGATTTAGAACTGGTTGCTAGGCAGACTCAGCCCCCGAGAGCCAGGTGAAAGAAGGAGGGGGTGCGGCTGGATGCCCGAGCTGCCTGCAGCGGCCCTGGAAGAAGCAGCAGCAGCAAGAAAAGTGGGGGACAGCAGACATTTACCTGACACTAGAGCTTCCCCGCTGCTGCCTAGTGAGTAATGACCATTTTACAACAAGCAATACAAGACTTAGGCCTTTGGCTTGCTGGCTACAACAGTTAAACCAGAAGCCAGTGACTGCTACTGGCCTTCAGGCAGCCCCAGGAATAGAGCAGCAGGCCTGGGATCTGTGAAAGCAGCAGATAGAGCTAGTGAAAGCTCTCTGTATGCAAATGTGCTGAAAGGGTTCAGGACTACGAGAACAACTGCCAGTACCTGCTACTGCTGGGAGAGGAGGGGCTGAGATCCCCTTCCAGTGCACTCCTTTGGGAGAGGCCTGGTTGCTGCTCTGCCACAAAGGGGACTGGTGGGAAGACAAGGGGCCTAATACCCAAGCCACTGCCACAGAAGCGCTTTGCAATATGCAAAGCTGTTTTTAACTGCAACTCTGGCTGTTTTGGACTGGCAGTTTAAAGTCAAAGAGCAACAAGAGACAAGGGTAGCAGGGCCCTGTAACTGATAAACATGGTTAACAAAAAGGGCAAAGGAAAACACTCTCCCTGAACCAGGGAGCCTTCAAGACTTTGAGATTCTCCAAAACAGGAGGAGACTGACTGAGGTGGCCGAGACCCCGTTGGGTTAGGAAAACCAGAGGCTACATATTGAACTTATAAACTGCAGTTTGCTAGGCAGAGGCCCAGGCCCAGTTGTATATGGGTTAAGCTGCCTGTGTACAGCAAAACAACTTTCTCCCGTGCCAGAATACATTTTAGGGAAATTAGACAGACTGTGTTTGTGGCAAAAAAAAAAAAAAAAAGGAACTGGCCACCACGCACAGCCCTGACATTGGCCTGCAGAAAACTGTATAATAGACTTAGATAATACCTGCGTCTTCATGGACATGACTGCAGAGAGACAAGGATAGTTTTGCTTTGTGTAGGAAGGTCAAAAAGAGAAGGTCACCTCCCTAAGATATTTGTATAGCCCAACCATGTGTCATGTTTAGTAGCAAAAGATTTAGCTGTCAGAAGTGCTGCTATAATGTTATACTTTATTATGTGAAGTATAATGTTATACTTCATTATGGGCAAAGAAGAATACCCATCTGGTTTTGGTCTCTCTTGAGAGACAGTTGGCAGCCTATATACTGTCTTGCAGACCTATGTGACCATTCCCATGACGGGTGGCACAAACCTCAACTTCAGGAAACTGGGGGAGGCCTATTTAGATCAGAGGGAAGTAGTTAAGTGGTGAGTACTAGCCCTCTGTTATAGGAATTACAGACCCTGTTAGGTCCTGTGACATGTGAGACCCTGTGAAGGGATAAAGCTCCCTTAGTCCATTCTGAGAGGGCGTGTCACTTCCCAGAGACCATATGTAAGTTAAAGGACAAGTCAAGTAAGGGGAACCCTACTACAGGAACAGCTGTGACTGTCTATTTGAATATAGACACATTTTGAATTTCTTCTTGCCATTTGAAGACAGTTATATTACTCTAAAGAGTCCATGAAAAGGACTGACAAGGAAAATCAGAAGATCTTAAAGCAGGTCAGTATATTTTTCTACTTATATAATTCCTCTGAAATTTGGCAATGCTTAATAAATCATGGCAATACATTTTTTGCATAAATTCAATAAGACAGTTTCTAATAGTGGTTTTATAAACCGAAAACTTTGACTGGAGTATCATGTTTTAAAGAGCCCTGTCTGGACTCTGAAGACCTGAAGCCAATAAGAGTGCCACAGAAAAAGCCTGGTATCCTGCTTGGGAGCCCTGAAAATGGCTGGCACTGAAGCTTCAGGCCCATGGTCTACCATTGCTGGCAGTTGGTCAGAGTAGAAGGGAAGCAATAAGGGTGCCTCTGCATCCTTGCTGAACCCCCATCCACTCTAGGCCACAACAAGTAAAGAGGGATGCTGAGATGGACCTTGAAGCCTAGGGCGTGGGCCCAGGTGGAGTTGCTGCAGGGGAGGGATTCACCTAACTCAGCAGATACTGCAGGCAGGCCTGATGGCAGCTGGATGGCTTGGCTTCCTGGCCCTACGGGGCACACTAAGATTCAATCATGAAATTCCGGCAAAGATAGTCAGTTACCATTCTTGTTGTGTTTATGCAAACAATCAGGCCAAATTGAATACAATAGATAAATTGGTCTTGACCTGGCTCTTTTGATAAACATAGAGGTAATTTTGAGGAGAAAAATTCTATTTCAATAGAGGTTATTAAAACTGAAATGTTTTCTTTCCCTTTCACCAGACCATTTGTTACAGTTTGTCTCTGCCAGGTCACAAGCCCACCTCCTTCTGTGCCCAGGCCTCATTGTCCCTCTGACAGACAGCAAGGATCTCTTGGCTCTGAAAGAAAACTCCAGTACCCTTCAGCATGGAAGTAGTTAGAGAACCCCACCGACATCCATTTTCCCTGAAAGAATTCAGAGCCAGGATCCTTGAGGTAATATATTAGGCAGTTAGACAGACATGAGCAGAGCAAGGATGGTGGGCCAAGTAGCGTTACCAGATATAACTATGTATTTCCACCTCTATGTATGTGAGACAAGGTGCATAGCCAAAGAGGTACTCACCCAAAGTCTCAGCTCCTAGAAAAGGCTGGTAGCCTATTTGTCCAAAAGACTTGACCCCTTTGCATTTGGGTGACCTACTTGCCTCTGGGTGGTAGCAGCCACAGCTATGCTTATTGAAAAAGCAAATAAGTTAACCCTAGGGCAGTAACTAATCCTATCTGCCCCACATGAGGTCAAGGCTTTACTCCGGAACACACTGGAGCACTGAATGTCAAACACTCGAGTCACCCAGTTTCAGGCCCTCCGGTGGTCAAAAGAAAAATCAGTAACAATTTATACTGATAGAAGGTATGCATTCACAACGGCTCACATACATAGTGCTATTTACAAGGTAAGGGGACTCCACAGAAGCAAGAGGGAACCGGGCCACAGATGAAGTGGCCCGGGAGGCTGCCCTAAAACCAGTGGGGCCTCTACAGATTCTAGTGACTCTTCCAGACCCTGATCTACCCAATCTAGAAAAGCTGAAATCCATAACCAATCTTTACTCAAGTTCTTACAGGCTTTACAGTCTACTCAGGAAGCAATCCAGAAGCACATCCGAGATGCTCCGCCTGTACCAACTTCTGATCTGGTTCATCCCTTCCAACCTGGTGACTCTGTTTGGGTAAAAAAATTTGCCACCCAAGGACTGACTCCTACCTGGAAAGGACCACCTCCATGGCAGTCAAGGTCGATGGAATCCTAACGTGGCTTCATCACACCTGGCTTGAGACAGCCGAGGCAAAATAGAGATTCCAGGATTCTTTGGACTCTCTAAAGATCACTCTTGGCCCTCATTTCAGGCCCTTATAAGCAGGCCCACTAACTTTATGAGGCAGAAAATTAAGATTATAGTCCCCAGGGGTAAATATAACTCCCTCCCTGACAATGACCAAGAGTCAATGATTTAACTCATGTACATAAAACCAGTGGGAATGAAGCATCCATCTTATATAAAAACTGCTGTTTGAAATGTTAACCCTGCTATTTGGCTTCTGTAAATGCTTGCTTGCTTAAATTATAAGGAAAATAAGACTACTCCCATTTCAGAGAGGCCATTAAACCTTCCCCAGACAAAGTTATCAGTACTGGCACCAGGCCAGGCCTTTGGTTGAGGTCTCAAAGCCCCATCTCATAGGGGCTCTTTAAGAACTTGCAAAGAGGACCAGAAAACCCCATATTTTGGAGATAGAGAGGGTAAAAAGGTATAAATACAGGAAACTTGCTTTGTGATGGGGCCCAGAATTTGAGAGACATTTTCCTCTGGGCCCGCGTGTAATAATAATAATAATAATAATAAATATAATTCCATCTCTCTAAGCATTGCTTGATTCTTCTCCAGTTTTCTGTAACACTGGTGGGGCCTCTTCATGCTGAGAGCCTTCCGTGGCTGCTTGACCAAAGCAAGGCACTTGTCGCCCCTCATTTTCACTTTAGTTCTAGTGAAAACCCCGAAATGCCACTCTCTGCTGATGCTGGGAAGAAGACTCCCCAGGTGCCTCAGGGAGCAGCGGAGCTGCCTGCTGTCACTAGCTGACCCTGGCTCACAATGTAGATGTGAAAAGAAAAGGCTCAGTGACCTGGCACCTCCGAGCAAGCTGGCAGGTGGTGGGCGGCTGGCCAAGCCAGAGGCACCCTCCCCTCTGACAATCTCCTGGAAGCCTCTGGGTCCTGGTGCATGTGCAGCGTTGCTGGGTCACCATGCGGTTCTGTCTGCCTTCCAGGATTACCTTGTGATCCTTCCCAGGTAAAGCCTGTCTCCATTTCTGCATGGGGGACATGTACCATGGCAGGTGCCCATCAGCATGTCGGGGCATGCCTGAGCTGTGGCAGGTGCTCGTGGCATGTTGGGGCACGCCTGAGCTGGGGTGGAAACCACCACAGCTAAACATCTAGCCACCGTCTCTGTCTGCTCGGCGGCTGTAACCAATACAGACGGGCTCAGAACATACTAGTAGACATGTGTCGTTCTCAGTGCTGGAGGCTGGGCGTCTGAGATCCAGGGCCATAGGGTGGGAAGAGCCAGTTGGCCCCCAGAGCCCCTTTCATAGGGCACTGATTTCATTTGTGGGGGCCCACCCTCATGACCTCATGATCTCCCAAAGGCCCCACCACCTTGTGGATCAGTTTCAGCACATGAATTTTGGGGGACACAGTCTGTGTACATCCCTTCCACATTTGCATGTATTATCCCTGACTCTGAGACCCAGAAGAGGAAGCCTACATTTCGTTGCCTCTGAGCCTTTGACTCCAAAACAGCCAGAGTGGCTACGAGGCGCCGGGCGTCTCTGGGCGCCTCTGAAGAGCTTCGGGGCCTGAGTTTAAAATTGGACCTACATCCCTACGCATACCAGAATGCATTCAATATTGACCACCGGCCTCAACATAAAGAGAGAAGTAATTAGTGGAAGAACACATTTTCCTGTATGTGGTAACATCACATCCAAGAATGACAGAAACCCTGATGAAAATAGACAGCTTAGCACAACAAAAATGCCACAAATAAAATCAAAAGACAAAGGGTAAGATGAAAAATATTTGCAACATGTAAGATGGAAAGTGTATTTTCCTTCTATATTGAGACTATTCTCAGGTCTATAAGAGAAGATGAACAAGCTACCCTAAAATCAGCAAAACCGTTGTGTTATTATAATGATAGGATCATAAGGAAACCCCTCTAATGTGTGAAATGATTATTGTATGAAATGTTTGCTGTGTGAGACCCCAATACTCTAACTTCCAAATTGGTGAACACCCCACTATCTTGATGTGAATACCCTGAGCCCTTAAAGTGTAAATGCCCTGCTCCTAGCATAAGGCACACCATCAGGCCCACACTGACAAAACACAAGTTGTTACTACTGGCTATACAAGCACTGGACCTTCTTCAGTCCACGTCTCCTGCCTGATAGAGGAGGACTCCACGTCACTCCGTGAGACGAGCCCCTGACTGCTCTGCTGTGTGAGCCTGAACCAACTGCGGCCACCTGCCTGTCTCTGTTTTCATCATCTGTCCTTCAGTGTGCATCGCCGGGTGACCTTGCTGGAGCCTAGGACCCACTAGGAATAGGTAAATAAACCCTGTGTGATTGCATACTAATTATGTCTTGTGTGTCATGTGTTCCGGTTCAGCTCAGCTGTCTAGACATTGAAGTACCAGGGGATAGGCCGTTATTGCTGACTCCTGGTCACCTGCGTTGGCCCCACTAAGTCTAGACAGATAATCAATTAACTGGGGGCATAATTGGGACATGTTGGCAGGATAGTTGAGGAAAAGAAATATTTGTTAGAATTTTGCCAAAAGAACAAGGCACCATTTTCATCCACCCAACGGGCAGGATGCAGGACACCGAGTGTGGGAAGCGCTTTGAGGAACAAGCCCCTCTCCCGCGGGTTGGGGAGAAATCATTTCAGCTCTTTATGCTTCCTGCCTCCGCGACAGCCCAGGTGTGGGCAGCTCCTGCCGAAGCTGTCATCGCACCACCGGAAACGCCACTTTGCTTGCTTTAAAGCCGGGGTGAGTGCTAGACCTGAATAGGAGCCGGAACGTGTGAGCGATGTCACGGGCTGCCAAAGCCGCTGCCCCTACATGGTCAGTGCGACAGGCAGGCGCAGGAAGAGCCAGTAAGAGGGGCAGACCCATCTACACAGGAACCACAGGGCCCACAGCCCTTCATGGCCACGGAAACCAGCCCTCCAAGTTCTCTCATGGAGTGTCTCTGACGGACAGACCAAGCTGGCTCAAGACTTCACAGTTTCCTTCATGAAGAAACTTTCTTGTAAACTCTCCATTTCAAATTTCTTCACCCAAAAGAGGTGCCTGGGTGGTGACGTCACACCCTCCCTCTGCCTGGGGGCTGTGGCTCGGAGGAAGATGACTGTGTTGGGGACGGAAGGGGCGGAGCCTGCAAAGCTGGGTGTCAGATGTAGACCTTCCATTTGGAGTGTCCCCTCGGAGGGATGGATAAGCCAGCCAGGCCTCACATGAGGTCATCACGGCAGGGCCATAGTGCTAGCTCTGGTGGCCAAGCTTCCCACCCAAACGAGGGGCCCATGGCCTCCAAGAAATGTATTTTCCTGTTGTTTCCTTGTTGCAAAGCTCGCTGTGCCTACAGACTCACCCTCACTGTTATGCACTTATGAGCCACCTTCATGAAAACGGTCCAGCTTTTTTCTGTCCCACTTGGGAGTCTGCAAAGTGTGAGATTTTTGTCAGAGTTTCCTGTGGGTGGGGCAGCCCAGTGTCCAGGGGACCAGGAAGGCAGGGTGTCAAACTTGAACATCCTTGTGGAGACGAGAGAGGAGTTTGAACCTCCCTTCTTCTCTGCCGCCTGTGGTCGCACAGACAGGACGTGATTTCATCACTAACTGGCGGCAGAGCGACTTGCACGTTTGTACATTTCCTGGGCATTTTGACAGGGGAGTTCTCTGAGCCTGCTCCTCTGTGAGGCTGACTCCCCTTAACTCAGCCCTGCTCTTGGGGGTGAGTCCCCAGAAGGCACGTGTGACCTCCAGGCAGGGGGAGGAGTCATGGCTTAGCTGAGCCTTCCCGTGATCTCTCAGAGAGGGCCCCCTCCCCCTTTTAAAAAATATATTCATATTGATTTCAGAGAGGAAAAGAGATAGAAACATCAGTGATGAGAAAGAATCCTCAATCGGCTGCCTCCTGCATGCCCCCTACTGGGAATCAAGACCATAACCCAGGCATATGCCCTGACCGGGAATCGAACCATGACCTCCTGGTTCATAGTTTGATTCTCAACCGCTGAGTCACACCGGCCAGGCAGAGGAGCCACTTTTAAGTCAGGAAGGGCCACAGCACCCTGTAGGATGAGCAGAGAAAAGCAGCCAAGGCAGCATGTCTGCACGCACGGCTCTCGCTCCAAGCTGCTCATTCCTCCTTCAGGCCCCTGCAGCCACTGACACATCTTTAGTTCCAAGTTGCTGGCCCAGAATTCACTTCTGCTGAGTAGAGAATTGCCTTTTTGATTTAATTACAGATGGCTTCTTAGAAAATTAGGGACATCATTTGTCCCCCACAGTCATGCTGCTGAGGCCCCTGCAGAGGGCTGCCTGAGTGAGCGGGCAGTGCCCCCGACACCAGCTCTCAGGCAGGAGCTGAGGAAGGGCACCAGATCAGAGCCTCCTGGTGGCCCCACAAATCCTGGAGAAAAGTTCATGTGCTTCTCTGATGAGAAGGCTCTTGCCCCCTTCAGGTTGAGCGCCCCAAAGCCTGAGGAGCTGGGGGCCATTTGTTAGAAGTCGCAACCCTGGGTGCAGGTGCCAGGGGCGAGACAGGCAGGTGGTCGCACTCGCTCTTGCCAGGAGTGTGTGCTGGGCTGAGTCACTCACTGGGACTGCATGGGGTATCCCTGGCAGCCCAGAAATATGGTGAAGAGTGACATCCATATTTAACATGTCACCGTTGTGAAATGGGCCATCTTACCAAAGCCTTTGCTCCCTGCAATGGGTGTCCCGACCTCAAAGCAAAGCCTTTGACCCAGTACCTCCGTCTCAGTGAGATGCACCCTCTCTGCCTTGGGAGACGCTGTGGTCCAGCTCCCCGCTGAAGTGCATGCTGGGCGCTCTCAGGCAAGCTGCCTGCCCTCTCTGAGCCTTGGTTTCTTCGTCTGTGGAATGGGGTTAATGACAGCACCTTCCATCCAGGCTGTGGGGTGATTGGAGGAGGGCAGCATTAATGCATTTCCTGTGTGTGGCCACCTCAGCGAGTGTGACCCGCTGCACTGATGCTTGTTCCTGTGGGACGCTGGGTGCCGGCTCCTGTCGGCACCAGCCTGTGGCCCCTCGGGCATTGCTGTGCAGGGCCGGCTGCATCTGCTTCATCAGCTGCTCACCATCTGGTTGGGGGCCTGCGGTTTGCCAGGCTTCCAAGAGGGAGGGCCCAGCTGGACTTGCGGGACTGGCCGCTCAGGCAGCTGCTTTGTCTACAAATTCAGTGAGTCCCCGTGGGCTCTGGAATTCAGAGAAAACAAATGCATTTGGGGCCATGCCCTGTTTCTCTGCACAGCTCACAGTTTCTCCTGGAAGATTTCGGCATTTCTTTATTTTTTCTATTTTTTTAATGTTATGTTTTATTGTTGCTAGTATTACAGATACTCCTGCTTCTCCCTGCCCCTCCTCCTCCCAGCCCCTACCCACCTCCAGGTCTTCACCCAGCCCATGTCCATGGACTATGCTTATAAGTATACTAGAGGCCTGAGGCACAGATTCGTGCACCTGTGGGGTCACTCGGCATGGCCTGCAGGTGGCCGGGGAGGAGCCCGAGCCCGGGCTTGGTGCTGCACAGCTCCTGCTCACCCTTGGCCCCTTTGTGCCTGCCACAGGCTCGCACCCAGTCAGTCCCAATCGGGAGATGCTCGAGCTGCCCCGGGGTGCTTGCCAGCAGTGAGCCCTGTGTCTGGCGCCTGTCGGTCAGCTGAGTGGCGCTCCTGCTGTGGGAGTGCACTGACCACCAGGGGGAAGCTTCTGTGTTGAGTGTCTGCCCCTTGGTGGTCAGTGCACATCATAGTGACCGGTCATTTGGTCACTTAGGCTTTTATATATATGGACTAGAGGCCTGGTGCATGGATTCATGCTGGGGTGGGGGGTGGCTGGTATCCCTCAACCTGGCCTGTACCCTCTTACAATCCGGGACCTCTCAGGGGATATCCGACTGCAGGTTTAAGCCCGATCCTCACAGGCCAGGCCAGGCAGCTCCTGTGTTGAGCGTCTGCCCCCTGGTCATAGCGACCAGTTGTTGGGTTGTTGGGTCGCTTAGGCTTTTATATATATAGATAGTTCTTTCATTTATCTCTTCTTACCCCACCCCCACATTGAGGTGTGTGAGGCTGAGGCTGTCCCATGCCTTTCTGCTTCGGGTTCGGGCATTTCTTTAAATGGCCACAGCCCCGTGCTCTCTCTGTGAGAACCCAGCACAAGACACATCCTCTGTGTGACTGTGCAGTCGGGCCCCAGAGTACACGGGCCCCACTTTAGGAGCCAGCTGGGCTCTGCTCTGTTGTAAACCAGCCCAGCCGTGTGGTTCCTGACCACACACCCACCTGCCCTCTCTCTGACCAGGGGACATGCAGAGACCACTGCGCACAGCGAGTAGCAGCTACAGAAGCAACGGGGTGGACAGAGCAGGAAGACAGACCAGGAAGGGAGCCTGGGTGGCAGTGCACCCCAGCCACGGTGGTCCTGAGGGCTGCTCGCCTGCTGGTGGACCAGGCGCCACCTGGGCCCGCACCCAACAGGCCTGGGCAGGGGTCTGTCCAGCTGATGGCAGTGACCTCAGACACAGTGGGCGTTTCCTTGGGCCCCTCCTCCAAGTGCTTCCTGCTGTGCTTCTTGCACCAGGTCACCGGGGGCTGTGCTTAAGGCGAATGAGGTCAGAGACCGGCTTCAGGCCCATGTGAGACAGAACACCGGGGAGAGCTTGGCCGCAGCAGGACTCCACTTTCCCAGGGAACACTCCCCTGGGAAGATGAAATTTCATGTAACTGCACTGTTTGCTTCAAACACCTGAAAATCCATTTATCTGAACAATAGTTTGCTCAGCTAACTGTTAAAGTAAACACACCTGTCAGATAAGAGCGAGCTCGGGAGACCAGGGCCTTAGGAAGTCTCGTTAGCTGTGGTCAACCGCCTGACCCCCACCAAATACCCGCTGAAGCCAGACCCCCCCACAGCAGCTGAGGTTGCCCTCCTTCCCGAGACACCCCTCCTGGCATTCCTCCAGGCGGCCCTGCTCAGAAGCCAGCAGCGCCGCTGCGGGTGGGTGTGCTCAGGGAGCAGGTCCAGCCAGAGGCTCGTCCTTTGTCCTCTGGCCCCGTCCTCAGTGGTGGGAGGCACGTGAAGACCTGTGACCCGCCCAGCAGAGCAATGGCCACTCCGAGTGCTAGTCCCGACAGGGTCTCAGGCCCAGCTGCCGCCGGGTGCTGAGGGGCTGCAGGGGCTTGCAGGGGTCAGCAGGTGAAACTGTGGGGCCAGCAGCTCCCTCTGGGTCCTCTCAGAAATACACGGTGTGTGTTCAGGGGTGCTAGTACATTGTTGTAAGAGAGAACCCCCCCACTCGGCTCCGTGTCCACCCTCCTCATTCCCGAGTCCACCCTTGAAGTACCTCTCGATGCATGTGCCTGCACTCTGCCGATATATCAACATAGAAGTGTTTTCATGCTATTTATTTTAGGTGTGACTTTAAAAAATTGGACATAGTTGAATTTTGTTTTTAGATGCAATCTGAAATTTGTTCCTCAACAGAGAAATTGACCTATTAGTGATTTAAAGTTGCTGCTCTAAGTGTTCCTTCACCCTTTAACCCAGGCTGCAGGCGGCTCTGCGGGTGTGGACTGTCTTTTCCTGCCTGTGGTTTTCCTGTGTTTACATGGACATTTACTGCAATCAACACCTGGCAGGGGTGACTTTTTAGTGTTTAAGGCGTCCTTATGTCTGTGTTTCTCCCGTGACAGGGTCAACAGTGAAGTGCTCCGTGCCCGCTGCCGGAGGCGCATTTCTCACGTACTCCTGTCCCTGCTCCCTGCCCAGCGCTTGTGTAATAGCTGCTGTTTAAATGGTCACCGTTGTTATTTTGTAGAATCTAATGTAATTCAACATTGAGACCTTTTTCACATTTACATTTAATGTAACAGCACAATTTAATTATTCAGGTTTTCTCTATTTGAGCTGAGCTGGTGCTGGTAGGGTTTTCCAATGGCATTACTTTCTTGAAATATCCATTTCCTGCATTTGTCAAGCTGCTGGCATGTATCTTCATTTAAAAAATAAACTGGAGTCTCAGGGGCATCTGAGTTTATATTTCTGAATGTGTATATCGTTTCTGCCTTTACACAGGATAAAGAATTTGGCTGGGTATAAATCTGGATATAGTTTAGCAGAGAAATTTGAGGATAGCTTGATTCTTGGCCTTTAAATGTAATTTGTTTCAATGCTTTTAGAAGTATTTTAATTTTTAAAAAGTCAAGATATTATTTAGAGGAATGACTTAAAGTTTAATGACTACGGCCAGGTATACTTCCCACAAAACTTTTATCTGAATTGTCACAAAATTCAGTGGCTGGCAACCTGAATGATATGAAGGAGATTCAACTGTGAGAAAATACGTAGGTCACTATTGCCAAAATTACTGCTCATCCATACTCCTTTGGAACAGAAGTTCTCCTCTACCTAAAGCCATGGCATGAAGCATCACATGCATGGAATGTGAGAAAAGAACTAAGGCAACCACATACTTTACTTATTACTAAAGTTACCAAGAGCTGACCCTTTCTTCTCCTCCCTCGACCCTCACCACTCCCTTCAGGCCAGAGCACTGTGGTCTTGAGGGAGTTGAGATTTGCAGCAATACCCTGCAGCTCACGTGAATTTTCATTTCCAGAATGTTCACTGTGTTCTTCTCTCTGATTATAAGATCAGGCTGGGGCCTCCATCCTCCTTGCCTCTGACAGCACAGGGAGTGTGGCGCCGGCCCGGGCCCTACCTTTCCATCACCATGCTCTCCCAGAGGCAGGTCTTGGTTTAGTCCACTTTTCTGCTCCCAGAGCCCAGGGACCTTGCCTCTTCCACGGAAAGCACTTACATTTTAATTTTTATTCTTTAAAATATATCTTTATTGATTTTAGAGAGGAAGGTAAAGGGAGAGAGATAGGAACATCAATGATGAGAGAATCGCTGATCAGCTGCCTCCTACACGCCCCCTACTGGGGACCTGGGCATGTGCCCTGGCCGCAATTAAACTGTGACCTCCTGGTTCAACTGCTGAGCACATGGATTGGGGCCCTGACATCTTAGTTGAAAGAGAGCCAGCATCATGGGAAGGAATATCCCCTCCCCAGGGAGAATTCCTTTAATTTTTTGTGTATTTGTTTTTGGTATTTGTAATGCATTTTGTATGAACAAAGCATTCTAGATACAATGTGAGTGCTTTTAAAATCTTAATCTCCTAAATATTATCTTTTATCATAAAAAATTCACAAATGTCCTTGGTGAAGCTGCACCGCAGGAAGTGGACGTGCTGGGTGAAATTGAGAGTCAGGGCTCAGGCCGCGCTGCCTCCTGGGACAGAGCAGCTGCTCCCCGAGGGCTGTGCAGGACCGGTTCTGAGCGTGTCTCCCCGAGGCCCAGCACTTCCCGTCGTGGCTGTGCTCTCTCAGCTGCTCTCTTGAAATTCTGGACCAGCTTCATCCTGTCATGCCACTCCTTGCCTGGGACACGAACCAGAACCCGGGTCACTTACTGGGTTTCACAAAGTGCTGTGGGCATTGGGAGCAGAATCAACCATGCCCCCCCTGGCTGTGAGGGCGCCGCTACCGCACCTCCACAGGCCTTCTGTTTGCATGTTGGCGGCATGGCTTTCCGTTAAGTTGCTCCTTCCCGAGGAGCCGAGCATTTCCTCATTGACGGGACCTCAGGAGCACGATCTCCTCTTCTTAGTTCCCACAAATATTTTTCCGTCATTTGATTCAGTCCGTGGCCTTTGTTGCGATGTGGGCGCTGGAGCGTTTGTGTGGTGCAGTGGAGCGTTTTCTCTGAGTTGGGAAGACCTTTCTCAATTCAGGATAGGAAGATTCACCTTTTGTCCTCAGGCCAACCCTCCTAATACCTTTGGTTTTGATTTTAGTGTATTTTAACTCTTTAATCCCTCTGAGATTTATATTTATCTACAATGTGAAGTGCTAGCAGATGCTCATTCTTTTTTCTTTTTTGGTTTTAAGGATAAATTTTTATCATTTTCCCTCCCCACTCCAAGGAGCCTCAAGACCCTGCTGGCGATGCCAGGCACCATTAGTACCTGGAAGGGGTGGGCCTCGCATGGGCTAGCGGGGAGGTGCCTGGCTTCAGGGAGCACTCAGTCCCTCCTCACATGCAGTCCAGCCCCCAGATGGCTGGTGGGGCCTGGAGTTGGGGTCTATGGCAATGAGCCTGAGTGAAGAGACGTCTGGCCTGGGCCGCTGACCCCAGCCAGGTCCACCCAGGGTCTCCAGTCCTGCAGCTCGGACCCTGCGGAGCAGTCCACCTCACCCTCCGATGGCTGGTCGTGAGGGACCGCTGGGGTGGTGTTGAGGCTGGGAAGGTGCTTCCTTTGACGCCAGTGGCGCGGAGAACAGAATCAGCCATGAACAGACCCAGTCAGAACAAGAGCAGAGATTCCCTGAGGGAGAACGCGGGCACCAGGCTGGTTGCTATGGCAACCACACCTCTGCGAGGAGCCCAGGCCACCTGCTGGACGAATAGGAGCCTCTTCATTTTAAATTAGTTTTTTTTCTCTCATGGAATTAAATGCTTTCAAATGTATTTTCAAGAAATAAGCCCAAAGCCTGTAGGCTAGTGGGTGTGGCCCTCCTTGCTTGAGTGCCCAGCCTCTCAGGCTCGCAGCTGTGGCCTGGCCTGTTGGTCAGTGAGCCTGCAGTCTCCATCTGTGAGCAATGCTGGCCGCCGCGCCTGTCCTGTGGCTGCGGGTTGCTCCCCAGGAGGGATGGCTCTGTGCCAACGCCCTGCTGGCTCCAGGCCCTGGGCGTGCGCCAGGCCCACCAGCTCCCCAGCTCCCAGTGCTGGGGCCGCCTGGCAGCTGTGGCAAGTACAACTCCAGAACCCCAGCCACCAGGGCCTGTGGGCCTCAACCCCGACCTCCTCCTTGAAGCCCTTCTTTCCCGGGTCAACCAGGCCTGTCTCCTGCAAGACCATGTGCAGCCCCAGGTTAGACAGACATACGGGCAGGTGAGGAGACACACAGCGAGCCCCATGTGCCAGTTGGCCCAGGACCCACTACTTGGGAGCCAGGCAGCGTTCCCTGTGACCCGCAGAGCAAGTCCTGCATCATAGGAACTACGTCACTCAAGTCCTTCCCTTGTGTTTCTACTCGCACGAGGCCACTGTCTGTGGGAGACTCCCTATCTCCTGTGCCATCTACTAACTGTCCATCCCCCCACCCCGGGAGGCCCCCGTCCTCCTCCTCCTGCCGGGCCTCCCCACAAGCCTGGAGTGACCAGTGGGCTCTGGAGGCAGGAGGATGGTGGGACAGCGGCCCCCTGAGGAGGTGGGCAGCCTGAGCGCCCAGGAGCGCCAGCCACGCCTCCTGTGTGTGTCGGACACACGTGCAGAGACGGTGCCAGACACATCGTGGCCTCTGCAGAGCTGAGAACAGGTGGATCCAGGGTTTCCACTGCAGGTTGGTTCCCGGGGAACGTGCTCTGTAAAACCCGCAGCTGTCCTGGCCGGGCCCAGAGGTTAGCACGTCGGCTGCACACTCAAGGCTCACAGGTTTCATTTCTGGTCAAGGGCACGCACCTGGGCTGCAGGCTGATCCGGTCTGGGTTGTGGTGTGTGGCAATGTGTCTCTCATATCGCTGTTTCACTTTCTCTCTCTCTTCCTCTCTCCCACCCTCCACACTTTCTAAAAATCAATGGAAGACCAGCTAGTGTAGCTCAGTGTTTGAGCATTGACCTATGAACCAGGAAGTCACAGTTTGATTCCTGGTCAGGGCACATGTAGAGGTTTCAGGCTCTATCTCCAGTGGGGGGCGTGCAGGAGGCAGCTGAACAGTGAGGAACCCAGGCCACCTGCTGGACGAATAGGAGCCTCTTCATTTTAATTAAACATCTCTCATCATTGATGTTTCTCTCTCTCTCCCTCTCCCTCTCTGAAACCAGTAAAAATATACTTCAAAAAAAGTCAATAGAAAAGAATATCCTTGGGTGAGGATTAACCACAACAACAAAACCCCTGCAGAATTGTGAACCACTGTAAGGGGACTCCTGTGTGTTGTGTTTTTTTACTAGTATATCTAAGAGGATTGTAATTATGTTATTTGAAAATCACCAACCTTGCATATTTTAGATACATAATTGTAATGATTTAAACCACGAAAGCCTGAGTTTTTTGTGCTATTTCTTAGATTCAATCAGCATAAGATGTGAGAAACCCTAATCTCAAAAGTAGAGATTGGCCTTGTCGGTCTCCACGATTCTGACCGCATCGCCATCGTTTATTTCCTTGTTGTTTCTCCGGTTCCAGGTGTTGGACTTCAGCTCAGAAAAGATCCCAACAATGGCTCAGTATTCCTGGTGGGCCTGCTGTGCGAGCGGCGGCTGTTTCCATGCGCGAGGCGCCCTTCCCCTCCATTGTCCTTGCTGAACCTGTTGAGAAGATAAAGGAAGCGAGAGTCCTTTTCTTTCCATCTTTCAAAGGACACTTCCATATAAAAGGCGCCCTCAATCCTTTGTACTGTCCACAGCGAAGCGTGCCTCCAGGGGCCGGTGAGGACGCACATCGCAGCCTCTCTGAGCCATGTCCCCATTACCCAGGAAGAGAAGTCAATTAGTGAAATCACACCCAGGTTGGGCTCAGCTTAGACCAGAGCTGGAGAGAAGGCCTCATGGGGAAGCTGTCCCTCAGGGTTGCAGGTGGCAGCTGTGCGGGGACAGGGCACGGTGTCAGAGCAAGGAGCCACCCAGCCTGGGGCGGTGCACCTGCCCAGAGCCCAACCTTATGCCCAATGCCGGGTCCACTTCCAGGGTTTGCTCTGTGAGAACACATGGGCCAACGCAAAGCACTGGTAAAACAACTCATATATGGACCTCCAGGTGGGACGGTGAGGTGAGTCCCTGAGGAACACTGTGCAGCTGTTACAAGTAGTGCAGCCGGTGTGCCCGCAAGGCCCACACCATTTGTCTTAACTTAGAAAGCTGGTTGCTGAAACTGCTATACAACATGACCTAATTTCCATGAAGAAAAAGGATAAAGAGTGGGACGGAGGGAGAGGTTTGCATGGACGTTGAGGGCCGCCCTGGGAACATTTCGGTCACTCAAGCACTTACCTGCAGAGGGAGGTGGCGGCAGGGTGGACACAGCGTCTCACTTTCTCGAGAATGAGGCGTGAGACTCTGCGGTATGTTCCGTAACGTGGAGACAAAGCCACAACCACCTGCCACCCCTGATGAGCAGGGGCACCAGGCTGCCCCCTCTGCCCGCCACCAGGTGCTTCCTGCTCATACAGTGCTGATCCCGAGGGGCCGGAGCGAGGCTGGACCCCGCCTTCTCTCCTTATTCCCACCTCCTTTGCTCTTAGGAAAATCACAGCGGCTGGTCCGACTGCTCGAATCTAACCCTCTCCTCTTAACAATTTAAGTTTGAGAAGTGGGCACTCTTCATTTTGAAATGAAGCAGTTTGGTTGGGCATGGAGTTTATCAGAAATAGATTTTTTTCTGATTCTGGCAGAAATGAGGGTAGGGGTTATCCAAGGCATGCACACACACAGATGTGCTCAGACACGGATGTGCACACAGACAT
Organism: Corynorhinus townsendii; assembly: GCA_026230045.1. NCBI lineage: Eukaryota > Metazoa > Chordata > Mammalia > Chiroptera > Vespertilionidae > Corynorhinus > Corynorhinus townsendii. The sequence goes on along the minus strand of JAPDVU010000004.1, from coordinate 101,922,028 downwards.
GCCCACACATGGATGTGCACACCCAGACATGCACACACATGGATGTGTGCAAACATTGTGCACACAGACATGCACACACATGGATGTGCACACCCAGACATGCACACACGGATACGCACACACAGATATGCACACACCGATGTGCACACAGACACACATACACACACATGTTCACCTGCGTCCACTCAGCAGGCTCGGCGTCTGTGGAGGGGTGACTACATGCAGACCCGCCCTAGGACGACCGGGAGCCCGCGGGCCAGTGCTGAGCAGCTGCTCAGCAGGATGCCCTGTCAGGTGCACCAGCACGGGGGCGGCAGTGGCTATTTCCAACGGCCATGCAGGGGCGCGTGCCCACCTGACCTCTCCCTCCTCGTCCAAGCGCTGCCTCAGGCATGGGGGGTAGTCCCTCCTCAGTGTGAGGCCCCAGGGCTCCGAGTGGCTTCTGACACATGGACAGATATGACATCAGATTTATTGAGCTGTTTACACAGACACACACACATTTACATTTTAAAATGATACATCCGCTGGTCAGGTGGTCCTGTCAACTACCAGTAAAGCGCCCTCCCCCTCCCAGGCAAGAGGCCTAGTGCGGCTCTTAGGGCCGCGATGACGCTGAGGGAAACACTGTGTCCGCCCGTGACCCAGGCACAGCCCGGCTCCAGGTAAACACCATCTGTGACATCGGACAGCTGAGAGGGGCCCGGCTCAGGGGTGTCTGGTTGCAGCCCAGGGGCTGGCCCGCATCCCTGCTGGCCTCCCCAGCCGCTCCCACCACCATCCCAGTCGCCGCATGCTCCCAGGTCTGTGATGCACGGGAAGGAGACTCCATGGCCTCCATGCTAAGGGGGCCGTGTGGTAAACAGCGTGAAGACACGCGCAGCAGGCCAGGTGCTCAGGCTGGGTATGGCCACACAGTCCTCTGCCCTCTGCACTGTAGCCGCCGCTCCCCAGACGTACCTCCAAGTTCACTAGGTGGGCGGGCCGGCAGTCAGGGCCACATCCACCAGCATTGTACAGAGGCACTCAGAACACTTCTTGCATTAAAACAATTATCCGCTTAAACAGAGAGGGCATTAAGGCTATTTTCATTAGGAGGAGACTAGGCTTCTTCTGTGTGTCTGGTGTTGCCCGATGGCCAGGGGCCGCTGGGTGAGGGGCCTGAAGTAGCGCCATGGTGTCCCTTTAGTGGCTGAGGGCCCTCATAAAGCAGGACCCCTTGAGGGGGCACACTGCTCCCTGCGGCTGCGGCCTCGAAGCAGGAGAAGGGGTCCACGGGGGCCTGCAGGGCAGCCTCAGGGAAGTCCTCGCTAGCTCCTGTGTCCACAGCCCAGCGCAGCCCCGGGGACCGGGCGGGGTAGGGATGTGCCTGCGGGGGCCCAGCTCCCGCTGAGGACAGACATCCAGGCTGGGAGCCTTCCACAGCGATGGGGCCAGCACCTCTTGCTCAGGGGTCACTTGGTGCCCCTGTTCTCTTTGGAAATGGGTCCATCCACACAGCCAAGCATGATGAACAAAGCAGCTACTAGTAAATGTGGAAGGTTAACCACGATTAGATCTAGGTCCCCGTTGAGTTAGGAGGTGGCCAGTTCCACCTGGGCCAGGCGCTGAGCCGGTGCTGATTTCCCCGGCACCCGGGCCCACGTGGTTCCAGCTCATGGGTGGGTTGGCCAGCACTAGATGACCGAGGTCTCAGTCTGCAGGAAGGACGGGGAGTGGGAGTTGCGGTGGGAAGGCAGTGTGCTCTCCAAGCCATTCCTGGAGATGGACAGGCTGTGGAGCCAGTCGCCCCGTCCCAAGGGCTGGCGCGGGCCCAGGCTCTGCCACTTCCTTCTTAGCTCGTTCTGCACCTGGGGATCAGGGCAAAGCAAGAGGAGCCGGTCAGGAGGTGCCCTCTGCAGAACACACTTCTCCCTCTGCCCCTCCTGGTGTCATCCCTCCGCGTCCCTCAGATGGACACACAGGACAGGCTCAGGAAGAGGGCGGACACGGAAGGGGATGCCGACCAGGGGCCGAGGGAAGTCCTGACTGTGGGAGCTGCGGCTGGGAGCTGGTTTCAGGCACCATCAGTCCATTGACAGTGGTGGACCCACCGGAGCCCAGACACGCAATCTAGACCTCAGCAAAGGCCCATGCGAGTGTGGGCGGAGCCCCAGCGAGCCTGTGTCAGAGGAGTTGGGAGAAAGAGGACAGGCTGGTGTGGAGGGGAGGGGAGCAGGTGTGAGGATGGAGAGAGCAGTGACCATGGCTGGGCTCCAGGAGGCGCTGTGCTGGGCCCTCCACACCAGCAGGAGAAAGCTGGAGGCAGGGCTGGGTTGGCCAGGAGCCAGTGCCTGGGGCTGTGTGAGCGGCGCCTGCACCCGAGGGGCTCAGTGCTGAGGCTCGGCAGCTGCCTGCTCTGCTCTCTGCAGAACTGGTGAGCCCAGAGGGGCCACAGCAGCAGTAAACTGAGGGCGGGGTGGGGGGGTGGGGGGGCTCAAGAGCAGGAGTTGGGGGTGACCTGGCTGAAACTGTCACCCCAGTTGCTGCAGCTGGGTGGGGACTCAGGACGTGGGACCTGGCAGAAAGATGGGGAAGTGTGGATCCTGACAGGAGAAGGGGGACCATGGGACAGCCTGGGAAGGCGCCCGCAGCTCAGGTGTCACTAAGGAGCATCGGAAATGATTGACATTCCGGGACAGAGCAGAGGGCAGGTGCTTAGGGAGCAGGTGTCCTTGGTGCATCCATCCCCTGTCGCTCTGGGCTCACGGCACCGTCGATGCTCGAGGCTTGGTGTAGAGAGGCCACAGCCAAGCAGGAAGGGTGCAGGTGATGTGGAGGGAGGACTCGGCCTTGGCTGCTTGGGCTGGGGGGCCATGTGCCTGGCGCCGTCAGTGTCCAGGTTGGGGGAACTTTAGGGAACCCCTCACAACCCACGTGTGTGGACTGGCCCCTGAGGAGCTCAGGACTCACATCGCTGTTGAGGAAGCAGTAGAGAACTGCCACCACCAGACCCTGCAGGGAGAAAGGTGGTCAGTGCCTCCACCTCGGTGGCGAGCAGGACAGATGGGGCAGTCCTACCCTCACACACCTGGAAGGATCCCACACATAGCTCAAACAGGAGCTGGAATCTGGAAGAGGTGCCTGTGGGCAGCACAGCAAACACCATGTAGTGGATGCCGAACAGCGGGATGAGCAGCAGGGTGGACTTGGTCAGCCTCCTGCAGACAGACGAACCGAGCTAGGCTGGGTGTGACCCTGGCGACGCTCCTCGACACCTCACTGTCCAACGGGAAAGCCCAGCACCAGGTAGGCCGTAGAGAAGGAGTGCCTCGATTTGTCCACCCGACACACCCACGTGTCTATTCACATGCTTGCAATGCGCTCGACCCTGGAGGACTCTCCAACACTTCATGACCATTGTTCCACTTTCCAGCCTCCAGTTGTGTGCACCCCCTTCAGGCTCCGAACCCTGGGTTTGGAAGGAGACCAGCGAGGGCTGCCTCGGGCAGTGGTGCTGCAGGACCCAGCTCTCAGCTGCACTCCTACCCCAGCCTGAGTTCGGCCAGTACCTGGGCCCGCCCTATACCAGTGAGCACGTCAGGCTCCCTCACACGTCTTTTCGGGATTAACAGCACCATCTTCATTGTTAAGTGTGAGGCCCACACAGACTGTGGTCTGAGGGGTAAGGAAGAGTCTAGATATACCAGCGACCAGAATGCCGTAACCACCAGACCGGACCAGACCGGTTGCTATGACGCCCACTGTGGCCAGTCAACCTCCCGAGGCCCCTCCCACCAGCCGCCTCGCTCCTGATTGGCCTCTCCTACCCCAATCGAGGGTGGGGTGGCTGGCCAACCCCCCCATGGCCCCTCCCCCAAGCCAGCTTGGCCTCCCGATCAGTCCCCACTCTGATCAGGGGCAGGGCCAGCCAACCACCCATGGCCCCTCCCCCAGCTGCTGGCCCCCGATTGCCCCCCCACACCCCATTGGGGCTGGGGACCACCAGCCAATCATCTGCAGCCCCTCCCTAAAGCTGGCCTGGCCCTGTTTCGCCCAATCTGGGCGGGCTGGCCAGACCCCAACCGTGCACGAATTCATGCACTGGGCCTCCAGATGGACCTAAAACACACATGAAGTGTGACCACGGAGAAAAGTCAGATGGCAAACAGGCCAGTGGGCAAAACACCTCAGCAAGGCTCTGAGGCCTCCATGCTGAGCTGCTGCCCTGGCAAGCCGCTGCACACACGCCCTGTCCGGCCAACCACGACCGGTCACCAGACCCAGGACTGCAGTGTCTAGAGCCCATTCTTCTGCCCCCACACACTGGCTTGGCCCCTCCCTCTCGGTGTCCAGGCTGTGAGGCCCTGAGGGCAGCTGGGCCCATGGAAACAACTTACTTATATTGTGGCTGCTCACTGCCTCTGGCATCTGGGGACGTCAACTTCTGCAGTAAAATCCGTAAGATACTCACAAAAAGGATAAAATTGACCTGCACAAAAAGAGACAAACATTTGTTCTCCATTTCCCGCCCCAGAGGCGGGGCTGGGGCCGGAGCCCTGCCCACCCGGAGCTGCCCCACGTCCAGCTGGACACAGTCTGTTGTCTGCATCACGTATTCTGACCCCAGCTGTGGCAAGGCACGTAAATTAATGTGGAGACACAAACAGGACAAATGAATCCAGCTCCTCCCTGACATGTCTTTGGTCAGGCTGTGACCCCCAGAAACCCGCCACGGGAAGACACAGGAGGCTCTCTGCTTGCCCCCTTTCTGAGGACTCATGCTGAGGGGCACTGTGTCCAGGACAGGTGACGCCCCTCCTGTGAGCAGCTCTGGAAGGCCGGGGGACGGCCGCTTCCATGCAGCGCAGGACTGGCTGGCCCTGCCTGTGTGGCCACCAAGGGCGGCTGCTGCCTCATGCAAGGTGACTTACAAGAATTGAGATTAGAATTGGGGTTCGGATCACCCACCAGGGGCCACTGTGCTCGTTGGTATCCCAGCAACTGCAGGAAGGAGAGAAGGAAAATGACCTCACCACTGAGTCTGTCCAGGGAGCAGCAAGGACAGGTGCTGTGGGGGACGCCCTCCCGGAGCCTGCAGGACAGCGGCCCTCCCTGCAGACGCCACCCAGTCTGCCCATCCCTCCTGCTGCCCACAGGCCTGTGTGGAGGCACAACTGTGTGTTAGAGACTCGGTGTGACCTCAGGGGTTCTGTCTGTTTATTCTTCTTCATGTGACAGTCTGCCTATGGGGAGGTGACACCAAGGGTCACACAGGAGCCCGAGGGGCAGGTCAAGTCCCACAAGACCCCATGAGTGAGGGTTGAAGGTGGGGTCAGTGAGGAACAGCAGACTGTGGCGTGTGGCAAAGTGGGGCCCACACTCACCCAGTGTCTTCCAAGCAGAGCCTGGCCACGGCCCACACCACTGTGCATCCAGCGGGGATGCCTGCAGAGACACGCCTGTTACCTACAGCCCCCTCGTTAGCCTGGCCGCCCGGGACCAGGGCTTTCTGAAGGAAACGAGGCAGAAACTCCTTATGAGCCCGTATGGGTTTATGTGTGTTCCTTGCTACGCACTGGCGGTAATGCAATACATCTCTGAAAGCTGACCCTGCACGGCCTGACCCATGTGACTGTGCTTGGTGAGTGTGGTGATTGAGCTGCGGATGGAGACGTGCCCACCGGCTGGCGGGGCGTGCCCCTCTCTGTGAATGTCCCCCTTCCTTAGCCCAGCTGGGGAAGGCTTGCTAACAGGTGTGCCGCCGGGACTCCTGCCTCTCCTCGGGGCCCTCTGTCTGGCTCCCACATCGGGTTCACTCAGCAATGGGGTGTGGCCAGCCTAACCCGGCTTTGGTTCCCTGGAGGAGTGTTGACTGCAGGGACCTCACTCCTGGCAAAGCTCTTCCTCAAGTGGCATGAAGGGCACCTCCTGCGGTAGCACAGTGTCTCCCGAGGGGACAGAAGCAGGGACCTGTGGGCTCGTGGGCAGCTGAGGGGGCGCTGGGCACGCAGGCAAGCAGCTGGTGGGCGGGGCGGCCTTACCCCACCCAATCAGGAGATAGGCCTGGAAGTGGCGGCCGGGGGAAAAGCTGGCCATCAGGAGGGTGTGCAGGTACAGCCCCTCCACCAGCAGCCAGTAGAAGTTGGCGATGATGCAGTATTGGAAGAACACCAGGCTCAGCTTGCAGCCCACCTGGAACGTCAGAGCAGGAGAGCATGTCTCATTCAGAAAAACACCACCCCCCCTCTTCGTGTAAGGAAGCGGGACACCCAGCAGAGGCGCAGATGGCAGGTGCATTTCACAGAGAGGCCCTTGCATCCCAGCCCAGTGTGCAGAGCTCCCTGGAAGTTGACACAACTATGTGGCAGGTGTCATGCAGCCCCAGCGACAGCAGCCTGGACCCTGAGCTGCGGGCACATGTGGCCCTAGCTCCTGGCCGACCTTCTGCCTCCTCTACCTCATACCATTCTTGGCCTCCCTTCTCTCTCTATTCTTTCCCACTGTCCTCTCTTCACAAGAGACAAACAAGTAAAGCGAAACCAGCAAATGAATGGTCCCAAGAGCTGTGAAGGCCACCTTTCCTCTGAGGCCCCCCCGATGGCCTTACCCAGGAGGCCAGCTGGTTGGGGCAGTGCAGGGTGCTGGAGCTGGAGTACAGCACGCCGTCCTTGACCAGCACTGAGATGGCCCTCAGGATGAACGAGAGGAACAGGTTGAGGTGGATGTAGTTCCGGGTGCAGTGCAGCCGCCTGTGGGGACGGAAGGACAGACACTCAAACACTGATTTTGTGTATTTGCTCCTGAATGAGTCCAGCAAGGTTGCTGAGCAGGATTAGCATGTAGAAATCAACTCCTTCCCTGAAACAATCAAGAGTGGAATCAGCCCTGGCCGGTGTGCTCAGTGGATAGAGTGTCAGCCTGCTGACAGAAGGTCTTGGGTGCGATCTGGTCAAGGGCATGTAACTCAGTTGCAGGCTCCTCCCCGGCCCGGGCCCTGGTCAGGGCTCATGCATGAGGCAACCAATCAGTATTTCTCTCTGTCTTTCCCTCTCTGAAAATATCCTCGGGTGAGGATTTAAAAAAAAAAAAAAAAAAAGAAATGGAATGGAATGGGATCTAACAAAATATATAAAATAGCATAAACAAATACCTAGAAATGACTATTAGACTTTACCCCAAATCACAAAACATTATTGAAAGAAGTGAAAGAAAACTAAAATAGGAGGATCTATTATTATCACCGATTGAATGACTCAAAATTATAAAGATACTAACTAGTCTGCCCAAAGTGATCTATAAATTGAATGCCATCAAAATGAACCCTGCAGCGGGTTTTAAAAATGGCTACTGACAAGCTCAAGAGACAAACGTAACAGCAGAGCATCAGGTCCTGCTGGTCCTGCGATGCAGTCACAGCCCGGCGTCAGGCTGTGTGCACCAGACGCCTGGACACCCTGACAGGCCTCTGGAAAGACAAGCAGGACCGACCCTGCCTCGTGCCACACACTAAACTAAATGGCAGATGGACAATAACCTAACCATGAAAAGTGAAAATAATAAAATATCTCTTTGATAACAAAAGAATATGCCAATGATTTCTTAAACAGGACTCAGGAAGCACTGACCTAAAAGCCAACAAAGAATGACTTCATTAAAATCAACAACTTTTCTTCCTCAAAAGACCCAGTAAGAGAGTATAAAGCCGAACCACAGAACTGGAGATGAAATTTCTAACACCTGCCTCTGACAAGACCCTGCTACAGGACTCCTGAAAGCACATTTATAGAAAGAGACACAACGAATAAAAAATGAGCAAACACTCAAACAGTGCTCATAAAAAAGATTTCCAAACATATGCTCTCATTACCCATCAGGGAAATGCAAATTAAAACATGATTTTATGTTATGATTACATACCCACTTGGACGGCTACAGTTTTAAAACTGATGGCGAGAGATGGCGACAGGATGCAGAGTGGATAGAAGTCTCCCCTCAGCTGGTAGGCACGGGTGAGGCCACCACTTTGGGAAATGAGTGGGAAGGATCTAGAAAGACTGAATCTATGCATAGTCTATGACCAGTACATGCAGCATACACGTGAAGTAAGCATTGCTGTAAGTGTGTACACATATAAACACAACACATATCTTAAGAAGTGTGCACATATGTGCAAGAGATAATACATGAGAACACTCATAGCTCCTGTTACAGCTCCACCCACAAGTCGCCACGTAGCCACGCGCAGCTAAAGAGACAAACAAATGGTGTCATCTCACTCACACTGAGAGAGCAAGGCAGCCACACGCAACAAAATGGATGGGTTTCCTGTAAAATGCGAGTGAGAGAACCCACAGACAAGAGGAATGCCCTTTGCATGACTCCAAGACATGTTCGCAGAGAGACAAAAGCATCACAGGCACCGACTGAGCTGCTCCAAGCGCTGGCCTGGACCGGCCACCCCAGGATGCTTCTGGCGAGCAGTGTCCGCTCACCCTGGGTGCGCACTCACAGACAGCAGACCTGCCGGAAGCCCTACACTCCCGGATGTTTAAAACTCCATGGAGCCTTAGTCAGTGAAGACGTTAAGTACAAAGTGAGTTTTCTGGGTGTCTCCAGAGCAACCTGGAGGCTGCCCCCGACGGGGGGGAGACTGCTGTGGGGCCCAGCTCCCCAAGCTAAGTCCCCACAGTGATGCTGCTCTGTTTCCCTGGCTTCTGGTGGGGGGGAACACTCGTCTCTCCAAACTGCCTCTTTTCCTTTTCTCCTTCACCTTCCCATGCTCTTACCTGTTTCTTCCCACTTGAGTGGGTGTGGGTTCATCACTGCCACCGAGCGTGCACACACATCCCATTTGCTGAGCTCTGTCCTTTGTCACTCATCACTCATCTAAGCATGTCACCTCTGAGTATGGATCTACGGATGGACGCCTGTGTGGCGCAGTGGTTGAGCGTCTACCTAAGAACCAGGAGGTAACAGTTTGATTCCTAGGCAGGGCACATGCCAGGTTTCAGGCTCAGTCTCCAGTGGGGGGCGTGCAGGAGGCAGCCGATCAGGGATTCTCTCTCATCATTGATGCTTCTCTCTCTGTCCCTCTCCCTTCCTCTCTGACATCAATAAAAACATATTAAAAACAACACACACACAAAAGCAAAGTGTGGCTTCCAGATACACCAGCTGCGCCGGTCCTCCATGGCGCTGGTAGTGGATTCAGAGACCACGCCCACCACAGCAGGTGGACGGCTCTGCGCTCAGGGCTCCGCATGGGCACACAGCCTCCTCCTCTAACTGGTGCCACTGGGCACAGGGAGCACTCGGCTGTGGAGATGCCGTGAGGACTAAATTGCAAACACCTGTAAAGGGGCGTGGCCTGACGTATTGGCAATCACTGCTGTTACTCATGATGCCTGTAGGGATCAGAGCTGTCACATCAAATACCTGGACCACAGGCCATGCTCAGGCGGCAGCTGCCGTGACCCCAGCGAGGGCCAGCCTGTGCTTGCACCCACGCCCACAAGGCACCTGGGCAGTGGCCCCCTTTCTCTCTGCATAAAACAAGGAGATGGTAGGTTAATGTGTGGGGCTATGATAGAAAGTAAAGAATTCTCTTTCTGGGACTTTGGAATCCCCTCTCTCACAGCTGTCCAGTGAAGTGGCTCCGACCCTTCCGATAGAGGGAGACAGGGAGGGAACGGCGTTTCTGTGCCCAGACCAAGAAGAGCCGAGGCCTGCCTGCCCTGGGAGCCATTTCTAACCATTGTGGCCCTGTCAACAGTGGAGGACGCTGTGGCTCCGCATCAGTGTAATCAAGAGGTCTAACCAGCAGGGGACTGACGATGTCTGTGTACAGAGGGCTGTGTTTCGTATCATAAAATCACTTACAGCCTCTTAAAGAATCACGTCCATTATTCCGATAATTCCCAAACACTGCGAGTCTGGCTAGTAAACACGTCGCACAGGGCCAATCTGAATGCAACCACAGACGACAAAAACATGGGGTTGTTCAGCTCTTGGAAAATAAGGGGATCCCTAACCGGTTTGGCTGAGTGGATAGAGTGTTGGCCTGTGGACTGAAGGGTCCCAGGTTCGATTCTGGTCAAGGGCATGTACCTTGGTTGTGGGCACATCCCCAGTGGGGGGTTTACAGGAGGCACCTGATCAATGTTTCTCTCTCATCGATGTTTCTAACTCTCTATCCCTCTCCCTTCCTCTCTGTAAAAAAGCAATAAAATATTTTTTTTAAAAAAAGAAAGAAAATAAGGGGAAATATTTCTTTCTAGTTTGTTACCCTGAGTCAGCTTCCCTTCCTAAATGTTCCCTTTCTTTTTTATGCTGAAAAATTGAAGATATGCACCTTATGTTCATAACAGCACTATTTACAATGCCTAAGGTCTGGAAGCAGCCCACATGCCCATCAGCAGACGAGTGGATAAAACGCTGTGGTACATCTATACCATGGAGCACTACTTGGCTGTAAAAAAGAAAGAGCTCTTACCATTTGCAACAGCATGGAGGGACCTGGAGAGCATCATGCTAAGTCAGAGAAAGATAGGTATCACATGATCTCACTCATATGTGGAATCTAATGAACAAAATAAACTGATGAACAAAAATGGACCCAGAGACATAGAAGCATGGAACAAACTGTTGAACCTCAGAGGGAAGGCGGGGCAGCGTGGGTGGGAAGAGATTAACCAATGAGCTTGTATGCATGTATGCATAACCCGTGGACACCGATAATGGGGTGGTGAGGGTCTGGGAGGAGCAGGCTGGAAGAGGTCAATGGGGGGAAAAGGGGGGACATATATAATACTTTCAACAATAAAGATTTTAAAAATGTATACATATATGTAGTAAAACATGGAAGATAGTACACAAAGGTTCATGTGGTACCAGCCTTTTAAAAAAAATAAAAAGTAGAATATGATCGATGTTGTTCACATTTTTCGAAGTACATGTTTTTTCTGAGAATTACCAGCCCCGATATAGGTGAGAGGCCTGAAAAATGGCAAGGACCATTTAATTCCATTTGCTGGAGGTCTCAGCTCTATTCATCACTCATTTATTTAACTGGCAAGCATAGATCTGCTAAAGTGTGTTAGGTTCTACAGACATTCCACCTGTTATATCATGTATTTCATCTCAATATGTGAACTATATCTCAGCAAAAAGTCATCAGATATGTGGCGATCAAAACCCTGTTAAAATAAGCTCAATATCATTCCTTTTACTTTGTGCCAGTGATGCCTGACATGGGTTTAATCCTAAATACACTTAGTAGCATTTTCTAGACAGAAGCATCTGTTGTAGGACCAAAGTCTCTACCCTCCACCCTGACAAACAACATATCCATTCGCTGCTAAAGAGGCTGCAGAGGAAGATGGTGGCGTAGGTAAACACCTAAACTGCTGCCTCGCACAATAATTTCAAAACTGCAACTAAAAGACAAAACGTCTATCACCCAGAACCACGGGAAAGCTGGCTGAGTGGAAGTTCTACAACTAGAAGGAAAGAGAAAAGAGCATTGAGACGTGCACAAGCACTGAAAAGCTGAGGTACGGAGGCGCGGGATCTGGGTTGGCAGCAGGCGTCGCTTTTTTCAACCCAAAGGGAGACAAGCCCCCGATTACTCTGAAATACAGTTTCTGGGGAGATGCGGGTGACCCAAACTCCTACGGGGAGAAGCTGGATTGTCTGTCACTGGGTCGGAAAGTGAGGGGGGCCTGCTTGCAGAGCTGTGCGCAAGAATAATTGTTTACTGCGCTGGGGCACGGGACGCAGTTGGAGACACAGAGCCTGCTAATTAGCAGCCATTGCTGTTTGCCACGCCCTAGCCTAGTGACGCCCTGAGACCTCACCCCACACATCCTACAAACCCACCCAAGCTCCAAGCAGCAGTGTTAGCATAAGAAAGCCCTGCTCTATGGCAGCTTAACCTAACGAACTTGCAGCCCGGATCAGACAGCTCCAAAACCTTCAAACCCCAAGCAAAGAGGAGAAAACTGTAGCTCTCGCTGTAGCTCCTGCTGGGTAGACTCAGACAATAGCTGACCTGCACCCCATTGGAGATCCAGAAGCCAGTATACCTAGTGGTCAGTGTGAGAAACCAGATTTCAACTCCTCACGTCCATAAGTGACACATTCAAGAGGCAGATTCAGCGAGCATCAAAGCCCCACTGAAACAAGTCCTGCACCATAAGCGTGTCTCCTTCTTATAGACACTGCGAGTCCTCACAGCTGATTGGCCTGGAGGTCAATTCCTCCCAGCGTACCAACAGCAATTAAGGCTTAACTACACCAAGACTTTGCACTCAGCCCACAAAGGGGTGTACCAAGAGCGTCCACATCAGGTGATTGGGGAGGCTGAGCTACTGTCCCCTATAGATCACCTACCACATAAAGCCACTCCATCAACACAGGGAAGCAGCCAAAATGTGGAGACAAAGAAACATGTCACGAATGAAAGAAACGGAGGAAAGCAAACTACTGGATGACATAGAGTTCAGAAACACATTTATAAGGTTACTCAAGAATCTTCTAAAAACCGCCCAGAAACTTGATGACACTTCTGAGGAGCTCAGTGAGACCTTCAAGGACCTTAATGAGAATGCCAAAAAAAATGGAAAAGGACCAGTCAGAAATGAAGCATACACTGTCTAAAATAAAGAATATACAGAAACTCAACTATAGATCAACGTACCCCAAGAATCAAACTAAAGATCTGAAATATGAGGAAACAAAGAACACCCAACCAGAAAAACAAAAAGAAAAAAGAATCCAAAAATATGAAGATAGTGTCAAGCATACCAACATCTGAATTTTTGGGGTGCCAGAAGAAGAGAGAGAGCAAAATACTGAAAACCTATTAGAAGAAATAATGACAGAAAACTTTCCCTACCTGGTGAAAGAAATAGACTTACAAGTCCAGGAAGCACACAGAACCCCAAACAAAAGGAATCCAAAGAGAACCACACCAAGACACATCATAATTAAAATGCCAAGGGCAAAAGACAAAGAGAGAATCTTGAAAGCAGCAAGAGAAAAACAGTTAGTTACCTACAAGGGAGTACCCATACGACTGTCAGCTGATTTCTCAGCAGAAACTATGCAGGCCAGAAGAGTGGCAAGAAATATTCAAAGTGATGAACAGCAAGAACCTACAACCAAGATTACTCTACCCAGCAAAGCTATCATTCAGAGTTGAAGGTCAGATAAAGAACTTCACAGACAAGAAAAAGCTAAAGGAGTTCATCGCCACCAAACCAGGATTACATGAAATGCTGAAGGATATTCTTTAAGAAGAGGAAGAAGAAGAAAAAGGTAAAGATAAAAATTATGAACAACAAAATGACATCAAATACATACCTACCAACAAGTGAATCTAAAAATCAAGTAAATAAAAAATCTGAGGAACAGAAAAAAAAAAAAAAGAGGCTGCAGAGGTTTAGAGGGCAGCGGGGACTCGCCTCACTATATGGAAAACAGGCCAAATGTAGAGAGCCTGCCACATGCCATGTGGGTTCCACTGGAATCCACACTTTACAGATGCACAGAGAGCTTGAGTAATGTGTCCAAGGTCACACAGCTGCTAAGAGACGAACCCAGGATTTGAACCCAGGCAATCTGCATCCCACCTTTTTATTCTTAAACACATTAGAGTGTCTGTCAGTGGAGCACTAATAGCCCAATGGCAAGTGTTGCTTCTGTGTTTTTACAGCATTTGCATAAAAGCTGTATTTGGTAAATAATGCTTGAACTGAATTCTTACCCACAGTCAGGATTATGTCCTTATAGAAGGAGTGCAGAATAGTTAAACAAAAATGTAAATGCTGGCATCACATTTCACACTGGCACCCTCGAGGGTGCTGCAGAGACTCAGCACAGAGATTGCTCAGGGCCGTGATTTTCTCTCCTCCTCAGATGGCTCAGGTGTCATAAACAGACAACCCCCCATCTCATATTCCTTGCAGAATTGCTCATTTGTGCTACTTACCTGAAGAGGCAAAGAATGACGCTTCCTGTTGTAAGGGAAGCCAGAGAGACGCTGTAGCCCAGGGTGTAAGTGGCCTTCACCAGAACATAGAATGTGATCTACAAAGACAGACAAGCCATCTGTGAGCAGCAGCCAGCGCGGGGCCTAGGGCAGTTCCCAGGCCAAGGATGCTGTTTGCTCAGGAACTGCTCTTGGCTGCTGTTGGCCTAGAACCTGAGGCAGGCCCTTCACAGGTCCACCTCCATCCCAACCTCAAGGTTACATTTTCTCTTCAAACACCACCTTTCCCTTAAGTTCACTGTGGGTGACTTTGGATGGTTCTGTAAAGCAGGTCTGTTGGAAGGAACAGCAGGGGTGTGCAGGGCATACAGGAGACCCCAGGCTGGGACCAGCGGCGGACCTCTGTCCCCACAGGGTCTGGACTCCAGAGTAACACCTGCTGTGCTTTCAATGTTTCTTTCAACAAGAACATGCTCAGCTCCAAGTGGACATTTTAATCTCAGGAATGTGCAAGTGCTCCGATGACCACAGGGTTCTGAAAATGCCATCATTCATACCAAAGAAAGAGAGGAAAATCCAGTAGTAAAAAGGGGGGGTGAGGGACATGGCTGAATCCCGTATTCTTCCCCAAGCCCACCCGCCTGACAGCAGCGACCCATTTCAAATCTCCAATTAGAAACCAGGGAGGAAGAAAATGTCCCTACTTCTGTGTTCCATAGTAGATGTGTGAGAGTATGTGAGCATGTGATTGTGTGAGCATGTGAGTGCATGTGTGTGTGTCTGTGTTAGCATGTGTATGAGTGTGAGCATGTGGGTGAATGTGTGTGTGAGCATGTGACTATGTTTGCGCATGTGAGTGTGACTGTAGTGTGTGAGCATGCGAAGGTGATTGTGTGTGGCTGTGAATGTGAGTGCGATTATGTGTGTGAGCGTGTGAGTTTATATGGGTGAATATGCGTGTGATTGTGTATGTGTGTGTGTGAGTTTGTGAGTATGACCGTGTGTGTGTAACTGTGTGTGTGACTCTGTGGGTGTGTGTGTGATTGTGTGTGTGTGTGTGACTGTGGGTGAGTGTATGTGTGAGTGTGTGTGATTGTGTGAGTGTGGGGGGGTGTGTGTGTGTGTGACTGTGTGTGTGGGTGTGTGTGGGTGAATGTGCATGTGATTGTGTGTGAGTGAGTGTGACTGTGTGTGTGTGTGTGACTGTGTGTAACTGTGTGAGTGTGTGTGTGACTGTGGGTGAGTGTATGTGTATGTGTGTGTGACTTGGTGTGTGGGTATGAGTGTTTGTTAGTATGACTGTGTGTGTGTGTGTGAGAGCTTGTGTGGGTGAGTGTGTGTGTGACTGTGTGTGTGCAACTGTGTGAGTGTGACTGTGTGAGTGTGTATGAGTGTGACTGTGAGTGTGTGTGTGTGTAACTGGGTGTGTGTGAGAGTATGTGTGAATGTATAACTGTGTGGGTGTGAGTGTGACTGTGTGGGTGAGTGTGTGTCTAAGTGTGTAACTGTGTGTGTGTGTAACTGTGTGAGTGTGTGAATGTGTAACTGTGTGTGTGTGTGAGTGACTGTGGGTGAGTGTATGTGTGACTGTGGGTGAGTGTATGTGTGAGTGTGTGGGTATGAGTATGTGTGAGTGTGACTGTGAGTGTGTGTGTGTAACTGTGTGTGTGAGTGTGACTGTGTGGGTATGTGTGTGAGTGTGACTGTGTGTGTGAGCGTGTAACTGTGGGTGAGTGTGTGTGTGTGAATGTGTAACTGTGTGTGTGTGTGTGACTGTGTGTGAGTGTGACTGTGTATGTGTGTGTGACTGTGGGTGAGTGTATGTTTGAGTGTGAGTGGGTGAGTGTGTGGGTGGTATGAATGTGTGGGTGGTATGAGTGTGTGTGTGAGTGTGTGAGTGTGTAACTGTGAGTGTGTGTGAATGTGTAACTGTGTGTGTGAGTGTGTGAGTGTGACTGTGGGTGAGTGTATGTTTGAGTGTGTGTGACTGTGTGGGTGAGTATGAGTGTGTATGAGTGTGACTGTGTGTGTGTGTGAGTGTGACTGTGTGGGTGAGTGTGTGTATGACTGGGTGTGTGCATGTGTGTGAGTGTGACTGTGTGGGTGAGTGTGTGTGTGAGCATGTGTGCATATGTGAGTGTGACTGTGTGGGTGAGCGTGTGTACGAGCGTGTGGTTGAGTGTGAACACATGTGTGCTCTCCTCTCCCTTTCTGTTTCCGGGATTCGTCCCAGCAGAAAAGAGGGGCTGTGGGAGTCCTCTGAGGTGCCTTCCCTCCCAGGTGACAGGTGGGGGAGTTGTCAGTCTCTGACGTCCCGGCTGCAGCGCTTCCCAGCTTCGTCTCAAGAGAAAAGCAGACAGGCGAGGGTTTGGAAAATGTCCTTAAATTCTAATTTAGATTTTTGTCCATTTTCCCTTTTATTTTCTGACTGAGGGGTTGTGACTAGCAGTTGCTTTGCAGCACTTCACCTGTGATACAAGTTCAGGGAAATAAAATCTTTCAATCCTTTCAAAAGCGTAGAAAACAAAATGCAGACGTAGGCTCTCACCAACAACCCAACTGCCCTGGCGGCG
The DNA here is from genome assembly GCA_026230045.1 of Corynorhinus townsendii. NCBI lineage: Eukaryota > Metazoa > Chordata > Mammalia > Chiroptera > Vespertilionidae > Corynorhinus > Corynorhinus townsendii. The sequence continues at coordinate 101,905,483 of JAPDVU010000004.1, read as the reverse complement.
GCCCAGGGAGACGCCCTCCGTGGCACAGGCCACCTGGGCTCAGGCACGTGGCGCTCTGTCTGCTGCATCTTCGTGGAGCTCGCTTTGCCCTCCCTCAGCCCCACGTTTTCAAACCTATGCCCCCAGTTCTGCAAACGCTGGTGAAGCAGGGAGGCCGGTGCGAGCCGCGACCCGCGGGAAGGGACCAGTTCCAGGGCCTCAGAGAGAGCAAGTCCCGCAGAAGTCTCAGGCGTTCGCGGTGAAACAGGCAGTAGCGGTGCGCCTTCTCCAGGTGCCTGACTGAGACCATGCCTGAGGCCCTGAGTCCAGGGCTCCTTTGGCGAAGAGAAAAGCCTCGGACCCCAGGACACTAAGGAGCGTGAGCTGGGCCTCGCTCGCTCGCAGGGCTCCACAGCGCCTTCCCCAATGAGGCCGCCCGGCCTGGGGACAGCACCACCCCTTCCGTGTTCTGGCTCTTCGATGCGGCATCTGTGGTCGGGCGGCGCGGCTGCCGCCTGCTCTCTGCAGACATGGACTGTTCCCAGGACATGGCCTCTGAACTACCGAGGCCCTGTCGTCCCCAAGCAGGTGACACCTGAGCACCCAGTCAGGCCCTTGCACGCTCAGCCCATTGTTTTCTCCTCCACCCACAGATCAAGGCGCTTCCTCTTCTCAAACCTGCAGCACAAATTCTGGCCCAAATTAGCCACCAGATCAGAACAAAGCCAGGAGCAGGAGGCGCCAGGCCTTGGGTTCCACCAGTGACACGCGCTGGGGAGAGTGAGAGTGGCTGTGGGCTCTCGACCAGGGGTCTTGGTTTCGATGCCCCATAACCTGTGACTTCATTTGCCATCCTGAGCAAACATTTGCTTTGATACTTAATTTTGTATTTTTAATCTGTTCTTTTTCTTAAAGCCAGGCCTCACTTTAAACTCAGCCACACGGACACCCGTGTGGCTCAGGGGAGGTTGTGGATATGACCCGTCTGTCTTCTTGCGTAAAGGGTGTAGGCCTGACTACCCTGCCTGCACCTGGTCCTCGTCACAGCGCCGCGTTGCCAGGTGGACACTCTCAGAGCCACATGTTTGAGACTTTGATTCAATGCATGTCCCCAGGACCACACCCAGGGGGGAGGGCAAAGGGCTGCTTCCTTCCTCAGCCCTCCAGGCCGCAGCGACGCCTGCGATGGGCTCCCTGTCCCCTCACACTGCCGGCCCCCATGGAGGCCCTGCCTGACCCCACACTGAGCCCCGCCCAGTCCTCATCAGGAGCCCTCCATGAACCAATGTCCTGCCCGCAGCGCCCTCCCCTGAGATGCAGCAGTGGCCAGCACTCTCCAGCGAGGGCGACTCACTGTGCTTCGCCCAGCAGCTGGCCATCTGCGGCCCTGGAGGGACTGTCACAGCCCTTCTCCCCTGAAAGTCCAGGATTGCCTCGGTCCGGTCTGCACCTCGAAGGCCCAGCGGGGTGGCCAATGTCCCAGCAGCACAAACTGCCAGAAGCCTGAGCCCAGCCTTCGGCTCCCCTGGACGCCACCCCGAAAAGTGTGGGGCTCCCCCAGCTCTGGGTTCTGGGCTCAGCCTCGGCTCTATCTCCTCCAGTCAAGGAGGGGAGCCTGGCACCTCCAGGCAGGCTCTGGGTTCAAGCGGGGCGCTTGTGGCTGCGCCCCAGCCTGGCTCCTTCCTGAGAGGTTCCCCTTCATAGCGGCTGAACCCCTGGGCCGTCCTGCACCCTCTCAGCACGCGCTCTGTGCACAGTCGCGCCTGGCTTGGCTGTGCTCTGCTTCGGGCCTCCATCTCCTTCCTGGGCCAGCACCTTCCACGGGACACCTGCCCCACATTCTGGGGGCAGCGAGTCTCTCCAGCTGTTGGAAGACCCCTTCCTCTGTGGTGAGTCCAGGGTGTCTTTGTTCAGGCTCCGCTGAAAGCAGATTAGAGTGGCCAGGGATGGCGTCTTGTGAATCTTCTGACCTGTGCCTCTTGCGTGGTGGTCAGGTCTGCCTGGACCTGAGTGGCTGTTTCCTGTGGGGCCAGGCTGTGCTGCCGCGGGCCGTGGGCAGCATGAACACTGGCTCTGTGCAGCCTGTCCTCCGTGGATGCCGCCTCCATCCATCTGAGTCACCTGCCCAGCCTTGTCCTGTTGGCCCCATGTCCCTGCTCCCGGGCCACTGTCGCTGATGAGCCACGTGTGAGGACAATGCTCATGTGGCCCTCCACACCGTGGCTGGCCATTCCTCTGCCTTCAATGTGAAGTGAAGCAGAGACACTGCCCTTGAGCCAAGGCTGAGTTAGCTCAGCAGCCGAGAAGCCAAGTGAGGTCTGAGGACACCCCAGTCAGCCCTGTCCTGCTTCCTGTGGGCAAGTGGCTGGGCACAATGGGCGTGTCCTGAAGGGCCATGTGGGGACACAGAGCACAGGGTGAGGGTGGGGTGCTCCAGGTCAGGGAGGGGACCTTGTGGAGGGGACAATCACGGTGAGCGGGAGTCACTGCAGTGTCTGGAAGCGAGGGGAGGGAGCGGACGTATTTTTAGGATTATGGCATAATATGGAAGAAATGTGTCCACCTGATGCATGGGTCGGCTGAAATGCCAGAGAGCTCTCGGCTAAATTTAGCAGAAGTGTTCTTCAGTCAAGAGCCCTGGCAGCTCATATATACTGAGAGCCTCTGGGAGCACCACCTGGCACGCCTGCATGGGTGCCCACGTGCGTGGCCTGCTGACCCTGGGGGCTTTCGGGGAAGCTGTTTTGTTTTCCTTGAACTTAACTGATTTAGAAACCAACAAAGACTGCACACAGAACACCCAGGACAGAGCTTGGCTGTGTGAGCAGGAACCCTAATTAAAATCCTGGGTCTGGGAAGAAGTGAGGGGTGAGGGGAGGGGGACTGAGACCTAGGGGGCACTGGGCAGGCCCACCCTGCCCTGGACCAGCCAGGCCCCGGGGTGAACGCACCTCACAGACTTCACATTTGAAATAATTCCCTAAACAGCCACATATTCAAAGTATTCACAGAAGCTGCATCAGGAAGAAAAATCCATCGTTTTGGTTTTGTGCTGTCGTTTTCTCCACTTTCAGACGTGAAACTATTGTGACTTTCTAATCCGTTAGGGACGTGCGCTTATGAAATGTGCAGAATCTACGAAACGTTTAAGAAGAAAACAGCTCTTCAAACTGGATGCGAATGTGTCAGCTGGATGCTCTGGCTTCACCAGGCAGGGCCTCAGGAACCCCATTGTTTCACAGACAGTCTTGCTGGGGGTGCCCCCACCGTGGGATCTGGGGGAGACCGAGATGTGTAAGGGCTGCTCTCTCTGGAGGGGCCGGTATTGCCGAAGGAAGCCACAGATGACCGCAGGAAGGCTACTGTGCTCCCCCTCCTGGCCTCCCTGACCTGTGACCTGGGCTCCCCTCTCCTGGCCCCTGGACCTGTGCAGCCCCATGGTGCCTGCAGAGGGGATGTGCCAGGATGCAGCTGCCAAGCAGACAGCCGCCAAGTGGACAGACAGGCTCTGCATCTCAGGCTACAGAGATACTGCGGGTGGGTCTGTCTCCGGGCTGCTCAGGGCTCAGCCAACGGCGGCTCCACCGCTCACATCAGGAAGGTCAGCCAGGATGGAGAAGCCCCAGAGGCAGAGAGGATGCTCTTGGGGCTTGTTTCAGGCAGGAGCCTCCCAGCATGGCTGCCAGTGGAGAGAACTGCCTCTCCTGCCCCCACCGTGGGCGACCTGGCCCAGGAGAGGCAGCGCTGCTGGGTGCGGAGGGGTCCCTCAGAGACCATGGGGCCTCGGGCCTCACCTGGCTCCTGTCCTCGGGGTCACGGTAGCCGCACGCGTCCATGAAGTCCGGGAAGGTCTGTGACCACCCGTCCCTCGTGCAGTTCTTGCTGATGTTCCCTGGAAGGTAGAGTGCCGGCGTCTGAATGGAACATCGTTCTTTCTTGCACACACCCCACCCCCTCACGTACAGGTGTCAGCCAGTCTGTTCTCCGAGTCTACTCTGAACACCCAGGACCAGAGCAGGGTCCCACAGCCTCCTGATTCCAGGGCTCTTCTCTTGTCTATGTTTCCAGACAGATTTCTTCATGTGATTAAAATCTGGGCCGTTTAAGACGAGGCCAAACCAAACCCCCTTCCAGGGAGCAGCCCAGAGGCCCTGCAGCAAGGGAGCCTGGGGGGCACCTTCCCAGGTTCTGGAAACTCAGAAGGAAGCAGGTGCTGGAGTCTCAGAGCTCTTTCAGGGCAGAGGCCGCAGCCGTCCCAGTCTCACACCCAGCGCCTCCCTCTCTCCCTCCCCACTCCCAGAGGTCAGGGCCATGTGTACTGCGGGCCCCTGCCTGCCCCACGCCTGCTCCAGTGCTCTGGTCTGCGGGTCTGGTGCACACGGGGTCCTGCCTGTCAGCCTCTCCCTAAGGCTGCTCTGAGGGGGACCCAGCCGGAAGCTCTCATCCTTTTGCGTTTAAACCCCAGGGCCACAGGCTCCCCGACTCACGCAGTGAAGGGAGGACGCCCGCTCTGGCAGCCTTGAAGGAGAAGCCGACCCCCAGGCGCCCCTCAGAAACGTACGGACGAAGTACCTGGTTTGCTGTGAAGGCTGCTGAACACCTTGAACACCTTGGGGCAGGGCACTGTGACGGTCTCACCGATGTCTGCGGGGCGCCAGCACGTGAGGTTGTCCCAGGCTCCGCTGCAGGCTGCAGGGCGGGATGAGGGGCAGAGGCACAGTTGCCCCAGAGAGGCGGCAGGTCAGCAGGGTGGGTATGTGTAAATACTTTGCAAACAGACAGCCCGTTCATTAGATACTTATCTTGCAAATTATTTTTCTGTGAAATAAACATGTACCAATGAATTACTGAGAATAGCTGTAGCTGTGTGCTCCTCAGCTGTGCAAAGCCCTGGATCTGTGGTAGGAACTCCTGAGCGAGCTAGCTGCACAGCCTTCTGAGTGTCATAGGATCAGTAAGTGTTTCCTGCTGATGTGATCAAATGGGCACCTCTGTGTCTCAGGTTTGGGGGCTCAGGGTCCCCTGGGCCCATTTCTGTCATCAAGATGTCAGGCCACTTTTAAGAGCAAATGTCCCCAGTACCCTCCACTCAAAGCTGAGCCACAAGCAGAGTTTCAGAAGTGGGGGGGGGGGGGGGGGGGAGGGAGGGAGGGAGGGCAGAGGTGCCACGAGCCTTGTCACTACAGCACCCCTCTCGGACCCCCGCCTGAAACAGCAGGGGTGATGAGGAGCTCCCTCTTGTGCAGGGCCTTGTGCCGGGCTGGTCACCTGCAGGCACTTACTAGTAAACACCTGCAACCCCAATACTTCTGTCCAGGTGACCACGGTCTGGCCCCTGACCAAAGCCAGGGGTACAGTCCCAAGAGGAGTCCAGTGCTGAGTTGTGATAAAGCACAGGCAGCATTGCAAACCATCTCCCCACAGAAACCCTCTCCCCATTGGGGAGGCCACTGGGGAAGTGACGTGTGGCTCGCCCCAGTGAGGGCGCCTGGTCCCAGTTCTGGGGGGACCTGCCTTTGGATCGTAATGACGTCCTATGACATGTTATATGCCATGTACACATTGAAATTTTTACAAAAACGGGGAATTTTATGTACCAACCTCTTCCTCGCTCCTGCTTTGCAATGTGTCACACATTTTTTCATACTGTGCACCTTCATGTTTAAAGGCTTCCTGATATACCATGGTGTGGATTCAGCACAATTACCCCCGTTTCTGAGCCACCAAGACCCATAGTGCGTGACACAAACAGTCAGTGTTGGGAGTTCCTTGGAAGTCTAGTTACTCAGGACTTAACTGAAGCCCCAGAGCGTGGGCTCCGTCCTGTCCTTGTCCAGCGGTGAGGGAAGCCCCCTCGCCATGAATGCTGGCTGACGGTGTGTGATGGTGAGTCATGAAGTAAACCCAGGCACGACTTGCCAACAGAAAAGCGTGAACTAGAATTGAACAGTGACAGCAGCACCAGGCTCCCCACCGACTGCAAAGGGAAAAGAGAGCTTTACAGTCAGCATTCCGGGGACCACTTCCACCCGAGGGAGAAAGAGCTTCCGGGGCCATCGCGGTGCATGTGGTGGGAGCGACGTGAGGACGTCCTCCCTAAGGAGTCATTTCCAAATTGCAGAGTGGTGGCCCAAGAGGCCCCATCACTCGAAGGGCCCAGAAAGAATGAAGCGGCTCTGGGAGGCAAGTGAGACTGGGCTGCAGGACCACGCGCAACAGTCCAGGAAGGCCTCCAGCTGGCCCCTCTGCTTCCTGGTCTCAGTTGCCTCAGTTCTTTTAACCTGAACAAGATAAAAACTGGCAGCAAAGCTGAGCAGATGTTCCCACATGCTTTCTGCCACAGGGCGGGTCTGGATGGCTGGAGTCTGAGTCCCTCCGTGGATGGAATCAGAGGGGTCTCCTCTCCGCTCACCAGGGGCCGAACAAGGAGACGCCCAAGGTCCTCCGACAGTGGGAACTCCGACCTGACATTCTTTAAAAAGATGAGTGACCCCCAGGTTGGGTCAGCGCCTCTGGCCTGCTTCCTGTCCTAGAACCCAGCCTGTCACCAACCTAAGGCCTCAGAACCAAGTGGAGTGACTCACCAATGGGATTGGCAAGTTCCTTTTTTTTTTTTTTTTAATATATATATTTAATTGATTTTTTTACAGCAAGGGAGAGGTAGAGAGAGTTAGAAACATCGATCAGCTGCCTCCTGCACACTCACTACTGGGGATGTGCCCGCAACCAAGGTACATGCCTTTGACCGGAATCGAACCTGGGACCCTTGAGTCCACAGGCCAATGCTCTATCCACTGAGCCAAACCGATTAGCGCGCAAGTTCCTTTTTAAAAGTGGCTTCATCCTTCCCCATGAACCTGGCCATTTGCTGGGACCTGACTCCCCGCCAAGCAGACTCCGCTGCTGGTGGATGCAGGCGGCCCGGAGGAGGTGCTATCTGCTGCCCTGTCCCTTCAGGGAGGCACCCAGAGCAGTAAACACAGGCCTGTCCTCTGGACCGGGGCTGGGAAGTGGGGCAGCATGCACCCCTCACAGCAGATGCTCCAGGTTAGTGGGCACTGGGCATCCAAAGACCACAGACAGGGTACCCTGCCCTCTGACCTCTCCCTGCACCCTGCGCAGCCATCTCCCTCAGGGCCTTGGGCCCTATGGTCCAAGCATGTCAAACTCGTGGCCCACAGGCCTCATGCGGCCCACAATGAATAATTTTTGCAGCAAAGCCAATATAACAGTAAGGAAGAAACGTTTTAATAAAAATTTTGTAACTTAATTTTTACAGTATCTCGTTATACATAATCTATCTGTAATAATAAAAGCATAACATGCTAATTAGACCAGACAACCTTCTGAATGAAGCCAGGGCTGAGAGGGAAACACGGGCCCCGGGTGCCAGAGGGAAGCCTGTGCTGGCAGCCAGGGGATGGAAGGCCTCCTCTTGCATGAATTTCATGCACCGGGCCTCTAGTCTATATATATATATAAACAGGTAATATGTAAATTAGCTGGGCATCACAACCGGCTCAGGAGGAGGCTGCATCATGACCGCTCAGGAGGAGCTGTGTGTGCAGATGGGCGGGAGGGGACTGCATACTGCCTCCAGCCCCAGTGGACACATAAGCAGGGGTGGGGGCATGCTCTGAGTGGCCACGCAGTGTGGCTCAGAGCATGGCCCTGGTGGGTGACGGCAGCGGCTGGAGCAAAGCAGCCCAGGCCCTGGGTGCCGGAAGGAAGCCGGTGCTGGCAGCCAGGAGAAGAAAGGCCTATTCTTGCACGAATTTCGTGCACCAGGCCTCTAGTAATATATAAAAGGCTAATATGCTAAGTGTCTGACTGTCTGGTCGCTATGATGTGCAATGACCACCAGGGGGCAGATGCTCCATGCAGGAGCTGCTGTGACACACACAGAGAAGTGGCACCATGGACCTAGCGCCCACAAAACAATACTCGGCTTCCCCCAAGTGGGACACAGGCACCACCACCACCCCAGAGCAACAGCCTACCAAATTGCAGCCAACGCTGCCCAGACCCCATGGCACAAAATGCAGCCCAGTCTGGAAATGGTGGCTGTGGGCGCTGGGTAATGACGTCATATAGGAACGCCCAGCTTCTTCTCCCTAGAGACTAGCCTCCTTGGAGTTTCTTTATCTCAGGAACATGACTTGCTTTATAGCCAGGAGCAAACATTTCACACTTTAACCAAATGTCTGTGAAGCATTTTCTCATGCCTCATCTCATTTGATCCTCGCAGAAGTCCTGGAGTAGGTAGACGGGAGACTCAGTAGAATCCTATTTTCTTTTCATTAGCCGGAAAATGGAGATTTAGAAAGCTTAGAAACTTGACCCAACTGAAAAGAAGAAAGAAATGGTGGACCTTGAAAATGACTTCAGGTTTTCTCACTCTGCAGAATATAGTCAAACACTGCTGCAGTTAAATATTTCACCCTTTGTTCTCCCTGCATGATCTACAATAGTAATCTGCTTCATGTTAATATTTACTGCTGTGTTGCTGACAATTACCTGAAAGAGAAGTTGAGGTGCTTCACTGGGCTGGAGAAAGTTTAGCTACATTAGAAAGCAGGAATTAAGCAAGTTTATTCTATATCTATAAAAGGCTAAGTTGACTCGTGCATGCACGATACATATAAAGCTCTTGCTGGCATCAATCGCACGCGTGTGTTTCCATCTGCCATTGCCGATAGTGAATTTGGTTGACACTTCTATTATAGAGAAAGGGTGAATAGCTATATTAAAATATTTCTTCTAATTAATTTCCTTTCACTGTGCACAAATTTGTGCACCAGGCCACTAGTTATTAATAACAAACTACAGCTCTAACCCATTTGGCTCAGTGGATAGAGCATCAGCCTGCAGACTGAAGGGTCCCAGGTTTGATTCTGGTCAAGGGCATGTACCTTGGTTGTGGGCACATCCCCAGTAGCGGGTGTGCAGGTGGTGGCTGATGGATGTTTCTCTCTCATTGATGTTTCTAACTCTCTATCCCTCTCCCTTCCTCTCTGTAAAAATCAATAAACTACATTTAAAAAAAACCTACAATGTTAGCTAATGACTGATTACTATAATCGTGTTGCATTCATTTCCCTTACGAGCCTTACGTGCAGGTGCACCATTTCTCTCCACTAATACTGGCAGTGAATACTTTAGCAGCTAATAGATTGCCACATTATTAGTCTTGTACTGACTTGTTTGGTTTGCACAACAGAAATAGTTTGCTTTTGGAGAACAAGAAAATAGGTTTATTTGCATTAGGCTTATTAATTTGTGCAGTTATTTAGTGTCTGGTAAGTTAATGTTCAAGAAAAATACTAATTTTTATTAAAATATTTTATTATTTTATGTTAACCATTACTTATTTATTTCAGCCCTTTGTATTCAGCATGTTTCTATCGAAATAAACTTACATTTCTGTGAAAATTGAAGCTTCTGTTTTTATGTGGCCCACATAAACTTAAACCTTGTTTATTTGGCCTGTGTTAGCCTTCGAGTTTGACATGCATGCTACAGACCCATCCCGTGTCCTCCTGTGGTTCCTGCCTCAGACCCGGCTCTGCTCTGGGCCTGCACAGGGCAGTGCACACACTGGCTTGCTTGACTCTCTGCTTAGACCACTCAACACATGACCATTCCTGGACCCCCAGGCCGTCAGTTCCCAGGAGAGGTCAGGGCCCGTTTCCCTGGGCACTACAAAGAGCGGCCGGCGTGACCACCTCAGGACTCAAGTCTGCAGGCGCAAGGCTTTATTGTGAGGTGACGCTCGGGTGGATTACATAAGTGGGGAGCATGTTTGGGACTGAAAATGACGTTGAAGCTGCTCCCTGAGCCAAGGGTTTCATAGAAATGGAAGAACCCAGTTTGAACCTGTCTGTTTGAAAAACACCCTGAATGCAAGGAACCCCTAACGTCAAAATGTGCTGAGGAGCTGTGCCGAGCAGACGCGACGACGCCTGTAGTGGGAACCCGGCCAGGCCTGCGGACAGCAGCCCCCGCCTGCAGGGCCCTTGTCCATGCCTCTCCCACCAGAGCAGCTGCAAGATGTGCCTCGGGGGCATGGGGCGCAACCGCCTGTTCAGGAAATTGAGCAGGTGCGAGCTGCTTCCCGAACGCGTGTGCCTTTCACCCGGGATGTTCGCTGTGTCACCTTCCTACGTCACCGCTTCCTGATAACACCATGAAGAGTCCCAAAACCATCCCTCCAATGGCCATGAGACTTGGGGCTCAGTTGTGCCACAGGAACTCTGGTGGGCGGTGCTGGGAGCCTTTGCAGAGGCCTGGTGGGCCCAGAGGCTGGGACTCCGAGGGGGCAGGGTGGGGCAGGGCAGGCCCTCCCTGTGTTCCCGGATCATCTCCCGTAGATTTGTCAGGACTTGGAGACTGTCCAGGGCATCTGACCAGCAGTGTTATGATGGGCGTGACACACGCCGCTCCCGGCTGCTTTCTGGTTTCCAGGGCCTCCATTCTGGTCAGCACTACTCAGTCCCCGGCACCGGACTTAATGCCCAGAGCCTTCGCTTAGGAAAACGTCCAAGGACTGGCCTGTCACTGAGAAGGCTGATGCCTCCGGCCCGTGCCCAAGGCGGGAGGAGCAGTCGGACAGGGAAGGCGCGGAGCCCACTGCAGGCTGGCCCACTGCACCAGAGTTGGTTAAGTGCTGCTTGCACACATTTAAGAGCCTGGAATACTTTATGTAAAGTTTGCATTTCTAATGTTTTCTGAAAGTAGAAGCTGGGCAGTTTGGTGCCTGCATTTCCTCAGAGTAATGAGCGCGGGCTGAGGAGCACCTGTCCCTCCTGTACCACATCCCCCGTCGGCTCCCCCGTCCGCCCGCACACTGCCACCGCACCTCCTCTCCTGGGCCAGCAGCCCTCGCCTGGCCCTGTGCCCACAGCCCACACTCCTGAGATGTTGGCCACAGTCCTGGGCTCACAGCTGTGCCTCCCCACAGAATAACAGTCTAGTGGCATGCCACACCCATCCACACGTGCCAACCAGAAACCAAGGCAGCCGGAACTCAAGGGTCTCTTGCGTGACATAGGGAAAGTGGGTCAGAACATCCCATCGTGGACAGCAGAGACTCCTCACCCTGAACCATCTGTGTCTCCCCCGCAGCATGCGCCCGGTGTCACTGGCACAGACTTTCACCCGCAGTCCGTCACCCTGACCCTTTGAGAGGGGTCCTCGGGGACTGTCCCGGCGTTGCTCTGCCGCCCACAGGGACACGCGCTGCTGCTGACCAGATGTGCCTGCTGAAGGCGGAGATGAGAGAAGCAGGGAAGGAACACTGAGGCTCTCCCAGGAGCCCCGACGCCCAGTTCTGAGGGCTCTGAGGGCTTGGCTGTGTGCTGAGAATTTACCAACCATGAAGCTGACTCCCGCGGGGCTGCGATGCAGGCGACACCCCTCCCACCTGGCTCCGGAGTGTTGTGTCCAGCTGAACGGGCCTGGGAAGTGTGCCAGGAGCACCGAGTGAAGCACCTGCCCGAGGAGAAGGCTGAGCCTGCGAAGTGCTTTCTCTCATGGCTGCGCCGGGCAATCCGTGCCACGTGTGGGCGGTTCCCAGCCCTCTGCCCACAGCTCAGCTGCTGTGAGGGGATGCCCCCAACCCCGAGGCTTCACGAAGGGCCTGGCTCACCTACTGGAAGGAGGGTTCCATGGGACCCTCTACTGCCACCTGCACTGGGGTGTGTGGAGAGAAGGTGGGGTCCCTGGCCACTAACTAGATGATTCTAACTGCCCTACTCTGTCTCCTCTCCGCCTCTCCTCTTCCTACATCTCCTGGGTTCCCCTGAGGGAGCGCAACCAGTGGCCATGATGATTGCTTTGTCACGAGGCCCCGGTTGGCGGGACCCAAGTCTCTTTGATCAACCGTCAGTCTGTGGCCTTGCCCAGGACAGAAGCCCCTGTCTGCTGTGAGCTGAGCCACTCCATAAGCCTTTCTCTGGACACAGTTAATGAGACCCTGAGGAGGTGTGGCCACCAGTACCTCGTGATGCAGACACCGCTCCTTAGGCCGGAGGAGCCTGGCAGCGAGGCCAGAGCCAAGGCATGCGGCAGGTTCAAACGTGACACAAAAGAAAAAGTAAAAATTCTCCTTAATATTTTCTATTCATTAGCAGTTTAAATGATAACAATTCAGATATATTTGGACACATAAAATGTTTGTTAAACTAATCTTACGTGTTTCTTTTTACTTGTTTTAATGTGGCTCCTAGAAAGTCCAAAGCTGCCCAAGCGGCTCCTCTTTTGTTTCTACTGAGCAGCACCACCTGCGCGGACCCCGGGTCTGCACGAAGCTGGATCTGTACAGAGCCCGGGTCTGCATGGAGCCCGGGTCTGCACAGAGCTGGGTCTGCATGGAGCCTTCGCTGCAATGGCCTGTGCTCTTCTCAGCGCACTGGCTGTTTTAACACATCGCCTTACTTTGACTTTAATTTTTTCCTTGAAGAGGATAAACTAATGACACAGACCAGAGAGAAGGAAAGCTGAAGGAGGAAGGGCTTGCTACTGTTTATAACCTGTGTGCCACGCCAGACCTCCTGAGGCTACACAGTGTGCATGAGCCGGCTCAGGACCTGTGCCCCAGCAGCTTTGCTCTGACCGGAAGGCACTGACACTAGGCCTGTCTTCAGGAGAACAAACATCTCATTTTCCTGCTTGAGTTCTGATAAGTTTCCATTGTTCTTAGCTGGACCAAAATTATCTGTGATGTCATTAAGAATTTAAAATACAAGAAATCAGATAAACACTCCTGGAAAATGGAGTTACTTTTGCAAAGCATGGCAACATCCATGAAATTATTTTAGTAACAGTTGCTATTGTCTCAAACCATGGAAACAGTTTCTGTGAAGGACTTAAGCTTTCTTTTAAAAAGTTTATGTGATGGACCTTCCCCTCCATATGAGTTTTACCAGAAGCTTATTAAAAAGCGTGAACACAGACCTTTTTTCTTTTTTAAGATACAGGTGACCTGAAACACCTGTTTGCAGAGTGGGGGTGAGCTGTTTGCCTGCAGGGTGCCCATCGCAGCACCTCACTTGCCAAGCCCGCCTTACCTTTGTGCATTCCTGGCTGAGCCATGAGAAGGTCTGCACATTTTGCTTCCTCCTCCTGCATTTCCAGGTGAACTTGACATTCGGGGTGAACGCTGCTCACCTGGTCAAGGTTTAAAAAACAGAAATGAGCAAAAATTCTACCCTAAGCGGACACTCAAGCAAATGTTCAACAAAACCCCCAAATTGAAGAGTTTTAAACTGCTTCCAAACTAACACTCATTTGAAAGCAATCACCTTCATGTTTCTGGCAGGATTATCTTAAAAAGCTACACGGTTTCCTTTGTGAAGGAATCATAAAAGAGATATAAAACCCAACAGCATGTCTTCTGAACAGGGAAACAAGCTTACAGAGTACATGGAATGTTGTTAGTGTACAATTTGACTGCAATAGAGCTCTTTAACCCAATAATCTTTCAATATTCGAGTCCTCCATGTCATAGCCCTGATTTAATGACAGTGAATCCATGTTCACTGGTGAGACCACCTGGAGGAGTGCTGCCCAGAAGCCAGCAGCCTTGGATAAGGGCTGCCTCCCACCCATGCAAGAGCCCTTTGGGATAACCTTATCCTCCGAGGCTGCAGGTCAGGAGGACAGGAACCCCACCTCAGGATTTGGGGTGAAGGAGCTTTTCAAAAAAGATGAGCAGGGAAGTTCACACCCCTAAAACCCGAAATGTCTGGCAATTCCAGCTTCCCCTTTGGCCCTTGGCCTCACAGCGCTAAGAAGGTGCGCGAATCACTGGAGACCACTCGGAGGCCACACGCAGGGCAGTGCAGCTCACAGCCTTTTTAAAAAGGTCTTCAAAGAGGGAATGTGGGACAGTCACATCCCTGTCGCTAAACAAGAACTTCAGGGAGCTGTTCATGGTGCAAGAGACACAGCCACAGGCCTCTGTCCTGAGACGCATCCCGCTCTGTTTGTGCAGAGACCCAGCAGCTCCCTTTTATCATCTCTCCCCGCCCAAGTCCCCAGTACTCACAGTGTAGGCTGGGGCTGGGCACCCCTCCCACGTCTGAACAAAATTCTGCTTTTACTAAAGAAAGTCATGCGCTTGGGCACGTTCTAGCCACTTGTTCCATTATCCTACTGCTGATAATACCATCAAAAGGAATCAGTTAAGCTTCTTGCCAGAAATGATGTTTCCTAAGAGAAGTGGACAGGAAACTGAATGCTGATGCTTTCAGCACGTCCATCCTCATCTTTTAAAAAAGTCCCGGAGCTTGTTTCCCCAGGATCACCACTGGGCAGCCACCAGCCGGACAAAGGTCTGACCACCTGTCGGCCGTGCTTTTCCTATGTGAACAATGGTGGGTTTAAATGTCAGGATTAGAGACATTCTATTGAGTTAAAAAAGAAAAACAAATTTTTGTTAAGGCATTCAAAGACATAATGCCTGACATTCTTAGAATACGCACAGCGATCACTTATTCTGGGGTTATCTTAGAAGTTAAAGCAACATTAGCCATAATTCTGGGTACTTTTAACCAACTAGCACCCCCTTTTTATTAAATTTATTGGGGTGCCACTGGTTAACAAAATTATACAGGTTTCGGGCGCACAGTTCTACAGCGCTCTGTGCCTGGGCTGTGCTCCCCACCCAGCAACGGCCTTTTCCAAAGTGCTGACCTGGACTGGGGTCCTCTGTGCAGAGGCCGAGCCTCTCTTTTATTCCTCCTCCCACCCCCCACCCCCCAAACTCACAGTGTTGGCTGGGGCTGGGCACCCCTCCCATGTCTGAACAAAATTCTGCTTTTACTGTTGGCCCAGCTCCACCCAACACTGTGAGTATTGGGGGGGATGCCCTTATAGCACAGCTGGGTGTAGGTTCACACCCCTAAAACCCGAAATGTCTGGCAATTCCAGCTTCCCCTTTGGCCCTTGGCCTCACAGCGCTAAGAAGGTGCGCGAATCACTGGAGACCACTCGGAGGCCACACGCGGGGCAGTGCAGCTCACAGCCTTTTTAAAAAGGTCTTCAAAGAAAAGGAAGAATTCTTGAGAAGTAATCTAATGCACAGACTTAACAAATTTCAGTTCAGTGTGTCATTTCCTGCTCTTATATAATAATAAACAAAACCAAAGCAGAATATTTCCAACAGGAAAGTTTCCTGGGCCCATCGCATCTCGCTGAGACTAAAACAGCAAAACCAGCAGCAGGTACTGGGGCAGGAGACTTCGTTAGAGACAAACTCCCCATTCCCTCTGAAACGCGAGCCCGCGCGGTGGCGCAGCCCCGTCCCCCGCATGGCCCCACTGGGTCCCGGTCTCGCTAGTCCAGGAGGGCGGCAGGGAGGAGGCGAACGCCGCTTCCGGCCCGGCCCCTGTCCCTTTCCTCGCGGCGCCGGGGGTCCTACTGCCCGGACTAGGGAGAGTGCGGCGAAGGGGTGAGTGGGGTGGGTCCCGGGAGCGGGGCAGTGGTCGGGGCGCGGCGCGGGGGGTCCCGGGAGCGGGGCGGTGGTCTGTGGCCGGGCGCGCCAGTGCACTCACCGGGGCGAGCAGCCAGCCGCAGCAGGTCAGTAGCGCCGGCGCCCTCATCTCGGCTCGGCGGCGTCGACATGGGGCACGCAGCTCGGGGCTCCCTGAACCGCACGCCAGGGCGAGCGCAGCGCCCCGCAGCTGCCGCCCGTGGCCTGAGCGCCTGGTTCCCGCCCCTTTGCGCCCCGCCCCAAGGCCCCCGCCTCCACCCCGCGCTCCCTCTTCCAAGCTCCCCCCTCCCTCCCTGGTCAGCAGGCGGGAGCAGGTGAGGAATGCTCAAAGGTGGCCAAGGGCGCGCATTGCCGCCAAGTCTGAGTGGAAAGGTCGGGAGAGAGGGGCTGGGAGTGACACCCCCCACCCCTACCTTGGTACGGGGAGCCAGCCGGGCCGGAACTGCGAAGGGTTTGTGCCTATTGCACACTGCTCATTAACTTGCCCAAGAAAGCCGCAGAAAGCCGCGAGAAACCCAGTTAGGATGGGTGGGCTGCCTTCGGAGCCCGTGGGGTTTTCAGTTGGGGCAACTGAAAATTAAGAAAATTGGTTGTGGTCTTTTTTGGGGGGGTTGGGTGGGGGACTGAGCATGATGGCAGGTCTTCTGTCCTGTCCCTGTAGAGCGGGGAAGGCCTCTCTTTCCCAGACCTGGGCACAGAGGTGGGGTGGGCCGGGCGGGACCTGCCCCTGGGTTCTGGCACAGGCGCACACCAGAGGGTCCGTGTAGCTTTGTCACTAGGTCATTTGTTATCCAGCAAATGACAATCACCATAATTTTGTTGTGGTTTTAAGTTATTTGGAAACAATTTCAAACTTACACATCAGCTAGAACAAGATGAGCGCAAGGAGACCCTTCACCTTTATCCAGTGGGGCTGTTGGCACTCCCCTCATCGCTTAGCACCTCCCCCTGAATGCCATCCATCTCTGTCTATCATCTGTCTACCTGTCTGTCGGTCCATCTAAGTGTCATCTACCTGTCTCTCTGGTGGGAACAGCATTCAGGTCCAAGGTCTGGACTCCAGATATGTGGCTTGGGGCTCAACTGGACAAATTTCTTTTACACACAGTTCCTCCCTGGACAAGCAGCGCCTCTGAGCTGGTTGTCCGTCTGTCCATGCAATCCCCATCCTCCGCCTCAGGGAGCTGAGAGGTCAGGGTTATTGACAGCCTGCCCTGACCTCAGGAGGTCAGGACCCTTCCTGTGGAGTTGTGGAGTCCATGGTCCAACAGACAGGGTGGCCGGGAAAAATGTGTGAAATAAGGAGATAAAGGGCAGGGGTGGAGGAGCTGGGGGAGTGAGTGCCTGGAGGGACCACTTACAGAGACCACAGCTGGCCTGCAGGCATCCTCAGAGGGAACCCTGGGCAGGAGGGACAGTGGCAGGGCCGTGCTGAGTGAGCTGGGACATCAGGAGTATGGCCGGGCCTGAGAACGAATAGGAGGTTACCTTGGCCTCGTGGAGGGCACACCCAGCACTGCGGCCGGTTTGCAGGCAGCGCCCTGGGGTCAGTCACAGCACATGCTCTCCAGAGCCTGCCTGTGCCCACCTTGCTGAGAAGCCCCACTGCTGCTGGGATGGGCGGGCTCACATTTGTTATTGAAGGTGACCGTCTCTTTGGGGTGCATGCCCATTCTTCAGGAGCCCCCCCCCCCTTCCCCTGCCAGGGCGCCTGTGTCCTCAGGGCCGGGTGCTAGTGTGGCCCTGTCCTCCCTCAGGGCCCCACCAGCTCCCCTCACTCCTCTGACCACACCTGCACTCAGCCCTGTGAGGCAGCGGGAGGGCTTCCTGCAGCACCCTCTCCTGGCACACCACCCCTGGCTGAGCTCAAGGAGGAGCGCATCTCTGGTGGGGGAAGTAGCTGCTGTCCTGTGCGGCCCTGGACTCTCTGAGGCCCTGCTGGCCCTCTGCCTGACTGGATGAATAGCCCTGGGGACCACATCTGCTTGGATGGAGGGGGCGTTTCCACACCTGGGAGGCCATTTAAAACTTGTGAAGAACTCTGACACCTGCCTGTGCTCTCCTGCTGGTGGTTTGTAAAAGGCTGGATGCAGGACTTCAAGACAAGCTCTGCTTCCTCCTCCCCATGAAAAGCCTGGGGTGTCGGAGGGGAAGTCAGCTTTGGGTCCTTTGCCCACTCACAGCTGTGATGGGGGAGGGGGTGTCAGCAGGTGGTCAAGGGAACACACTTGGAACCCCCTCCCCCTGCTCCCTTTCCTCCTTGTACCTCCTGGGTTTTGGAAGCAATCTTAGAGCCTGTCTTCTGTGTTCCCAGTTCCCTCAGGTGCTCAGCACCCTGGCGCCTTGGCACCCTTACTCTCGCGTGCGCTGTGCACAGAACCAATGGCCAGGGCTGCTTGTCGCCTCCACCACATGGCCCAGGAGCTCCTGTTGGCAGTGTGACCTGCTGCTCAGGGTATTCTTGGAGACCCTCAGAGGGAGTGCCCGCGGAAAGCCTTCCTGAACTCTCCTGCATCTACAGAGAGGAGTGCAGCCTGGGGTGCCCTAGTCTGTGCTGCCTGCAGGATGGACACTGATACCACCTGCTCGGCCTCAGTGGGTCAACGACAAGGTCAGGGCTCGTCTGCCAAGTGGCTTCCAGCCTGTCCTATTTTCAACTGCTCCCCCCCACCCCCATCCTGAGCCCTTCTCTGGGATGGTCTCTCTTCCAGATCTTAAACTGCTGGCACCAAGGGACAGCAGAGCCCTCGCTCCTTTTAAACAAAAGGCCCTTCCCCAGCCCAGTCCTGTGTGGGGCCCTGAACCAGGTTAGGGGCTGACATGGCGGTGGCTTAGGGTCCCTGCCTGCTCCACCTGCAGGGCCAGGAGAGGTTCAGGAAGCACCACTTGCTGGCACAGCCAGGCTGCCTTTGTGGGTTCTGCAGGCCCCTCCCCACCCAGTCCTGCTGGGCACCCTCCATGCAGGGAGCGCCTCTCAGGTGCCTGCAGCTCCCACAGATTCTCTCCTGTGGGGAGCATCTTCCCTGTCCAGATGGGCCTCTTGGGAGAAAGACCTTCAAGCCGAGCCGACATCTGTCATGAGAATGATACCCATGCTGTGCTTGGCCAGACAGGCAGCTCCTCTTTAGGCCCAGCTGCAGGGTCTCTGCAGGCTGCCCAGCAGGAGCTGCAGCCTGTCCCACCTCCCTAGGAGCACTCAGGCCAAGCCCCCCAAACCCACCTGGCAGGCGGCCCTGGATTTAATCAGAGCTGCGCTAGCCTGTGGCCCAATGCCGACATAACCACCCAGTGCCTTGGATGTTCTGTTGGGAACCTCGCCCCGGCCAGAGGCCTTCAGAAACTCTGCAGAGACCTGTCCCTCAGGGTCCTCAGAGGAAGATGGTGGTGGGTCAGATGCGTGGGAAACCGTGGCTTCGTACATCGACTTTATTACAGCAGTTACTTGTTCACTGCGAAACTGAGTGGAAAGTAGAGTTCCTATACCCCCTCCCCCCAGTTGCCCCTTATTCACACTCAGCATGAAGACATGTGGTTAAAGCGGATGAGCCTGTGTTGTCACTAACTCAGGTCCATGGTATACTGTCTGCAGTTTTGCCTTTTCTACTGTCAGAGCTGGAATTGCACAGTGAAGTACATAGCCTTTCCTGACTGGCTTCTGCCACTCATTCATATACAGTTAAGGTTCCTCCATGTCTTTTTGTGGCTCAATAG
Organism: Corynorhinus townsendii; assembly: GCA_026230045.1. Classification (NCBI taxonomy): domain Eukaryota; kingdom Metazoa; phylum Chordata; class Mammalia; order Chiroptera; family Vespertilionidae; genus Corynorhinus; species Corynorhinus townsendii. The sequence continues at coordinate 101,886,300 of JAPDVU010000004.1, read as the reverse complement.
TTCATTTGTTTTTAGAGCTGAATGCGATTCCATTGTCTGAAGGGACCGCCGTTTCTCCATCACCTGCTGAGGGACATCCTGGCTGCTTCTGAGTCTTACCAATTATGAGTAAAGCTGCTCTGAACATGCATGAGCCATTTTTGTGTGGACATAAGTTTTCAGTTCATTTGGGTAAATACTAAAGAGGGCAATAGATGGGTCATAGGGCAGGAGTACACTTTGTTTTGTGTGTGTGTGTTTTTAAAATGCAGTCTTCCACTGTGCTGCACTGTGCTGCACCCCCAGCAGTGACTGACAGCTCCTGCTGCTCCCTCCTCACCAGCAGTTGGTGTTGTCAGTGTTTGGATTTTAGCCAGTGTAACAGGTGTGTGCTGGCATCTCCTAGTTTTAATTTGCATTTCCTTGACGACAGATGGTGGGGAACATCTTGTCATTCTTGTTGGCCCATCTGTATTTCTTCTTTACTGAGGAGTCTCTTCCGACCATTTACCAATTCTTAAAAATTATATTGTTCATTTTCTTGATATTGAGTTTTAAGAATTCCTCTTTAAGATTTTGGATTCTAATCTTTTATCAAACCCTGAAAATATTTTGGTCCAGTCAGTGGCTAGTTGTCTTATTTTCTAAACAGTGCCTTTCACAGAGCAGACATTTTTAATTTTAACTCCCACTTACCCTTTTTCTCCCTCTCTTTGATTGTGTTTTTGGTGTTATATCTAAAAAGTCATCACTAAACCCAAGATCCTCTAGATTTTCTATCATGTTATCTTCTAGGAGTTTTATATGTCTGTGTATTCATTGAGCTCGATGATCCATTTTGAGTTAATTTGTGGAAAAGGTGGAAGGTCTGTGTCTGAACTCACTTTTCCTCTTGTTATTTCAGCAACATTTGCTGAACAGACTCTTCTTTCTTCATGAGTTGCTTTTGCTCTGTGGTCAAAATCAACTGACTGCATTTGTGTGGGTCTATCTCTGGACCCTCTATCCTGTTCCACTGAGCTGTGTGTCTGTCTCTCACCAACAACACCTTGTCTTGATTACACTTTATACAGATTCTACAGCTGACTGGCTCTCCTCCAAGACTGTGTTACTTATCCTGGGTCTTTTGCTTCCATATAAAAGTTAGAAACAGTTTGTGCATATCCATGGGATATTGATTGGATTGCCTTGATTCTATAAATTAATTGAGGAAGAAATGACAGCTTGACAATATTGAGTCTTTCTATTCATGAACACCTCTCCATTTATTTAGTTCTTTGATTTCGTTCATTAGAGTTTTGCAGTTTTCCCCATATAGATCTTGTAAATATTTTGTTTTATTTCTATCTAAGTTTTTCTTTTTTTTGTTGGTAATGTAAGTGCTGTTTTGTGTTTTTAATTTGAAATTCCCATGATGTATTACTAGTATATAAAAAAACAATTGACTTTTGTACATTAACCTTGTATGCTGTGACTTCACTGTAATCACTTGTTAATTTCAGGTTTTTTTTTTATTGTTGTTGATTATTTGTGAATTTCTGCAGAGACAATGATGTCATTTGTGAACAAAATTTTATTTCTTCATTTCCAATCTGCATATCTTTTCTGTCCTTTTCTTGTCTTATTGCATTGGTGAGGACTTCCAGCATAATGTTGAATTGAAATCACCAGATGGGGCATCTTGCCTTGTTCCTGATCTCAGCAAGAAAGCATCTAGTTTCTCAGCATTAAGTGTATTTGATAACTATGTAATTGTACCACAGTTCTAGAATATTCTGTTACATATTTATTATTATTATTTTCTTGTTGCATCTCACATTTGGAACTTTCCACAGATATTTCTTTAAGCTCACTGATTCTTTCCTCAGCATGTTTAGTCCTGAAAGGCATTCACTTCTGTTAATAGTGTTTAGCTCCCTAGCAGTCTCTGCTTGCATTACCCATGTATTCTTGCATGTTGTCCACTTTTAGCGTTAGGGTCCTTAGCATATTAATCATAGTTGTTTTATTTCCATTCTGATAATTCCCACATCTCTGCTATATCTGAGTCTATTTCTGGTGCTTGCATTGCCTGTGTAAACTGTGATTTTTGTCTTTTAGTGTGCCTTAGAATTTTCTGTTGAAAGTTGGATATGATATTTTGGATAAAAGGGACTGAGATAAATAGGCCTTTATTATTAGTTTTTGTGTTTATCTCACAATATTCACTGTGAGAACCCGGTCCACTTCTAGAGGTAAAACAAAAGTAGGAAGCCCCCTAGCACTGGGTCCCCGGTGGAGTTTTAACTATCAAATTTGTCCATTATGAGCCTCCCTCAGTTAGTCAATTAAAGCATAAGTTTTCCTACCCCGAGGTGGCAGCTCTTCAGCACTGAGAGCCACCCTGCCTGATGGTGGGGATGAGGAGGGAGTGGGAGGAGGAGAAGCCTCCAGGGCACCTATTCCTTGTAAGGAATCATGAGTCTGAGAGGCTTGCCCTGCCCGTGGACTTGGCATTCTGGGTAGAAATAGCATTAGTTTCTTGCTGGCCGTTGTAGAGAAATACCTGTAGCTCAGGCATCTAAAACGTGGAGCACAGTCTGTGAGCTTTTTGAAAGAAAAGCTGGGGAAGAGTCGGGAACCCTGGGAGATTCCGGCTCAATGCGGAGGAAACTGCCTCCTTTCAAAGACCCCCAGGAGCAGGAGCAGGAGCAGGAAAGGGTAAGGTGAATGGGACGTGCTGGAGCCCCAGGCTCAGTGCTGGAGACTGAGCAGTTTCTGTGTCCCAGGAGCAGGCAGCTGCTCTGGAGTGGGAGCTGAGCCATTTAGGGATCATTTACATCTGAGACAGGAGCGCAGCACAGAGTGCAGAGCATGGGTTGCAAAGCCAAATAGAGTGAGGAGTGTGGAAAGGGTTGCTCTTGGCTGGAAGTAATGTGCAGTCTGCATGGGTCCTGTGGACTCCAGACCATGTGGAGTGGAGAAGAGGTGAAAGGCATGCAGTCAAGGTCACTATGCTCTCCAAGTAGGAAAGTGCGGGGGGATTTTGTTGCGACTTGACTCTCAACTGAGCTGGATTTTGTGCTAGCCAGTTTTGTACACTGAAAAGCAGAAACTTCTGATCTGGTCTTTTACATTTTTCTTCTATTTCTTTATATTTTTCATAAGTTTCTAAATAATCATCTTATAAAAAATAAGAGTTATTTTTAAAGTTTTTAATGGAATAATATATACTTACAGAAATGCATAAGTATACAGAGTATATTACTTTGGTTTAACTTTTCCCTGTAGTTTCTACATGTATTTGGTTTAACAAATATTTACACATTTGTTAGCACATCTACCAAACCAGGTGCTAGGAAATGTGAGTAACTGGAGGCCTCTCCCTTCCTGGGGGTTAGCAGAGTATGTTAGGAAGAGACACATGTGCGCGCGCGCACACACACACACACACACACACACACACACACACACACGCACTTTCCATTGAGAAGGTGGACAGGGTTATGTCCTGCTTTTACGATGAGATTCTCATAGACTTTGGGACACCTCACTTCCAGCAGACATGTGTTCTTCAGCCTCACTCTGGAAACAGCAGGGACTTCAACACTTTTCCTGCAAGAGGGACAAAGAAGAGTTCAAAAAACATCAGAGGCAAAACTCATCTTCCAAATATTTAATTACTTCATTAGCTTTTGAATTTAAAATACTGGATAGAGACACTGACACTCTCCCAGGACCAATCTGGAATTAGAACTAAAATACAGGAAAACCATCCTGAATAATCAACTGAAGACTGGCTGGAGAGCACCCTAATAACCAAGAACAAACAGTGGAGACAGCACTGAGGCTGGCTGAGCTCCCATAGAAACAAGCTGAAGTTTCAGAAGGATATCTCAGCTGTGGGAGTTCCCACTGAGAATTCTGGTGTCTAAACCCAAAACTGGGCTCTCCAGCACAGAGCACCAGAACTAAAAAAGGTGCCTACATAACATCTGGATGTGAAAAGCAGCAGAGTTGCTGTCTATCAGTGAGAGACAGTTGGAAATGCAGGCACCCTATTAAAGGGCCAATGCACAAAATTTCGTGTGCAGCCACTCACTTTGGGCTCCAGCAGAGGGAGGGAAGAGTGGACTAGAGCTGTGTGAACAGATCCAGGGTTGGGGGCTCTGGGGTTTGATCTTAGAAAGCAGCAACCCCAGTTTCCTGTGCTCAACGGCATGAGAAAAGATATAGTTATAGTAACTATGGAAGAATACCACTTGGAAGTGAAGAATGACACAGCACTAACAAAGAATGCATTGGAAGGAATGTGCAGCAGATTAGGGGAAACTGAGGACTGGATACATGAATTAGAAGACAAGGAAGGAAAAATCACTCAATTAGAGAACCAAAAAGAAAATAAAAAACAGGAGGACAGCCTAAAGGACTGTGAGACAATGTGAAACATAACAATATTCAAATAGAAAGTGTGCCGAAAGGGGAAGAAAGAGAGCAAGGGGTAGAGAATGTATTTGAATAAATAATGGCAGAAAACTTCCCTAACCTGGTGAAGGAAAATGTCACACAAGTGCAGGAGGCACAGAGAACCCCAAGTAAGAAGAACCAAAGAGGCCCACACCCAGATACATCATAATTAAAATGCCAAAAATTAAAGACAAAGAGAGTGTCTTGAAGGCAGCAAGAGAAAAATAATTGGTTATCTACAAAGGAGCTCCCATAACGCTGTCAGCTGATTTTTCACCAGAAACTCTACAGGCCAGCAGGGAATAGCATGAAGGCCATCACAAGAGACAACAAAGGTCACTACATAATACTAAAGGAATCGACCCAACAAGAGCATATAACCCTGTTAACATATATGCACCCAACATAGGATCATCCAAATATATAAAAAAAACTTCTAGAAGACTTTCAGGGAGAGATCCACAGCAATACAGTCATAGTGGGAACTTTTAACACCTCCTGACTTCACAGGATAGATCTTCCAGACAAAAACTTAACAAGGAAACAGTGACTCTAAAGGACACACTGGATCAGATGGATGTAATTGACATTTATAGAACATTTCACTCCAAAGCTGCAGGATATACATTCTTCTCAAGTACACATGGATCATTAACAAAGATAGACCACATGTTAGGACACAAAACAAGTCTGTACAAGTTCAAGAAGATTGAAATCATATCAAGCATCTTCTCAAATCACAATGGAATGAAATCAACTACAGTAAAAAAAACTTAAAAACATTCAAACACATGGAGGCTAAATAGCATGTTATTAAACAACTAGAGGCCTGGCACATGAAATTCGTACATGGGTATGGTTCCTAGGCCTGGCCTGCCCACGGCTGGTCCCACCCCCCACCACCACCCACACCAGTCCCCCATTTGCCTTGGATGATCAGAGCCTGCTGGCTGGGGGAAAGGAAATGAGAGGTCAGCTGTCCCTGTCCCCGCCATGGGTTGCCCTCTGTGTGTGGGGCGACTGGTGGGGTGGGGGCTTTGGCGTGGCACCACCCGTTTCCCCCACTACCCTCCCCTGGTTCCCTGTTTGCCATCAGGCAATTGGAGCCTGTCAAGCAGGGAAAGGGACCGAGAGGTGGTCAGTGTGCCTCATAGTGACTGGTTGAGCGGTCGTTCTGGTCGTTCCATCATTAGGGTCAATTTGCATATTACCCTTTTATTATATAGGATGAATGAGTTACCAACGAGATCAAGACAGAAATCAAAACCTTCCTGGGAACAAATGAAAATGAACACACAACAACCCCAAATCTCAGGGACTCAGCAAAAGCAGTCCTGAGAGGGAAGTTCATAGCACAACAGGCCTACCTCAAAAAACAAGAAAAATTAATAATAAACTATTTAACCCTAAAAATTAAAGAATTAGAAAGAGAACAACAAGAAAAACCCAGAGTAAGTTGAAGGAAGGAAATAATAAAGATTAGGGCATAAATAAATACCATAGAGACTAAAAAACAAAACAAAACAAACAAACAAATAAACAAAAAACCCTACCAAAAATCAATGAAACCAAGAACTGGCTTTTTGAAGAGATACACAAGACTGATGAACCTTTATCTATATTTATCATGAAACAAAGAGACTTAGGCAGTTTTTCTTAGTGGATAGAGCATCAGCCTGCAGACTGAAGTGTCCCAGGTTTGATTCCTGGATTGAAGGCTCAATCACCTGTAGGAGGCCTACAGGAAGCAGTTGATCAATGAGGCAATCCTTTCATCATTGATGTTTTTATCTCTCACTCTCCCTTCCTCTCTGAAATCAATAAAAATATATTTAAAAAAAGAAACAAAGAGAGAGAGCCCAAGTAAATAAAATCAGAAATGAAAGCAGAGAAGTAACAACTGACACCACAGAAATACAAATACCATGTAAAAAATACTATAAACAATTATATGCCAACAAGCTGGACAATGTGGATGAAATGGACAAAATCCTAGACAATTATAATCTACCAACATTGAATCAGAAAGAATCAGAAAACATGATTAGGCCAATAACAACTGATGAAATGGAAGCAGTAATCAAAAAACTCCCAGCAAATAAGAGCCCTGGTCCAGATGGCTTTATGGGGGAGTCTTACCAAACATTTAAAGAACTAACACCTAAACTCCTCAATCTATTAAAAAAAAATCCAAGAGAAAGTAACACTTCCAACCCCTTTTATGAGGCTAGCATTATCCTAATTCCAAAACCAGATAAAGATACTACAAACAAAGAGAACTACAGGCCAACATCCCTGATGAACATAGATGCTAAAATCCTCAACAAAATATTAGCAAATCGGACCCAGCAATATATTGAAAAGATCATACACCATGACCAAGTGGGATTAATCCAGGGATGCAAGGCTGGTCCAATATTTAGAAATAAATAAACATGATACATCATATAAACATATTGAAAGGCAAAAATCACATGATCATATCAATAGACGCAGAAAAAGCATTCAACAAAATCCAACACTCATACTATATAATAAAAGCCTAATATGCAAATTGTCCCCTCAACTGGGAGTTCAACCGCTTGCTATAATGTGCGCAGACCACCAAGGGGTGGCACGGAACATGGCTGGTGTCAGTAATGCGGTGCTGGCATGAGGCAGCAGTGGAGGCACTGCCAGCCCCAGTGGGCTCCGATGAGAGCAGGACCACAGGGGGATGGTGGAGCAGGTGAGTGGGCAGTGCCAGTCCAAGGCAGGTGTGAGTGGGGCACTGAGGGAGCTAGGTGGGGGTCTGATGGTCCCGCCAATTGCCCCACAGCAGACGGCGACCAGCTACAGTGGTGGCAAGGGAGTGGGGCAGGGCCACCACCCGGCTCCCAGGCACTGAGGGAGCCGAGCCAATCACTCCGCCAATCACCCTGCAGGTAGGATGGTGAAGCAGGTGAGGGGGTGGCACCAGGCCAAGGCAGGGTGCCAGGTGGGGCTGCAGGGCTGCCAGGCTGGGGGCACAAGTTGGGGCTTCCAGCCCCAATTGGGACTGGGTGAGATGGCCCCAATCACCCTGATTGGGGATAGGCAAGATGGGGCTGGATATACCCTGAAGCCCTCCTGTGGTCCCTTCCAGGCAGGCCAATCTCCTGGGGTCCCTACCCAGTCGGCCAGCCCCAATTGTACTTCTGAAGCTGAAAGAAGCTGGTGTTGTGGACAGAATATGTCTGAAGACCAACTATTAGCACAATGTATCTCTGCAGCCAAAAGAAAATGTCGCCATTGACAGAATATGTCTAAAAAACTGTCAGGGGAGGAACCTAGATGGCAGCATAGGTAAATACCTGAACTTGCTGCCGCACACAACTACAACAAAACTACAACTAAAAGACAAAATGAATATCATCCAGAACCATGGGAAGGCTGGCTGAGTGGAAATTCTACAACTAGAAGAAAAGAGAAAAGTGCATCGAGTCCAGTAGGAGGTGCGGAGGTGTGGAAGTGTGGAGGTATGGAGGTACATGCGTAAATGGGCTGGCAACTGGGTACACTGTTGTCTTTTTCAATTGGGAGGGAGATACAAGCTCCCAACTGCTCTGAACTCCAGTTCTGGGTGAGACTCTGGGGACCCAGACTCATATGGAGAGAAACTGGACTGTCTGGCATCAGGCCAGAATGTGAGGGCGGCTTTCTCTTAGAGGTGCTTGCAGTGATTATTGTTCCTGCATGGCACTGCAGGATACAGAGACCCAGGGACCTCTTCAGGGCAGGGCTAATGGGCAGCCATTGCTGTTTGCTCTGCCCTGTTAATTCCCTGAGACCCCGCCCCACCCAATTTACAACCCCACTCAAGCTGTGCACAGAGGCTTTTGCATATGAATGGCTTGGCCTTTTGCAATCTGAAACCTAACAAACTACAGCTGGGTCAGAGAGCCCCAGAGCTTCCAAAAGAAGGCCCAAGGCTCCACAGCAGCTTGCATTGCTTCACAGCTGGGCCTCATCTGGGCACCTCCAAACCCCAAACAAAGAGGAGGAAGCTGCAGATCTCTGTAGCACCTGTTGGGTGGCCTCAGGCAGTGGCTAACTTTGCACCTCTTTGGAGATCCAAGAGCTAGTGTACCCAGTGGTCAGAGTGAGACCATCCAGATTATAACTCTTCACATCCATAAGAGACACACTCAGGGGGGCAGACTCTGTGAGCACCAAAGCCCCACTGAAGCAAGTCTTGCCTCATAAGGGTGTCTCCAGCACAGAAGTTCTCCCATTGTAGACACAACTGGTTCTCACAGCCAGTTGGCCTGGAGGTCAATTCCTCCCAGTGATACAAACAGCAATCAAGACTTAACTACATCAAGACTGTGCACACAGCCCACAACGGGGTGCACCAAGAGTGTCCATCTCAGGTAATTAGGGAGGCTGAGTCACTGGGCCCTATAGTACACCTGGCACACAAAGCCACTCTATCAACATACGGACACAGCCAAAATGAGGAGACAAAGAAACAGGTCACAAATGAAAGAAATGGAGGAAAGCAAACGACTGGATACAGGGTTCAAAACCACGGTTATAAGGTTTTTCAAGAATCTTCTAGAAACCGCCAATAAATTTAGTGAGACCCTTGAGGATATGAAAAAGGACCAACTAGAAATTAAGCATACACTGGCTGAAATAAAGAATAATATACAGAGATCCAACAGCAGACTAGAGGATCCCAAGAATCAAGTCAAAGATTTGAAACATGAAGAAGAAAAAGACACCCAACTGGAAAAGCAAAAAGAAAAAATAATCCAAAAATATGAAGATAGTGTAAGGAGCCTCTGGGACAACTTCAAGCATACCAACATCTGAATTATAGGGGTGCCAGAAGAAGAGAGAGAGCAAGATATTGAAAACCTACTTGAAGAAATAATGACAGAAAACTTCCCCTACCTGGTGAAAGAAATAGACTTACAAGTCCAGGAAGTGCAGAGAACCCCAAACAAAAGGAATCCAAAGAGGACCACACAAAGACACATTATAATTAAAATGCCAAGGGCAAAAGACAAAGAGAGAATATTAAAAGCAGCAAGAGAAAAACAGTTACCTACAAGGGAATACCCATACGACTGTCAGCTGATTTCTCAACAGAAACTATGCAGGCCAGAAGGGAGTGGCAAGAAATATTCAAAGTGATGAACAGCAAGAAACTACAACCAAGATTACTCTACCCAGCAAAGCTATCATTTAGAATTGAAGGTCAGATAAAGAATTTCACAGATAAGAAAAAGCTAAAGGAGTTCATCACCGCCAAACCAGTATTATATGAAATGCTGAAGGGTATTATTTAAGAAGAGGAAGAAGAAGAAAAAGGTAAAGATAAAAATTAAGAACAACAAAGTGACAAAAATACATATCTATCAACAAGTGAATCTAAAAATCAAGTGAATAAAAAATCGGACGAACAGAATAAACTGGTGAATATAATAGAATCAGGGGCATAGAAAGGGACTGGATTGACAATTCTAAGGGGGAAGGGGATGTGGGGGGTGCGGGAAGAGACTGGACAAAAATTGTACACCTATGGGTGAAGAGAGTGAGGGGGGTAAGGGGAGGAGTTGGGGTGGGAACCGGGTGGAGGGGAGCTATGGGGGGAAAAAAGAGGAACAACTGTAATAATCTGAACAATAAAGATTTATTTAAAAAAAAACTGTCAGCAACAAGTATTACCAATACTGGTAGGAACTGCCTTCACAGCAAAAATGAAGTAAATGAGGATGCAATTATTGAACATAGTAGTGGTGGAATGACTGTTACATGTCAATTTTGCCGATCACTAAATTTCTCCAATGAAAAACCATCTGATGAAAAATCTACTCAATGTTGCAGCAAAAGCAAAGTTTGTCCAAATTATATAAATTTTTCAGAATACCTGGCATATTTAAAAAAAATTAATGGTAAACGAAGATTCTGACAGTAAAAATTTCATGGAAAATATTCATTCCATAAATAGTTCTTTTGCTTTTGTTTCATTGGGTGCAAGTATCGCATCACCATATGGGCCATACTGTTTTAGAATACACGGACAAGTTTATCACCGTACTGGAACCTTATGTCCTTAGGCTGGTGTTTCTCAGAAGTTAGCTCAACTCTACATTTTAGATATGGCTGAAGCGACAAGTAAAAGATTACCAAGGTTGCTCAGAAAGACTCATGATCAACATCAACAACCTTATGCATGAAATAAACAAATTAAAATCATACAAGATGCTACATGAGGTAGAGAAGGAAACCCAATGTGAAGCAGCAGTGAAAGTTATTGCTCCCATGGAAGTAACAATGGTGATTAAATATGATAGTAATACTGGTCCAGGTAGATATAATATCCCTGTGTAACCGAAGTTGCATTCATATTCAGAAACAAAGATGGAGGACCTCCTTTTGAAAAGGTTTTTGCTCATTCATTGTAAACCAGATCCCAATAATCTGAATGCCACGAAAATGAAACAAATCAGTATCCTGTTTCCTACATTAGATGCAAGGCCATATCTTATTCTTTTCCACATGGTGAAAAAGGCTGGGGAATGGATATTGCATTAAGACAGTGTAATCAACAATAATACCAGACAAAATGTAAGGATACAAGTCAGACAAATGCAGTATTATGGATTTAATCTCTCTGTCCGGGACAGGTTCAATCCTATTTTAAATGCAGGAAAATTAACTCAACAGTATATTATCGATTCATATTAAAAAATGGAAGCCAATTGGATAAATTTCATTAAAGCAAACCAATCTAAGAGAGTTGAAAAATACAGTGGTTTGATGGATTATCTCACATCTAGATCTGAAAATGACAATGTGCTGATTGGTAAAATGATACTTCCATAGTCTTTTGAGGGTAGTCCCAGAAATATGCAGTAGTGATATCAGTATGCTATGGCAATAGCCCAATTTATTCATAACCATGACATGCAACCCCAAATGGGCAGATATCCTATATACTAAAAGTGCAGTGTGCAAATTGTACCCTTGACTGGAGTTCTTCTGGGAATTCAACCAGGGGGTGGGCTGGCTAGGGGAAGGGAGGGAGTACCCAGCCGGTAGCTGGCAGCTGCTAGGGACCTAGGGCCTCTAGTTACAAATAATTTACAACCTTGGCAAAAAGTTGAAAACAGATCTGACTTGGTAGCCAGGGTTTTTAATATTAAGCTGAATGCTCTTTTCAATAATATATGTAAATTTGATTTATTTGGCATAGTTACAGCTAAAATTCATGTAATCAAATTTCAGAAACATGGACTGCCTCACACTCACATATTATTGATTTTAGATAGTGAATCCAATTACGAGCGGAAAATGACATTGATGGTATAGATAAGGCAGAAATTCCAAATGAAGACCAGTGTCCTCGACTTTTTCAAATTGTAAAATCAAATATGGTATATGGATCATGTGGAATACAAAATCCAAATAGTTCATGTATGGCAAATGTTCAAAGGGATATCTGAAAGAATTTCAAAATGGGACCATTGGAAATATTGATGGATATCTCAAATACAAACGAAGATCTGGTAGCACCATGTCTATTGGAAATAAAGTTGTTGATAACACTTGGATTGTCCCTTATAACCCATATTTGTGCCTTAAATACAACTGTCATATAAATGTTGAAGTCTGCACATCAATTAAGAGTGTCAAATATTTGTTTAAATACATCTATAAAGGGCATGATTGTGCAAATATTCAAATTTCTGAGAAAAACATTATCAATCATGACAAAGTACAGAACTTCATTGACTCCAGGTATGTGAGCACTCCTGAGGCTGTTTGGAGACTTTGCAATGTGAATGCATGACCAATCTCATGCAATCACAAGGTTAACCATTTGCCAAATGAACAAAATTTGTATTTTCATGCCAATGATTTTGCTGAAGTTATAGATAGGGCTAGAAGGCATAACTCGACTTTGATGGCTTGGTTTTTTTTTGAATAGAGAAGATTCCGACTCGTGTAATTATTGGGAGATTCCACAGCATTATGTGTTTAATAAATCATTGTGGAGAAAACGCCAAAAGGGCGGGAATAAAGTATTGGGTAGACTGTTCACTGTGAGCCTTAGAGAACCAGAATGATACTACCTTAGACTTTTGCTTCTGCATGTAAAAGGTGCAATAAGTTTTACTGAACTGTGAACTGTAAGAGGTGTAATTTATGATACATTTTGTGAAGCTGCTAAACATCGAGGATTACTAATCGACGATACTATCTGGAAAGATACTATTGACGATGCAATCAGCCTTACCATGCCCAAACAACTACAGCAACTTTTTGCATATATATGCATGTTTGGATGTCCTTCTGATGCACACAGATTATGGGATGAGAATAAATCTCATTTTATTGAAGATTGCTGTTGGAAATTACACTGAAGAGAAGGTGCCTTTGTGAACTGTGAAATGCATGTCCTTAATGAAATTTAAGAAGTATTCACGTTGCATGGAATGAAATGTTCGCATTTCAAACTTCTGGACTATCCTTTATTAAGGAATAAAAATACATGTGATGAATCGTATGAGTGACAACAGGCAGAGGTTTTGATCAATTCTCTGAATGATGAACAGTTGGCAGCCTTTCATACTATAATTTTTACCATCGAAGATCAAACTGTACACCCCAAAATCTTTTTCTTGGATGGTCCCAGTGGTAGTGGAAAAACATATCTTTATAAAGTTTTAATACATTATATTAGAGGTCATGGTGGTACTGTTTTACCCACAGCGTCTACAGGAATTGCTGCAAATTTACTTCTTGGTGAAGAACCTTTCATTCCCAATATAAATTACCAATTCCATTAAATGAAACTTCAATTTCTAGACTCGATATAAAGAGTAAAGTTGCTTAAACCATTAAAAAGACCCAACTTCTCATTATTGATGAATGCACCATGGCATCCAGTCATGCTATAAGCGCCATAGACAGATTACTAAGAGAAATTATGAATTTGAATGTTACATTTGGTGGGAAAGTTCTCCTTCTTGGAGGGGATTTTCAACAATGTTTCAGTATTGTGCCACAAGCTATGTGATCGGCCATAGTACAAACGAATTTAAAGTACTGTAGTGTTTGGGGATGTTTCAGGCAGTTATCTCTTAAAAAACAAATATGAGATCAGAGGATTCTGTTTATAGTGAATGGTTAGTAAAACTTGGAGATGGCAAACTTGATAGCATTTTTCATTTAGGAATGGATATTATTGAAATCCCCTGTGAAATGATTTGTAATGACCTATTATTGAAGCTACCTTTGGAAATAATATATCTATAGATAATATTAAAAATATATCTAAACGTGTGATTCTTTGTCCTAAAAATGAGCATGTTCGTAAGTTAAATGAAGAAATTTTGGGTATGCTTGATGGAGATTTTCACACCTATTTGAATGATGATTCCATTGATTCAATGGATTATGCCAAAAAGGAAAAATTTCCCATTGAATTTCTTAATAGTATTACTCCTTCAGAAATGCCGTGTCCTGAATTAAAATTGAAAGTAGGTACCATCATCATGCTACTGAGAAATCTTAGTAGTAAATGGGGTCTTTGTAATGGTACTAGACTTATTATTCCACTAGAGGCCTGGTGCACAAATTCGTGCATCAGTGAGGTCCCCCAGCCTGGCCTGTGGGATCGGGCTGAAATCGGCTCTCCAACATCCCCTGAGGGGTCTGGAATTGCGAGAGGGTGCAGGCCAGGCCGAGGGACCTCACTGGTGCACAATCGGGGCTGGGGAGGGACCACAGGAGAACTCTAGGGTGTGTCTGGTCCATCTCGCTCAGTCCAAATTGGCTGGACCCCAGCAGCAAGCTAACCTACTGGTTGGAGCATCTGCCCCCTGGTGGTCAGTGCACATCATAGCAAGTGGTTGAGCGGCCTTAGCATATCATTAGAATATTATGCTTTGATTGGTTGAATGGACGACCGGACACTTAGCATATTAGGCTTTTATTATATAGGAAGATTGCAACCTAACATAATTGAGGCTGAAGTATTAATAGGATCTGCAGAAGGAGAGGTTGTTCTGATTCTAAGAATTGATTTGTCCCCATCTGACACTGGCCTCTCATTTAAATTATTTCAAAGATGCCACCATTTGCGATGACTATTAATAAATCACAAGGACAAACTCTAGACAGAGTAGGAATATTCCTACCTGAACCCTTTTTCAGACATGGTCAGTTATATGTTGCTTTCTCTCGAGTTCAAAGAGTATGTGATGTTAAAGTTAAAGTTGTAAATATTTCATCACTAGGGAAATTAGTCAAGTGCTCTGAAAGTGTTTTTACTCTTAATATGGTGTACAGGGAGATATTAGAATAATTTTAATCAATCTATCAGTCATTGTTTTTATCAATGTTTTTATATCATGTTTTCGTTGTTTTTATATCATGTTTTTGTTGTTTTTATATCATGTCTTTGTTGTTGTTCTATCATGTCATTGTTTATTTATTAATAAATTTATATATTATTTTCATACACATTTTACTAATTGTCTTTCATCCCTGACACTTCCATTACAGAGAAAGGGCAAATAGCAATATTAAAATATTTCTTTTAATTATTTTCCTTTCAATGTGCACAAATCAGTGCACCAGGCCACTAGTTTTTGATAAAAACTCTCAGCAAAGTGGTACTAGGAGGAGCATATTTCAACATGATAAAGGCCATATATGACAAACCTATAGCAAACATCATACTCCAATGGGCAAAATCTAAAACCATTTACCTAAGAACAGGATCAAGACTGGGATGTCTGCTTTCACCACTCTTATTTAACACAAGAGGCCAGGTGCACAAATTCATGCATGGGTGAGGTCCCCATGAAGGAGGGAGGGCCATTATTGGCCCTTCAATTGGGTGGTGGGATGCCCTTGCCAGCCTGGGATCTAGATCCATCCTGCTGACATTTGCGCTGGTTGTCGGGAGCCACCTGGCAGCCACTTTTATGTTGTTTCTTCCTTGTGGAGCATCTAGGGAGCAGAAGTGGCTGCAGTGCCTGAGGCCAACTTCCAGGATGCTGGCAGTGCTGTCAGGATCGTGCCGGTGGTGCTGGTCCATTGGTGCCTGGCCCATTCTCCAGAGATTGGACCAGCAGGACTACTGAGGGAGTGAGTAGCTGCCACTGGGGCTGGTGGGCCGCCGGAATGGGTCAGTCAGCTGAGCAGCGCTCCTGCTGTGGGAGCACACTGGCCACCAGGGGACAGCTCCTGCAGTGAGCATCTGTCCCCTGGTGGTCAGTGTGCATCATAGTGACTGGTCGTTCCAGTCATTTGTTCCCTTAGGCATATATATATATATATATATATATATATATATATATATATATATATAGATTGTACTGGAAGTCCTAACCACAATGATCAGACAAAAAGAAGAAATAAAAGGCATCCAAATTGGAAAGCAAAAAGTAAAACTCTCATTATTCGTAGATGACATGATATTGCACAGAGAAAACCCTAAAGACTCAACCAAAAATCTACCAGATTTAAAAAATGAATTTGGCAATGTAGCAGGATACAAAATCAACACCAAAAACTGATGGCTTTTTTACACACCAATAATGAATTTTCAAGAAGAGAAACTAAACAAACAATCCCATTTACCATTGCAACAACAACAAAAAAATTAAGATAGTTAGTAATAAACTTAACCAAGGAGGCAAAAGACCTGTACTCAGAAAACTAAAGGTCTTTGAAAAAAGAGAAAAAAAGAAGATATAAACAAGTGGAAGAATATACCATGTTCATGAATTGGTAGAATTAACATTATTAAAATTTCCATACTACTGAAAGCAATCTTAGATTCAATGCAATCCCCATTAAAATACCAATGGCATATTTTATAGACCTAGAAAAAGCTCTCCAAAAATTCATATGGCATAAAAAAAGACACTGAATAGCTGCAGCAATCCTGAGAAAGAAGAACAAAGTAGGAGGGATCACAATACCAGATATCAAGTTATATTACAAAGCCACTGTTCTCAAAACTGACTGATACTGGCACAAGAACAGACATATAGACCCATTGAACAGAACAGAGAACCCAGAAATCAACACAAGCCATTTTGCTCAATTAATATTTGACAAAAGAGGTGAGAGGATACAATGAGTCAAGACAGTCTCTTCAATAAATGGTGTTGGGAAAATTGGACAGATACATGCCAAAAAAAAAAAAAAGAAAAGAAACTAGATCACCAATTTACACCATGCACTAAAATAAACTCAACATGGATAAAAGACTTTAACATAAGACACAAAACCATAAAAATCTTAGAAGAATCCATAGGCAGCAAAACATCAGACATATGTCGTAACAATATCTTTACCACTACAGCTCCTAGGACAATGGAAACTAAGGAGAAAATAAACAAATGGGACTACATCAAAATAAAAAGCTTCTGCACAGCAAAAGAAACCATCAACAAAACAACAAGAAAGCCCACTGCATGGAAGAACATATTTTCCAATGTTATATCCAATAAGGGTTTAATCTCCAAAATTTATAGGGAACTCATACAACTTAACAAAAGGAAGGTAAACAACCCAATAAAAAAAATGGGCAAAGACCTAAATGGACACTTTTCGAAAGTGAACATACAGAAGGCCAAGAGACATATGAACACACACACAAAGTTACTAATCATCTGAGAGATGCAAATCAAAATGACAATGAGGTACCATATCACACCTGTCAGAATGGTTATCATCAACAAATCAACAAACTACAAGTGCTGGCAACAGTGTGGAGAAAAGGGAACCCTTGTGCACTGCTGGTGGGAATGCGGACTGGTGCAGCCACTGTGGAAAAACAGTATGAAGTTTCCTCAAAAATTAAATATGCAACTGCCATTTGATCCAGTAATCCCACTTCTAGGGATATATCCTAAGAAATCAGAAACACCAATCAGAAAGGATATATGCACCCCTATGTTCATAGCAGCACAATTTACAATAGATAAGATCTGGAAACAGCCCAAGTGCCCATCAGTAGATGAGAGGATAAAAAGGCTGTGATACATTTATACCATGAAATACTATGCAGCAGTAAAAAAGAACAATGGCTTAACCTTTGAGACAGCATGGAGGGGCCTGGAGAGTATCATGCAAAGTGAAATAAGTCAGTCAGAGAAAGATAAGTATCACATGGTCTCACTCATATGTGGAATCTAAGTAACAAAATAAACTGATGAACAAAATAGATCCAGTGACATGGAAGCATGGAACAGAATGTGGAATCCCAGAGGGAAGGCGGGGGAGAGTGGGTGGGTGGGAACTTGTATGCATATAAGCACAACCCACGGACACAGACAATAGGTCTATGAAGGCCTGGGGGGTTGGGGGACAGGCTAGAAGGGGGCAATGGCGGGGGGGGGGGGGAGGAAATGAGGCATATGTAATACTTTGAACAATAAAGATTTAAAAAATAAATAAAATAAAATACTGGATAGAAAATATCCTCCAGAAGTGGATGCCGGGGGAAAAAACGATACAAACCCTACAGGTAAGAAGGGGCACCTTCAAGAATCACCCCTATCTTCCTTTTTTCTCACCGTGACCTACCAGGTGCCAGAGGGGGCTGTGCGTGTGGGAAATACATGTTTCCAGATTCAACTCAATGGTTCTCAGGGCTGAATTTAAAAAAAAAATTTTTTTAAATTTTTTATTGTTGAGATTATTACAGATGTCCCTCTTCCT
Source organism: Corynorhinus townsendii (assembly GCA_026230045.1). Classification (NCBI taxonomy): domain Eukaryota; kingdom Metazoa; phylum Chordata; class Mammalia; order Chiroptera; family Vespertilionidae; genus Corynorhinus; species Corynorhinus townsendii. The sequence goes on along the minus strand of JAPDVU010000004.1, from coordinate 101,868,159 downwards.
GCCCCCCCCCCCATTACTCTCCTCTACCCAGTTCCTGCCCCACCCCAGGCCTTTGCCACCCTATTGTCTTTGTCCAAAGGTAATGCTTTTTGCATATGAGATCTTTGTTTAATCTCTTCCCGCCCCTGCCCCCCTTCCCTCTGAGAATTGTCAGTCTGTTCCATTTCCATACCACTTATTCTATTTTATTCACCAGTTTATTCTGTTCATTAGATTTCTTATTTGTTTATTTTGATTTTTAGATTCAGTTATTGATAGGTATGTATTTGTTGCCATTTTGTTGTTCATATTTTGTATCTTTTTCTTCCTCTTCTTAAAGAATACCCTTCAACATTTCATGTAATACTGGGTTGGTGGTGATGAATTCCTTTAGCTTTTTCTTGTCTGTGAAGCTTTTTATCTGACCTTCAATTCTGAATGATAGCTTTGCTGGGTAGAGTAATCTTGGTTGTAGGTCCTTGCTATTCATCAATTTCAATATTTCTTGCCACTCCCTTCTGGCCTGCATAGTTTCTGTTGAGAAATCAGCTTAGTCATATGGGTGCTCCCTTGTAGGTAACTAACTGTTTTTCTCTTGCTACTTTTAAGATTCTCTCTTCGTCTTTAGGCCTTGGCATTTTAATTATGACCTGTCTTGCTGTGGTCCTCTTTGGGTTTCTCTTGTTTCAGACTCTCTGTGCTTCCTGGATTTATAAGTCTATTTCTTTCACAGGTAGGAGACATTTTTTGTTATTATTTCTTCAAATAGGTTTTCAATATCTTGCTCTCTCTCTTTTACTTCTGGTACTCTCATAATGCAAATGTTGGTATGCTTGAAGTTGTCCCAGAGGCTCCTTAAACTATCTTCATATTTTTGTGTTTTTTTTTCATCTTCTGGATGGGTGTTTTTTGCTTCCTCATATTTCAAATTGTTGATTTGATTCTCAGAATCCTACACTCTACTGTTGAATCCCTGTATATTATTCTTTATTTTAGTCAGTGTATGATTAATCTCAGACTGGTTCTTCTTCATCTTTTTGGAGGTTTCTAGAAGATTCTTGAGTAACCTTATAATTGTGGTTTTGAACTCTATATCCAGTAGTTTGCTTTCTTCCATTTCTTTCATCTGTGACCTGTTTTTTTGCCTTCACATTTTGGCTGCTTCCTGTGTTTGTTTTTATATATTGGGTTGAGCTGCTAAATCTTCTTGAGTTGAAAGAGTAGCCTTGTGTAGTAGGTGTTCCATAGGGCCCCAGTGGCTCAGCCTCCCCAATCACTTGAGCTTGGCACTCTAAGTGCAACCCTGTGTGGGCTGTGAGCACAGTCTTGTTGTAGTTGAGACTTGATTGCTGTTGGTGTCATTGGGAGGAATTGACCTCCAGGCCAATTTGCTTCAGTGGGGCTTTGGTGCTCACTGAGTCTGCCCCTTGAGTGTGTCGCTTATGGGCATGTATATTTGTAATCTGGTTTTGCCTGACACTGACCACTGGGTACAATGGCTCTTGGGTCTCCAGGGAGATGCAAAGTCAGATAATGCCTGGTACCACTCAACAGGAGCTACAGAGAGATTTTCAGATTCCTCCTCTTTGTATCAGGTTTGGAAGTGCCCAGATAAGGCCCAGCTATGAAGCAAGGCAGGCTGGTGCTGTGTCTTGGGCTCTCTATTGACAGGTGTGGGGCTCCCTGACCCAGCTGCAGCTAGTTTGAGAGATTTTAGCCCGAGCAAGGACATGCCATTCATATGCAAAAGCTGTTGTACACAGCTTGGGTGGGGCTGTAAATTGGATGAGGCGGGGTCTTAGGGAATCACTGGAGCTGAGCTAACAGAAATTGCTGCTAGTCAGGCCTGTGACCGGGGAGATCCCAGCATAGGAACAATGATCCCTGCGAGCACCTCTGTCTGGGAGCACCTCCGTCTGGGAGACAGCTGCCCCCGAGTTCCTGCCCTGATGCCAGACAATCCAGTTCCTTCCCGTATGTGTCTGTGTTCACCAGAGAGCCTTGCTCTGGTGCTGGAGCTCAGAGGAAGCAGGACCTTGTAAGTTCAGTTCCTGGTGCCTGCCTTTTAAGAAGAGCAGCTGGGTCTCCAGCAGCCTCTGTGTCACTGAGCCCCAATCTGCACTGGTTTTTACAGCCCATATTTCTTACTGCCCATAGGGACTTCTTTTCCCAGCTCTGGGACCCTGGGCTAGGGATCTGGTGTGGAGCTGGGACCCCTTGCTCCTTCGGGTGGCTTCCACAGAGATGATCTCCCTCCTGATTAAAAAAGTGGCACACGTGGGTGCTGGACCAGCCCATTCCACGCCTCTGCACAGTCTCAGTGTGCTTTATTCTTTACTTGTCTAGTTGTAGGACTTGTATACTGCCAGCTTTTCAGTGGTTCTGGATTGTGGTGGTTCTGTATTTTAGTTGTATTTTGATGTGGTTGTGGGAGGCAGTGAGTACAGGCATTTGTCTATGCTGCCATCTTCTCCAAGTCTCTCAAGGCTGTATTTTTAAAATACCCTTTTCCTCATTACGTTTAACAATCGAGGCATAAGTTACACAGAGCAGAGGGAACAGTGCATGAGTGTCCATCAGATGAGCTTTACGAATGGGGCTCTGTGGACCCCTTCCCATCAGATTCCCACCCCTCTGCCCAGGAGGGCTGTGGCAACGCTCCAAGGTGCAGCAGAGAGGCTGCTGTTAGTTCCTTCGAAGTGTGACCGCCAGGTGCAGAGGCAGCTGTGAAGCCCGTGCCATCTTGTTAACATTTAATCATGTGCTGATCTGCATAGCTTCCTGGTTGTTTTATGTGTCACTCTCATCTGAGTCCCAAACTCATCAAGTCTGGGACCCATATCCTCTGGGGTGCCAGGGTGCAGCCTTCAATTCGGCAGTATTGGCTGTGTGTTAACTTGCAACATCCCGCCTCTTGCCAGCCAGCCTTCAAATGACTATGCAGGAAGGAAACCTAACGCCCAGCTGACTGCTCACAAGCAGTCCGTGTGCATTAGCACCAGGTGCGTCGAATCACTTTGCTTGGCATCTGAGAAGAAAGCCTCGTGGAGAAGCAGAGGCTTACTTCAGCGCAAAGCCGTACAGCCGCAGGGAAGGACGGACATCCAACCACAGGACGAGCCATGAAGCCGGCAGTGCTTTGGCTAGGGAACCCAGCCCGCGGCTGCACAGAAGGCAGGCTGACTGACTGGTCATAAATGAAGAAGATGCTGACGACCTCATTGTGGACACAGTGCAGCGCAACGACGGAAGCTCCGCCCCCGCCCCTGGAGAATGGCCCTCGTGAGTGTCCATTCCGGCTCCGTGTTTTAATCTCTTTATGCGGTGCTCTCTTCCTTCAGCTGCAAGCGGTGATTTTGGGCAAGGATTAGAGATAGACTTCGGGAGATTGGAAGAGGAAACTGAAAAGCAGAAGAATGGAATCCCCACGCCGGGGCCTGGTTGCAGGAGGAGCTTTCTGGAAGGTAAATGTGCCCCAGTGCACTGCGTGGGGCTGCAGTGGGATGGAGTGACATCGCCCTCCTCGTGTCGTGGCCTGTCCCGGGTGTCCCCCAGGAACCCAGGGGACCGAGCAGCAGCCAGTGTTTCCGAAGCACCAGCAGCCCCCCTCACCCCCCCACCCACCCAACCTTGTGCAGACCTGGGCCTCTGGGCCTCTGGGCACAGTATAGAGAGACCTTTGAAAAATCTAAATTTTTTTTGTAGTGGTCTTGCAGCCAAAACTCAGTTTAGCCTCCAAACACACGCAGAAGAGACCTTCCTGGGGGTGTGTGTGGCCAAGCTCCAAACATATAAGCCGCCACTCTGACTTACTCTTTCAGGCCCAGATGCAGATGTGTGGGGGCTGGTCGTGGTGTTGGCCCTGGAAGATGTATTGCTCCTGGTTCCCAAGCTGACATTGTCACTGAGCAGCTGGAGGCTTAACCAGCTGGGATGAGTTTTGAGGGAACAGATGGAGATTTAGTTTGTCTGCTGAATGAAGCAGGGATCCGACACTAAGCCTGGCCCTTAGTACACTTTCTAGTTAGTGCAGATGGGCTTGCACTATTCCCATGGCCTTCTGATGGCATTGCATGAGTCATAAAGATTTTTCTCTGGGAGAAATAACTTTTGGAGCTGACAGTAGGGAAACCTTGTGGCCCAGAGCATGCACTTGGGTGTATCCCAGCGTGTCTGGTCCCTGTGCTTCTTATCCTTCAGAAGGCGGAGAGTCCCTCCCCACACAGTGAGGAGAGCAATCCTGTAATGGGCACGGGCTGTTGTGCAGATGAGGCGAGAGGAAGCTTGGGCACAGCAGACCGGCTCCCAGCACCAGTGGGCCTCAGTGGTGCTCACTGCTCCTGGCGGCAGGGCACCTGCCAGTGGCGCTGTCTCTCTAAAGGCTCCTGTCCTCACTGGCTTTCTCACCACTGTTCAGGGCCCTCAGGGTGGCCTTTCTCCTCGGGCCTTTCCTGACCTCACCCCCTAGAACCTGACCTCTCCCTGCCCTCTTCCCCAGCCTTCCTCTGCACGGTCAACTTCAACCCAGCACAGAGTTCAGCCTCCAGCTGCTCAGGTGGGGTCATGATTTGATGTGAGAAGCCACTCGCGTGACCTTTTTTTTTTTTTTTTTTATATCAGCTTCCAAGGATTTAATGCAAAGAAGTGAGTAAGAAAGAAAAATAAAAGCAATTGCAGGAAAGTACATGGGGACAGGAAGCGCTCACCATGGCCTCCCGACCTCTCTCGCTGAGCTGCCCCTTTGCCAGCAGCTTCTGCTCAGCAGCAAATGCCCTCACTTTCAAGCCCAGGACCACATGTGGGTCCCACGTGGGCACCGTCTCCCCACTCCCTGTTCACACTGGCGGGGCTGAGCTGGGCCCCGGCGCCTGGGGCCTCTGTCATCACTCTGCTCCCCTGGGCCTGTCAGTAAAGCTGGGGCATGGGCCTCGGGGTTGTCTCCTCTGGGGGGTCCCTGGGAGCAGTGTTCTCGGAAACCCTCGCTCAGCCCGTGGCTCCTGTGACAGTGATAATCCATCTGATTATAGAGTGACATATTGTATGAATTTAAAATGTGAACTGTAACAGAATGTAAACCTGAACATCGGGAGGCTCTTTAAGATTCAGTAAAGTCTGACAGGCTGCAGTTAGCATGTTGGCTACACACTTCACAGGGCATGGCCCCTGTAAGCGCACCCACAGTCTGTTCCCCCAGATGAGGCCTGGGCCGCCTTGGCAATGCAAGCAAACTGGCTATAAAAAGCGGACCTGAGACGCACACAAGTCATCCTTGGGGATCCCGAGCCCCGTGCTCAGCCCGTAAATGGAAGACACCTGCTGCCGCACCGCGAGGCCTGCGGAAGGCTAAGACTCCATCAAGTCCGCTCCTGGTGGAGGTCTCTCGGGTCAGACGTTTGCTGCTGCTGGTTGAGCCGCTCCTTGTGGGGGACTCCTGGGGGCACTGCTGAGCTCCAGGCACAGCCTGTTCCAGAACCAGAGCTGTTCCAACCGCACCCAGAGACACCCTCCTGACTGCATCAGTGTCCTGGTCCCCTAAGCCAGCGCCCAGGGCACCAGGAGATTTGTAAGTTCCCTGTGGGAGTGCAATAAACTGTGTGATCCACAGCTGCATTGATGTCTCTGTAGTGTATTTCCTCTGGTGGTCCTTGTAATGTTAAGTGGAAAGGAATTAACAAGCCCTCGAGCTTTAGTGCCCCCTAGAGTAGCCTCGATGGTGCAAGACAACTTGAAGTCCCACAATGGACTCACTCATGTACACACTAATAATCTATATATAATAGAGAAATATGCTAATTAACCAGGACGCTGTAACGGGTCAACTGGACAGGAGGAGGTTGTATATGCAGCGTCAGGGGCAGGGCGGCAGGGGCCTCCGAGTGCACCTGCCCTGGGGGAGGGCCTGGTCAGCAGCCACCAAGGCTGCTTCAAGGGAAGCAGAGAGGGAGGCAGGGCCAGACCGGCAACTCCAGGGTGAGCAGCGCAGCAGACAGCAGACAGCAGACAGCAGGGCCGTCGCCATGGTGTGGAGCAGGCAGGCCCCGCAGATAGCAGAGAACCACGGGGAGTGGGCCTAAGCCATCAGTAGGGCATCCCCTGAGGGCTCCTGGATTGGAGAGGGTGCAGGTTGGGCTGAGGGACCCCTCCATCCTGTGTACGAATTTCGTGCACTGGGCCTCTAGTAACATTTAATTGATGATTTGGCTGACGTAAATGCGTCAGCGTAGCTGACACTGACTGGCAAAATCCTCCATGCAGTGAATCGTGCATCTGTGTGTCCTGCGAGTGAGCTGACTGCCAGCCAGGATTTATGGTGTTATTTTCCAGAAGAAAAAAAAATCTTCTAGTTTTTTCACATTTGCAGGACTTCGGTCCAAGAATGCAGGGGACTCTTGATTTATTCCCCAGTCAGCCAAGGGCACAATTAGGAGGCAGGGCATCGGGCCCTCTGGGTCCCTGTCTTTGCGGGACCGTACCCACCTGGTGCCCCGTGGCCAGGGAGCACCTCCAGCCCCTCCGCTGCCCTGACAAGCTCACCGCCCTGTGCTGTTTCCTTAGGAAATGCGGGCTGCTCGCTGCCCCTCAGTCATTGGAAAGTTCTGAATGCCACCATTTCTGATTGCGCCTCAATTATCATTGGCTAAAGTGATTGAAAAACTGCTTCTTCTCTACGCTGTCCATGGGAAGTCATTATGTAATTTTCCAGGGAAATTAGTGTTGCATAAACTATGACCACAAGATCTTTCATGTTGCTTGAGTGAGGAAGTGGGCTCAACATCCCTCCCCTTTAACCTGAGCAGGCTTTCAGCCGTCCTGCCCAGGACTCAGTGGGATGAGGTCTGTGCCCCACAAGGTGGCCACAGAGTGCCAACCACCTGCAGGCTCTCGCTCAGGGCCCAGCTGCCTGGCTGAGGCCAGCACATGGCAGGGCCTTCACTAGGCAGTGGGCTCAGCCTGGAGTATAGAGGTGCCAGGTGGCTCTCCTCCCAGCCTGTCAAGGGCCCTGTTGGAGGTTCCCAGCTGAGCCTACAGTCCATGGCCAAGTGCTTAAGTTTCACACGGCAGCGTGGGGCCAGTTTGTCACTCAACAATAGGTGAGTGCAGCACAGGCCAGGCCGCCCTGACCCCACCGTTTGGTCAAGTTTTACGTTTCCTGGGAGGAGGCTCCTAGAGGCCAGGGGCACCTCAGCTTCTGAAACAAATCACCAGGTGTCCCGACATTTTAGGAAATACATCAAGCGGTTCCTAGTGTTGCTGGATGTGAGCCCCGTTTACCATCCATGATGCCATCCTGTCACACACAGTGGTTTGTGGCTGTGGTGCAGTGCTCAGTGCTGCGCTGGTGCCTGCAGAGCTGGGCCCTGCACCCTGGGTGCCCCAGCCCTCACAGCAGACTTCTGTTTGCTTGTTTGTTTAATTTTTGTACCAGCACGTATGCTCATTTAAAGACATGAAGTGCATTTTAAATAGTGATGGAATAGAAATAGGCACTTTAAAAAGTAATTTAATTTTTCTTTATAAACAGTGAAAACATAGTTTGCTCTCACTCAATAATAATTTTGGTGAAAGCACTGTGACCAAATATGCTTTATTATTTTTAAAAATTTGGCTCATAATTGATACATCAGTTCACAGCCTGGTTCCACACAGAGCTCACTGCTGGCCGGGGAGCGGCTGCAGGTGTGAGGAGTGCGCCATGGGCCGTGCTTACTGAGCTGGAGAAGGTCACCTTCCGGAACAGCAGGTGGGATTCTGGAACGAGAAAATAAGGTGCTCAGAGGACCCTCTCCCCCACAAAACACCTATTTCGCTGGTGAAAAATTGTAAAAAAAATAAACCATTTAAAATCTCTAGAAATTGTCCTAAGGCCATAAAGAAAATGGAGAACCAGACATTCAAGAAAATCTACTAAATCCTGGTAAAAACAGCAAGTCTGAGGCTTTAAGCCCCACGGCTCCGTCGCTCCCAAGCTCCCTGCAGCAGAAGCACCGTCCTGGGCCTGGGCAGACAGAAAATGGGAAGGTGGGCTCTCCGTCTATGACTGTGGCTTCACGAGGAAGGTGACAACTTTGCATTCCCATCCTACCCAGCCCAGTGCCGCTGGGAGGCTCTGAGGCCAGGAGGAGAGCTACCTGCAGGCCCAGCAGGCTGGCTGTGCTGGCACATCCTGGGCAGCCCTTCCCCTCCCCCTCCCCTCCCCATGCAGGTGCAGCTCCCAGGAGAAGGGCGGGACCTCCTGGAGGAACCTGAGTTCTCCAGGGACAAGGCTGCCTGGGAACTCCATGTGCAGGTCCCTGTCAGGAACAGCAGGAACCGTGGCAGAGAAGCATGAAGGCAAGGGCAGGAAGCGTGGTGGTGTAAGCGACAGGGCGGAGCAGCCAGAGCCCATTCAGAGAAGCAGGAGAGATGGCCACAGAGCCTTCGGGCTCTGTCAGCTCTGCTGTCTCCATTTCACAGAGGAGACAACCAACCTTGCAGCAGTGTAAGCACTGGCCGGGCTGGGCCTCAGCACCTTGCCCGGGCGTTTTCATGATGCTGATAAAAATGCCCTGTAATCGTCATGGTGTGTCTCATGCTGGGATGTCAGTGCCACTGGGGCCCCTCTTACCACTGGCCTGGGTTGCGGACAGTGGAAGATTGCAGGACTCGCCACGCCTGGCCCTCCACCGCTTCCCGGAGTGAGGGAGCTGAGGCACAGGTCCCCATGTCACACCTGCCTCTCAGACCTAAAGTGACCAGTGGTGACCAGATCACATGGCTTATGGTACAAAATGGGATTGTGCTGGATGAGGGGAGGGAGAAGGAAATTGTGGGCAAAATGATGAGGATGGAAGTATGTTGATGATTGAAAAAATATGGCATTAAGAGTGGATCAAAATTTCCCACACCAGCTTGGAAAAGTATCAGAGGAAAGCAAACTTTTCTCCCTCTGTTGTTTGGCCCTGCGTTTAACAACAGTCTTCCAAAGAGATCTTAGAAACCTCTCCCTGGAGGTGGTGCTTTCCAGGGCTTACCTGGTGTTTATAGGAAGGAGGCACAGTGAACACAGTTCAGTAATAAGTGATGGGAGATACTTGCTGAGCACTTACTCTGTGCCAGACGCCATGCCAGACACTTCTTTCACTCTGCTTGTTTCATTTAACACCAAGAGGAGTTCTTCTTACTTCACAGAGGAAAAAAAGTGGCATTTCTGGAATTCAGACACAGGCCCGACTCCACAGTTCATGGTTTTCTCTTCATGTTTTGCTTCTCAAAGTGTGTGGGTGGCCAGGAGCGAGTGATGGGCAGGGCTGTGCTCTATGGATTCAGGGAAAAGGTTTTCAGTTTTTGAGCTCTTAGACATTTTCTGAAACAAATTGGAAGCAAAATCACAAAAAAATCTTGCCTTTATATATTGCTCAATCACATTTTATTTAGTAAGCCTGCAGAGGTGAGAAATTTCATTAACCAATTATATAATTTCATTAACCAATGTCACCCCAATACATTTAATAAAAAAATAAATTAGAATACATAAATTAATTACATTTTTAAAATAGAAAGTGCTTGAGACCTTTCTGAGCTTTCTTTTTTAGGAGTGTATTATGGTGGAAAGTCTGTCCAAATCCAATGACCCAACAAAACTTTGGTAAGTTTTTGAGAAGAGCTGACCACCTCTCGCTGAGCCCTGCTTCTCAGGCGGTGACAGCAAATGCTTTACAGATTATAATCTAGTTTGGAAAGATTCTAATTTTAGTGAAATAAATCTATTTCTACAGAAACCAGAGCTTTGGCTTGGAGGCATCTTGGCCCATCTCTGTCTTGCTCTGGTCTTAGAATTGTTGGCTTGGTTCCTTTGTGACGAGACATAAGTGTAGGGACAGAGCTGCACTCGGTCTCTGCAGGTGCCGGGTGACAGGGACTGCAGCTTTGTTCTAGTGTAAACCAGGTACAGAGAGGCTCCTTCTGCCTCTTGAGTCTGAACTTGTACATTCCGAGCTGTCCTGGGAAACCTGCCCTGGCTGGGGGATGGGACATTCCTAAGCAAGAGCGTAGAGGAGAGAGTGTCTTTATCAAGTCTCACAGATGTTGACCATTAGCCACACCAGTCCCCGGGCCCCGCCTTCATGTGACAGTGTGGCCACTTTTAGGGACCAGCGGCTCATTTCAGACAGGCCCAGAGCACAGCTGTAGGCAGATATGGCTTTGTCCAGGTTGTCTACCCACCTTTAACTTCTCCAAATAATTATTAGTCATATAATGCCACCATACATTTTTGCAAGCTTTACATTTTTATAAAACACTGCCACATCTGTTACACATTAGTATTTTAAAAATATTGAACTGACAGTATTTTTAGAAATTCTTCTGTTTGATAAAGACTGTCTGTGCCTGGCCTGTGGCTCCGTGGGTGAGCTTTGACCCATGCACCAAGAGGTCGCCCATTCAATTCCAGGCCCTGGTTGCAGGCTCCATCTCCAGTGGGGGCAGGAGGCAGCCAACTGATGTTTCTCTCTCATCAATGCTTCTCTCTCTCTCTCCCTTTCCCTTCCTCTCTCTGAAAAATCAATAAACGCATATTAAAGGTAATGTGGTCATTGAAGTGATCGTCTGTGTCATTTTATCAGAAACCCACACGCCTGTGTCCTGCCACTGTCCTGGGCTCCCTTCATCTGGGACAGGAGTGAGGTTCTCTGAGGTTCAGGGATTCTGGGCTCTATTCCTGTCTCTTGTCACCAGCCAACCACAGCGCTTGGCATCCTGATGCTGTTCTGCTTCATGAAAGACTTTCATGTCAGGTCATTTAATATTCATTACAACCATTTTAACACTTTAAAATGTTTCTTTTTAAATTTATCTTTATTGTTGAAAGTATTTCAAATGTCCGCCTTATTTTCACATTGATTCCCGCCACCCTGCACCCCCCCAGGCATTCACCACACTATTGTCTGTGTCCATGGCTTATGCATATGTGCATGTAAGTTCAATATGTTTTTGTAGATTTTAGAGAGGGGGGAAAGAAGAGGGAGAGACATCAATATGAGAGAGAAACATTGATAAGCTGCCTCCCACATGTGCCCCGACCAGAGACCAAACCAGCAAACTGGGTAAGTGCCTTGACCAGGAATCGAACTGGTGACCCTTCAGTGCATGGGATGACGCTCAACCAACTGAGCAACACTGGCTGGGGGCAACCAACCATTTTAAATGAGAAACATTAGTAGAAAGTGGCAGACACTTGCTCACAGCTGACTGCAGGTTTCTGATGTCACACTTGATAGTCCTCGTGGTCTTAGACAATGACCTAGCTGCTCTGGGGCCACAGGCAGCCACTCCTTGTGAGAAGAGCGTGCATGACATCCCATACGGGGTGGTATCACAGGAATTTCCCTGTGCACGTGAGAACATGACTTGTAGTTACACACATGTAACTGAGGTCCTTTTTTCTGGTTTTGATATCTAACTAGAGTACACAGGGCCTCTCATTACTATATTTTCAGCTTGTAATGAGTCTCTAGTTATTTCAACATTAAAAAAAATCAATGTCATAACATTTTAGGAAGAAGAATAAATCAGAAACAATTCTTAAGGAATACCTAGATATTCTATAACCATGGAGATCTCTGAAAACTCCACTCATAGTTCTTAGTTTCACTGAAGTTTATTAAATTTCCATTCAAGTGAAAACACCAATTGATCAACTTTTTTCCCCAAGATGGTCCACTTATTTAAAAGATAATTTCAGATATATGTAGCTGCCTTTTCTCTGTTTTTTAAATTCAATTAGCTTGTCCAAGATTTGGCACAGATCCTGTATCATCTCATCCAGCCTTATGATGACCCCAAGAGGCAGGTAGCATTCTTATCACCAGGTTACGGATAGGGAAACGATTGATTTCCACTCAGATCTGGGGTGGGATTCTAGCCATTTCACTCAAAGCACATATCAGCTTTCAGGGACCAATTCAGACAATTTTCGTGCTGGTGACTCAGACAAGCAAAAGGGTTATTTGTGCTAGCCTGAGCCTCTGTAGTGTGATTACTACATGCTTCATCAAGTATGTTCAGTGCAACAGAGCAATAGCAGGGACCTGCTCTTTTTCCCCAGGGCAGGGTCAATTTTGAATATGACTTAAAGTACACAAATAGACATTAGGTGGCCTTGACGCATTTTGTTCAACAAATTCCAGGAATCATGGACTTCCTGGCTGTCAGAGATAAATTGGAAAGTTGCACAGAATCCTATAATTCAGTCAACTTCTCAGAGAATAGAAATGGAAAACTTCTGGGCAGCCAACCTGAAGATCCCGAGAGGCTGTCTGCTGAAGCCGAATCCTTGGCTGTTCTCTGTTCCTGTCACATGAGAGAGTCATTGGCCCACACAAATGAGGTTTCCACAGAGGGTTAGCCTGCTTTACCCATGGACTTGAGATAAGACCCCATTTCCCTCAAGAGATTCAATATCTTCTTATGTCATGTGTTTTCTCTAGAAAACAAATTACCATATTTTTGCATGTATAAGATGCCCCCATGTATAAGACGCCCCCCACTTTTCCAACCCCAAGTTAAGAAATCAACATTTTAAACATAAAACAGAACACATTTTTATTTAGTAATTACCACAGGTAATGTTTACATACAGTTCTATGATATCATGCAGTATATCACTTTATCCAGCCTCTGTTGCATCACTGCTCTCTTCTTCATCACTGTTAATTCCAGACATATCAATTTCTTCAACTTCTATTGTGTCACTACTGTCTTCTGAGTCACTGTCCGTATATGTGAGATCATCCTCATAAACTGGTGGCATTTTCTGAGCTAACTTGGTTCGTGTTCTCATGGCCAACCCTTCTCCCCTCATGAAATTGAGGCACCATTTTGCCTTTCCTGTAAAATCAACCATGTTCATTTCACTTGCAAACATTCTTGCCCGACATTGAATAAGCCACTCTGGTGCTGCTCCATAATCCAAGTCTTAAGCCTCTGCTCCACATTTTCTCGTTTTGCTGGTTTTCCTCTTAAGGCCTTCTGCTTTTTTTTGGCATCTTAAGTTGTTCTTCCTGTTTTCTCCACTGTCTGACCATACACTCAGTGGGAGGAGGTCCAAATTGTCTCTCTGCAGCTCTAGTTCCATGCTCTTTTGCAAAGCTGATTACATTCGGTTTGAATTTTGCGGAGTAAGACAATCACTTACCGGTATTTATCTTTCTATTTCTGACATCTTTATGGGCTCAGAAAGCTCGGTCCCTGTTGCATTTGCACACTCTCCACCTCCACCTCCAATTACAGCATCAGCTGATGTCAGTAACAATAGGCTCGTGATTGGAGGAAGCCTGTTTGACAAGGTATGAGCAGCTATGCACTTGTGTGGCTCCCTCCTTGGCTGACTTCTGTGTATAAGATGCCCCTGGCTTTTCAGTCTAATGATTTTAGAAAAATATAGCGTCATATACATGGAGAACTACGGTAACTCGTGATGAGAGTACAGGGTATTTATGTCTTGCATATTTAGGGATTATCTAGATAGCAAGTCTGAGGGAAGCTAGAGTGGGTGGCTGGGTACATTCTCTACATTTGCTTTTTTTTTTTTAAACAAAACGGCAAAGCCAGCTAATGTTTATAACAGAGAAGAACCACGGAAGAGCTTTTTTAAGGGTCTGTTTATGGATGTTGCCATTGCGTCCTTTTCCTTTGATAAGAATTAGCACTTACCTGTTAGCTAAGCCTCACTTCTGCTACCAAACCAGATTTGGGAAATTCCAATTATATGCTAATTTGCCAACAGACGGTTGGGTTTGGCAATAAAATGTGAAGTAAAGATGGTTAATTTTCTAGCTCTCGCTCCCTCTGATGGACACTAATTCTCAGTCACATTAGGAACAAGGAGGAGATGGCATGGTTGCGAAGCGGATGAGACTCACCTGGATGCAGCTCCTCCATGAATGCAGCTCATGCTTCCTCCAGGCACAGGTGGCCAGGCACCGTCCCCTGACACAGGCTTAAGTTCCCGGTTGGTTGGAGACAAGCATGGAGACAGGATGTGCTCTGGAGATGCTGCATCTCTCCTGGGACCTTGATCCCTGAGGAGCCAGGTCAGAGGAGAGTGCCCTGCAGGCCCCGATGCTGGCCTGAGTAGGAAACCTATGTTCATTCTGTGGCGAGACCTCGCGCCCCGATTATCTGGAAGCTATGGAAGGTCTGAGTCTTACAAACTACCAATTCCACTTCTGCTCACACAGCTGGATGATGGTTCCAGTGTTGTATTGTACCCCGAATCTCACAAAGGATGTCTCAAAAAATCAAATTATGGAGTCATTTATTCAAAGGCCAGTGGCTACAAGGGACAACAGTGCTTCAAATCTCGCAGCCCTGAAAGGTTCGCCACATCTGGCTTATATGCAGAATATCACAAAGGTATCGATTACATCTTTGGGTTTGGAATGAGGAACCTGGTTTGCACAAAGCAGTTACAGAAGCAAAATTGAGCAAGTTAGTTATCTATAAAGTATAGTTTTGGATCTACAGATCACTGAATCAACAGAAACACATTATCTGGGGCCACTGAGGCAATTTAGAATAATTGTGCTGTCCAGATTCTGGGACCACTGAGTCAACCAGAATCTGTAGCTACTGAGGCAATTTAGGGTAATTGTGCTGTTCTGGTTCTGGGACCACTGAGTCAACCAAAAGTCATTATCTGTAGCTACTGAGACAATTTAGGGTAATTGAGCTGTCCTGGTTCCCAGAAGAATGTGCTTTGATAACCAGTGAGATCACAATTAATGGGATATTCAAACCATATCAATGGAGTATTCAGTCAATTGGGATAGCATACATAAGTTCAGGAAATCAAAATAACTTTTCTATTGTTTTAGCAAGCAAATAAGTACAGAACCCAAACAGCAGGGTTAAAGTTGAAGTTAAAACTGCAGTTTCTACCTGAGATGATTGCTACCATACTTCACCAGGTGCCCACGTGTGATTTGGCCTCTACGTGTTCATGGCTGGCGATGAGTAAGATCAGGTGAGGACTGCCCTTGAAAATATTATAATGCTAACAATGGCAGTGCTACAAAAACTTCTTTAAGAAAACCAACTTGAACTTCATTGACCACATTTATTTTATTTTCTGCCCATGTATCCAGGGTTACAAAACCAACCCTCATGGACTGTCTGTGTTCCATCTTTCCATGCTGTGCTAGCCACATGGCTATCATTTATGTCTGTGCTATGCGGAGCGCGGCAGTCCTGGGCTTAGATGCAAACAATGAACCAATCCATCTATAATACATGATCCATGGACACATGTTTCATCCACACAAATACAAATCTTCATCACCAGCATATTTTGTAACTTCTACTTTCTTTTTTAAAAATTAAATTGTAAAAACAAAAGTGGATCAAAATGTTCTAAAGTTTAAATTACCTTCTCACCAAACAGATTACCCTTCTTACCGAACATAGTAAGCCCACCCTGGCTAACCCTTTCTCTCCCCATCCTGGTGGCCTGGGGACACATACTCCTACCCTGGGCCCCCTTCCTCCTGCCCTGGGCTCCCCCTTCCTCCTGCCCTTGGCTCCCCTTCCTCCTACACTGGGTCCCCCCTTCCTCCTGCCCTGAGCTCCCCTTCCTCCTGCCCTGGGCTCCCCCTTCCTCCTGCCCTTGGTGCCCCTTTCCTCCTGTCCTGGGCCCCCCCTTCCTCCTGCCCTGGGCTCCCCCTTCCTCCTGCCCTTGGTGCCCCTTTCCTCCTGTCCTGCCCCCCCCCCCTTCCTCCTGCCCTGGGCTTCCCCTTCCTCCTGCCCTGGGATCCCCCTTCCTCCTGCCCTTGGTGCCCCTTTCCTCCTACCCTGGGTGCCCCTTTCCTCCTGCCCTGGGGTCCCCTCCCTCCTGTCCCTCATGCCAGGGGTTCACCATCTTTCCCTGTGTGTCTGTGGCAGCTGGGCCACTCATTCCTAACAGTTGGGCATCACCACCAGCCTCTGCCACAGGTCCCAGCTGACATGGGGCGCAGCTCTGCCATGAGCCTGGTGTGTGTGTCTCTTCTCTCCAGGACCACAAGCTACTTGTTGTCAAAGGCCTGCACAGAGCAGGCTGGAGTATTTACTCAGCTTTTCCCTTTATCAGTTTGAGGCAGGATGAGCCCAATATCTTCCATCCCACCATGGCCAGAATACGGTGGTAGTTTCCATGCTGAGAACATGTGTCTGTCGGCTGCAGGAGTAATTGACTCTTTGGAGGACCTCCTTCCTCCTGGCTTGCCTGTGGGGTTGTCCTGCCAGGGCCTGGAGCTCTCCCGGGCCAGCTCAGTGGTGACCAGGTGGTCTGCCGGGCCCATGTCCATCACCCCATTCTGGCCTCAACTCAGTGTGGGGCTTCTGAAGACCCCCCACTGGGCTGCAGACCACAGCACCCTTACCCAAGGGGCTTCCCAGTGACCCCAGGAGGAAAGGCCTGGAGGACTGGTCACTTCCCTGATTTCCATCTTCTCAGGGCACTTAACCATCACCCACATTCTGATGCCTTTGGGCGTGTATAAGTCGATGTATATATGCTTGACAGACACCCCAAGTACGTAAAGCTGTCCGCTTGTCTTCAAATCTTCAACAGGAGGAGGCCAGACCAAGAGCAGCTCTGTGTGCTTCCCTAGAACATCCGATGGTATCGTTCCAGGCTCAGGAGGCTCAGTGTCTCCGTCACTGCTCAGCTCTGCTATCAAGGCACAAACACTCTAGACAGCAGCGCGGTGGGTGTTACTGTTCCATTGCCCTTTATGGATACCAGACTCTGGGCCAGACACAGGCTGAGGTCCTGATGTAGAGGGCTCCCCACCCTCCTCTTGACCTCAAGACGCCTTCAGTACTGTCTCCTCGTCTCTGCTTCCCTGACGAATATGCCACACCTGCGATTTCTTCGCGTCTTCCTCACCTGGGCACGTGATGTCTGTTTCAGAAAGACTTTAAATGCCCACGAAGAAAGGACGTCTCAGTCACTGCTGGAGTCTGGGCTAAGAAAATGTTGTGTGATGTGAAATTATATTTTTAAACTGTCAAGGCAAGATACTTTCCAAGCTTCTTGACAGCTTGGGAATGAGAATTCTCAAGGAGGAATCTGTGCTTTAGGTTTGAACCGATTAAATTACAAGAGGGAAGAGTAGGCATTAAAATATATTATAAAGGTTCCTTATTTAAAGGTTGTGAATGCATAGTTCAAATATCCACCTCCGGTTATTTGGAGTTTCTTGGTTTCTGGGGGTTATCTTGATTTCTGCTCAGACGTTCAATAATTATACTTCAAATCACAGCTAGCCATTACCTTTCTTATGGCTGAAATGCTTTCAGAACTACTTTATATGTGTGAACAGTGTCTGTACCTCTTTCCTTAGATGCATTCAGTGATCCAGAGCAAAGCACTGAGAGGCATTTAGAAGAAAGACAGAGAAGGAAAGGGGCGGGGCGCTGCTCCGAAAGCCGAGAGCCTCAGCACCAAGCTCTGTAAGGGGTGAATTATATCCTTGAGTCAAGAAAACACGTTTCAGTCTTAAAAGCCTTGAGCTTAGCTTTGAGTTTTAACTGTTTATCTACATAAAAATAGTGGTAATGCATTGGAAGTTCTAGAATTAACATGAATCATACTTTCTTGCTGTTTAATTTGCTTTTACTTGGTTATGCTATTTCTCCTTTGTAGTTTAAAATAAAATTATTGAAAATGTTAGAAGTGATGTCATTTTAAAAAATGGTTCCTTTTTTTGGATATGAAAATGGAAAATCTCTGGGAATAAAGTAACATCCAGCATTGGCTAGAGTGTGAGTGAACATGCTAACATATGAGTGCGAATCTTTCTGTAGAACAATTTGTGAGGGCAGAGTGAAAGCTTTGGAAAGAAATCATAGATTCTTTAACCCAGAACTCTGATTTCTAGGCACATATCTCAAGGAAACAACTGAGGGAATTTAGTTTAAATGCTACTTACGACACACCCATAGACATGATGCTTAGGAGAACGGCTCAATCCCACGCTGAGCCCCATATTTCACTGTCTGTGAAGTGCTTGAGGGCCAATAGCAACGGTGATGGAGCTGGTGGTGACAGCAGGAAGCACTTATTAAGAATTAATTAGGTGCTTGACATACTGGGTACTCTCTGCACATTAATTAACTCATTTGCTCTAACCCTCATAACTACTTTATAAAGCCAATGGCATTATTAGTTCCCTAGTTTACAGGTAAGGACATGAGAAGGAGGGACTTGTCTAAGGTTTATGACTAGTGACCTAGCTGGGCCCCAGCTCCGGCGTCTGACACAGAGGAGCAGGGACATGTGAAGGCTATGGGCAGAGAGCGTTCTCACTTTACTTTTTTCTTCTGGCTGACAAGGTGCTGCACCCAGTTATGACTGATTTACGAAGACTATCTGGACCTTCTTGCAAATTCCCAGCTGGAGAAAAGAAGGCCAGGTAGTAGCTGCCCAGGCTCCTCTGACTATAAATTGTGAATTGCTCTAAATAACAACCAATTCCTTCCATGTCTCACGTCCAAAGGAAAAAGGCTTCACATTACATTCACATGGACTCCAGGTATTAGAACATTTGCAGACCTCCACTGTACCTGTGCTAGCACCAGGCCAAGCCTTCATCCAGGGGCTATTTGAAAGCTCTGAATTGCATCCCAAGTTCCCTGGACTCTGAGGCACAGTGGCCTCTTGCCTGTGTCCAACTTTACAAGCGTGGGGTCACATTCTGAGGTGTGCACAAAACAACTCAGGGACAGGAGTGGGTCTGAGAACTCAGAAACAACAGGATCTGGCAGTGGAGATTTATTTTAAATGCACCAGCAGTGGGCCAGCTGTGTGGGTCCTCTTGGGTGGACTGAGAGACAGCGGCTGCTGGTCAGGACCTGCCTCAGGCCTCAGCCCAGCACCCTCTCCACTCGTGTCCTGCATTTCATAAATTATTCTGTGTTTCTGGGCCTTTGCTCTTCTCCTGTGGCCACAGGCTGACTGCAGGAGCAGTTAATTCCCAGGATGCCATTGGGTTTTGTTTGGAATCCACTCAGTGATTCCAAGTTTCTCAGGGTCCAAACCAGGACAGAGTTCCATTTCTTGTTGTTGGATGGATCTGCTAGCTCCACCCACTCATTTGATTATGTCCCTAACATCGTGCTGACCAGCTCTGCCTGAGGATGACACCCTGCAGGCCCTGTGCCCCAAGGGGTCAGTGTTCAGAGGGCACTTGCCCAGTGGCCCAGGCCCAGCTGGACCCAGCTGAGCCAGAGATGTTGCCAGTGGAAATGAGGCCCATTCACTGGGCCCTGAGAAAAACATTTTGGAGACGCACATAGGGGAAGTTGCACGATGTATTGAAGCTGGACAAAGGATTGTCCCAGGTTCAGCTCCATCCTGCCCTGAAAGAAGTCCAGCCTGGTTTTCCTCAGGCCAAGAAATGGTGCCAGTGTCCAAAACTTCTGGGACATCAGTGCATCCAAATCAGTCCCGCACGGCCCCGCTGGCTTAGTCTGTGCTCCCCGCTGAGCTGTGGTGGCACTGTGTCCAGGCCCTTAGTTGGAGTCTATGCATCTGCCGCTGGCCCAGTAGGGCCACATGGATAATATGGAGAGAAAGAGAGAGGGAGGGAGAGAGAGGGGGGAATGAGAGGGAGAGGGAGAGAGAAGAGTGAGAGAGAGAGGGAGACGGAGAGGGAGAAGGAGGGGAGGGGAGAGAGAGAGAGAGAGAGAGAGGAGAATGAGAGAGAACTTTTTTTGTTAAGCTGGGATTATATTATGGGAAGGACCAATCAACTTCCCAGTTGATTTTGGGGGGCTGGCATTGGGTCCTTCCTCCTAACCAATCCATTTCCTAGGTCTTCTTGGGGTGGGGGTTCTGTACCCCTTATTGAATCCAATTCTTTTCCCATACTAGGCTCCGCCCCCTATGGGCGCAGTCTTTGTTCCTGCTGCACAGACCTAGTTGGAGCACCTCCCCCTGGTCCCTTGGCTTCCCCGGCACCAGCCAGCAGAGGGCATCCTTGCGTTGCTCCATCCTTTCCCCAGCAGCGCAGGGAAGGGCCAGCGGCTCCCTGGGGAGTGTGCACAGCTGTAGCTTCCTGGTGGACCAGCTTCTCAATGTCTGGCTCCCTTTGTTCCCTCCTCTCCCATTGCATCCAGCTGCTTAGGTTCTGTAAGAACATGCCTCTGAGTCATCACAGAAAAGCAGCAGCATGTGGCCAGGCAGCTACGGAATTTCCCCAGAGCAGACAGGATGTGGGGTGGGAAGAAGGTATGAGCTGTGCACATAGCCGTTAGCAATGTCCTAGGAAGATTCCTCTGAAGAAAGGGAAGTGGAGACTGCTAGAAAGGCCTCAGCCCAATATTTTAAATGTCCCAATGGGAGACAGCAAGACCTAGGTGACCTATTAGGAAACAAGTGACTAAATAGTCCTCAGCCAATGAAGAGCCACAGGAGGGACTGAATCAATAAGCTGTGTTCCTGCCCTGTGTGATCCTGTACAATGGGCGCCTGCTCTTGAGAGTGTTATTCAGTCTCATGTTTGCCATGCTTCTGTTTCCCAGTCCGCCATTTGACATTTGGACAGCTGAGCCCTTCCTCACAGAGCCCAGGCGGGCCCAGGTTCGCTCTCCTTGCCGCCTGCGGTGGCCTCAGTGCAGGTACCAGGCATGGTCCGGGGAGGTGTGGCTTGTGTGAGGGCAGGTAAGGAAAGGGGTCTTAGGACAGGCCCTGAACCAAGGACCCCAGTGGCATAACTTCAGAAAGTGTTCCCGGAGAAGCTCGCTCAGCACAGAGCCAGGGAAGGTCAGTGGGGGACAGAGAGGGCCCTGCCTTCTGGCTGAGCCCACCAGGATTTAATCCCTCACCGGGGCCCAGCTCAGCCTCTCCAGGAGAATTTTAAAGCAGTCCTCCTGGGATTTCCTCAGCTGCCCAATGACTCCCTGGCATCCCACAGGGGAGGCGAGCTTGCCTGAAATAATCCACTCTTCTTTAAATTTAGTGTTCTTTAATTTATTGGAGTGACATAATTTACTAAATTATACAGGTTTCAGTGTCCATTCTGTAATACATCGTCTGTATGTCTTGTGTGTTTACCACCCATGCGAAAGGACCGCTCTCCACTCCCTCCCACCCTTTCCAGCCGAGAAGCCCTCCCACTCCCACAGCCTCTCTAGCCCCTTCCAGCTCTGGACAAAACAACCCAGCTCATAGCCACTTAGTAAAGCCAATGAGCTCTCCAAACACTCTTCAAGCGGCTGAACTTCTGTTTAGAATTTCCTTGGCCCTTCCTGTTGGCGTAGCCCCGGGAACACTGGGCCCAGTGCAGGCAGCTGGTCAGCCACCAAACCAGCTCTGGCCCCACCAAAATGTTTCCGTTTTTAATTCACTCTTCTCATCCACAGATGAAGAGGACCTCGCTGGGCTCTGGTGGTGGGGACCCCTCCTGTCTCTGGGATCTGCCCATGGAGGGGGGGCGCTCCCTCTGGGCTGGGCTTTCACAAAGGTTGGCCTTGGACTTCTCTCTCCCTGCTCAGCCTCCACATTGTCTCTCTGGCAGGACCATTCCGTGGTGGGGGTGCCCTGCACATCCCTGGCCTCCACCCCCAAAATGACAGTCGTCTCAGGACACCCTCAAAATCTTCTTGGGGCAAAATGGTCCCATTGGGAAGGCCAGTCCGGCCGTGCTATGGGGATGAAAACTTCCTCTATGCTTGTCTGGGGTGTTTCACAGGCTTGGGCTGTGTCTTTGACTTTGCCCACACCTCTGTCAACAATCTCTTCATTCAACCCTGTTTTCTTTTTTTAATTCGATTTTTAAAATTAATTAATTTATTTTATTGAATTTATTGGGGTGACACTAGTTAATAAAAGTATATAGGTTTCAGGTGTACAATTCTAAGTGCCTGCATCTTAGGCATAGCCCAGGCACAGCCCATGGGGGAATCTTGCTGTTCTGTGAGTGGCAGCTGCCTCTGACATTTGGACAGCTGACCTTCCTCAGGATCTTCCGAGAGCACCGTCCTCACACCCACTGCACCGGAGCCCAGCCCTAGCTGTGGGCTCCCCAACCCGCCCACTCTTCCTAGCCCATCACAGGAGATTGGGCAGGGGCTCTGTCAGCAAATCTTATTTTATAAAAAGAACTCATGACTAGTTAAGCTTTTACATGGCAACCTGAACTGACTTCATGTACATTTTGGCTATCTATATATATAAAAAGTCAGTGACCAGAACGCTGTAACAATCAGAATGACCAGTTACTATGACGCCCACCACAGCCAGTGAACCAGCCCAATCTAGGGGTGGGCCAGCTAGCCAACCTCCCACAGCCCCCTTCCCCCCAGCTGGCCTCACCCCTAAATGGCCTCTCCCTCCCCAATCAAGGGTGGGGTGGCCAGCCAACCCACCCCTGGTGGCCCTACTCCTGGCCGGCCCACCCCTGAGCCCCCCCAACCCCATAGGGGGCAGGCTGGCCGGCCAACCTCCTGCAGCCCCTACCCCACGCAGCCCCACCCCAGATTGGCCCCCAACCCCAATCAGGGGCAGGGCCGGCTGGCCCACCACCCACAGCCCCTCCCTGTGGCTGGCCCCACCCCCAATGGGCCTCCACCACCATTATTGGCCCACAGCCCCTCCTTCCAGCCAGCTCCACCCCCGATCACCCGCCCCCACACCAATCCGGGGTGGGGCAGGCCAGTCAACCTCCCACAGCCCCTCCCCCAGCCGCTGACCCCCGATCTCCCCCCACCCACCCCATTCAGGGGTGGGGCTGGCCAGCCCACTGCCCACAGCCCCTCCCCTCAGCTGGACCTGCCCTGATCAGGCCCCAATCGGGGCTGTCCAGCTGGCCAACCTCCCGCCATCTCCTCCTCCTGACAGGCTTGGCCCTGATGTGCACCGATTGGGGTTGGGCTGGCTGGACCCCACCGGTGCATGAATTCGTGTACTGGGCCTCTAGTAAAAATATATTAAAATTGTTACCTTTTCATTTTACTTTTCTAATGTAGTTACTAGAAAATTTTAAATTCCATATGCAGCTGGTACAGGGAACACATTCTATTTAAATGTATGGCTCTGCTCTAGAGTCTGTGCACACACTTTTCTAGAGTGTGGGTTTGGAGAAACTCGTTTGTGCCAGAAATGTGGGTAACAAGGGTGCTTAGCAGGGAAGCCTGAATCAAGGGCTCATGTGTATACATGTGTAGCAGAAGCACAGCCCAGTGAGTGTGGGTCCCACGGGCACTGCCCTCAGGATGGAGAGTTGGCTCAGGGAGGCCAAGGACCAGGTGCTCTGAGAAGCATTCGAAAGGCCAGGAGGATGGCTCTCAGACAGCCCCCTGGGGCAGCTGTGGTTGCAGAGGCCTGGCTAAGGTCAAGTCCTGCAGAACAGGGGCCCTAGACCATGTCACATGAAAGAAGTGGACAACTCCATGAGCTGTGTTAATGGTGCCCACTCTCACCCTGGCCAGTTCCTCAGTGGTTAGAGCATTGGCCCACACACCGAAAGGTCTCAGGTTTGATTCCTGACCAAGGGCACATAACTGGGTTGTGAGTTTGATCCTGGGCCCCATTGGGGCATGCTTGGGAGGCAGCCAATCAATGTGTCTCTCACATCGATGTTTCTCTCCCTCCCTCCCTCCCTCCCTCCCTCCCTCCCTCCCTTCCTCCCTCCCATCCACTCTCTCTGAAAAGCCATGTAAAAATATCCTCCAGTGAGGATTAGCAACAACAACAACAATAACACAGTGCCCACTGCGTGCCTTTGGAGAGTCTGACAGTCATTGGCTTGTTACAAGTTCTGAGAGGACCCACTATGAGGTTCTTAGCCCACTTTCTAAATGGACCTACCTGAAGCCTTGTTCTTCAGATAATCTAATAACATCTTAAAGCATTCAGTTACCTTTTGTGGGAGATGCAAGACTAGATGATATATTAATATTCCACAATTCTCTACTTCTAAACCAAAGGCTAACAGGTAAAAAGGAGGGTTGAGGGCATTCATATCAATAAAATGGAAAGGGAAAAGATGTGTGGGGTGAGCTGCCCCATTTCATGTGAACAGAACAGAGTGCCAATGGATTTAAAAGATCTGAAGCAAAAACAAGTCCCTATATTTCTTAACGTCCTTGCCTTTTCCTCTTGTTTCTAACCAGCAGAGTCCTGGTAAGCTGAAGACCTACCGATTCCTGTCCGCATCACACAAGACTGCCACGTTCTTGCCACAGACTTCCTGTGGCTATGATGCAACACGTGGCAAAGAGTCAGGAGTGGCCTCAGCCAGCAACCAGCTGGGAACTGCCAGCAGCCTTCAGCCGACAGGCAGCAGGAAACCAAGGCACTGAGCCCTGCACCCCCTGAGTGTAGAACCGCATTCTTCCCCAATCCGTTTTCAGATGAGACCCTGGTTGATACCTCGGCAGCAGCTGGCTCTTTACTGTAGAAACAATATTTCCATAATAGATGGCCTCATTCTGGGCAATAAAATTCCACTCATAAAATGTCGGTTTATGCACTGCTCTTAAAGGACACTGCTGCTTCAAGAGTTACTTGCATATTTGAAGAAGCCTTTGTCACATTCTAGCAATAGGAATGCTCATCAGAAGGCAAGTGGGCTGATGGTGGAGGAAGCCATCAATCTCATTAATGGAGGCAATTTCATTTAAAAACTTCAGTTTGATAATTATGTTTTGATCAATTATGTACTACTAATAATTGTAATCATAACTCAATCTAGAAGACATTCTTTTTTTGTTAATCCTCACCTGAGGATATTTTTTTCATTGATTTTTAGGGAGAATGGAAGGGATAGGGAAAGACAGAGAGAAACATCGATGTGAGAGAAACACATTGATTGGTTGCCTCCTGCAGGAGCCCTGACCATGCACAGGCTGGGGAGGAGCCTGCAATGGAGGTGGAACCTGCACCTGAGGTGCGCCGTGCCCTTGACTGGAATTGAAGCTGGGACCCTTTGGTCTGCAGGCCGACACTCGATCCACTGAGCCAAACCTGCCAGCCAGAAGACATTCTTTAATACCTAGAACTGTATGGCACCAGAAAAATTTTGGGGAAATATTAATTTCAATTTGTATCCAATAACTGATCAATAAAAGATTGTGCGGCACAAAATGTCACATGAGGGTAAAGCACTGGAACTGTAAATATGAATTCAGAGGAACGAGGCTCCACACAAACTTCCCATCTGTGAAAACAGGACTTGCTCCTGTGTCTTACGTAGAAATGGCCAGCATCAAACTACGAAGGTGTTTATATTTCATCAATAACATTGGAAAGGCTGGGGTGGCAGTGTCAACCTTTAACATATGCTGGAAACCACTCCCTGTTAGGTGTGCGTCATCGATTGCAGCTGTCAGTGTAAAAGCAGGCGAGGAGTGCATAGCATTATGAATTTTTCTTCTGGAGTAAATAGGCACGTGTTTGAGGCTCACTAGTCCCATGTGTGGTTTAAAATGTGCTGTTATAAGGAACATCTCTAAGTGGCATCAGCAAAAGTGGTTGAGGAAGAACCTCCAAAACCCTCTTCTACTTGAAAGCAGGCGGGCACGGGTGGGATGGGCGATCCGCATTCCCAGAGCTGTGGGCAGCACCAATCCTGCAATGATTTGGGAACTTGCACTGAAGGAAAATGGCTGAATGTCCTAGAGAACAACCAGTTGAGTGGCATTTCTCTGTCTCAGCCCATCTTCACTCTCTTCTGCATGGCAGCCTGTGTTCACAGTGAGCACAGCCAGCGGGAGCCTTGGTGGGAGCAGGAGGGGCTGCGCCGGCAGGCCTCCCGAGCACTGCCCCGTGATCCAGTCGCACGAGCTCCTCTGCAGGACCCCACTCCCCGAGCTGTCCGTGCTGACCAGCGAGGGCTTGACCAGTGTGAAAGCCTTCTCCCTGGGCACTTATTGAAATCAATTACAGACAATTAACAAAATGCTTTTTATCCTCACCTCCTCACCAGAGGCTATTTTTCTCATTGGTCTTTAGAGAGAGTTGAAGGGAGTGGAGAGAGAGAGAGAGAGAGAGAGATCAATTGGTTGCCTCCCACACATATCCCAACCAGGGCCGGGGATTGAACCTGCAACCCAGGTACATACCCTTGACCGGGAAGCGAACCTGAGACCCTTTGGTGCATAGGCTGATGCTCTGCCCACTGAACCATGCCAGCCAGGGTTCTTACAGACAATGTATTAACTTGGCAGCTGCCTGAGATTGTGGTAACAGCTGGGCGCACAGTGGGCTGATGACCAGAAGAGTAAAAGGAGAAGCTGGGCCATGAGGTGCCCAGGCTTTGTATGCCCCCTCATCCCTGGATCCAGAAAGACATACTGTGCCCAGGGCTGGGCGGGTGCTCAGAAAAGATAGGAAAAGACTCAACGCTCTCCCCTCTGGCTGATCTCGAGGCAAGCAGGAAGTGAACAAGCAGGAAGTGAGGCTCAGGCTGAGGTGGGCAGGGCTGGGGATGGTGGGTGCTAGGCCCCTCCAGCAAAGCTGGAGCCGCACTGGGCCACCCTCGCCCGACCACTGCGACCCATGGGCTTCAGCGACAGCAGATATTTTTTCATTGCAGAGTTCACATAATTGGCTTAGAAAAGTCACTACGAACACTGCTGCTGTGAGGAAGCTATAATAGCAGAACCCTGGGAGGCTGAGAATCTGACCCGCAGGGCTGTCATTTTATATTATTTAAAACTAGAGGCCTGGTGCACGGATTCATACACATTGAAAGGAAATTAATTAGAAGAAATATTTTAATATAGCTATTTGCCCTTTCTCTATAATAGAAGTGTCAACCAAATTCACGATTGACAATGACAGATGGAAACACACACATGCCATTGGTGCCATATATATATATATATATATATATAGATAGATAAACTTAATTAGAACTGCTTTCTGATTTAGCTAATCTTTTTCCTGCCCAGTGAAGCACCCCAGCTTCTCTTTCAGGTAATTGTCAGTAACACAGCAGTAAATATCAATATGAAGCAGATTATTATTGTAGATCATCCAGGGAGAACAAAGGGTGAAATATTTAACTGCAGCAGTGTTTGACTATATTTTGCACAGTGAGAAAACCTGAAGTCATTTTCAAGGTCCACCATTTCTTTCTTCTTTTCAATCGGGTCAAGTTTCTAAGCTTTCTAAATCTCCATTTTCCGGCTAATGAAAAGAAAATAGGATTCTACTGAGTCTCCTATCTACCTACTTCAGGACTTCTGTGAGGATCAAATGAGATGAGACATGGGAAAACGCTTCACAGACATTTGGTTAAAGTGTGGAATGTTTCCACCTGTGTTCCTGGGATAAAGAAACTCCAAGGAGGCTAGTTGCTAGGGAGAAGAAGCTGAGTGTTGCTACATGACATCATTACCTGGAGCCTACAGCGATTGTTTCTGGGCTGGGCTGGGCTGTGGGCTGCACTATGGGGTCTTGGCAGTGTTGGCTGTGATTTGGTGGGGTATTGCTCTGGGATGGTGGTGGGGCCTCTGTCACACTTGGGGAAGCCGAGTGTTGGTTTGTCGGTGCCAGGTCTGTGGTGCTGGCCAGTGTGCATCACGGCAGCTCCTGTGTTGAGTGTCTGCCCCCTGGTGGTCAGTGCATGTCATAGAGACCAGTTGGATGGTTGGACACTTAACATATTAGCCTTTTATATATAGATGTCCATTTTTAAGAAAAAAAATTACAAGAAATGCAAAGAAACAAGGATGAATGTATAGACCACACATAGGGGAAGAAAGCAATAAAGTGAAACTCCCCAAGCAGCCATGTGCTGGACTTCCTAGTCCAACCCTTTCCATCAGGGACGCTAGCTACAAAGGAAGTTAACCAGCCTGGAGGCTGGAGGAGAGTGTGAGGAGGTGTCTCCCCACAAAGCAACTGTGGAGGAGTCACATGATGGATACTAGTCTGTTGTTGAACAGCCTCCATGGGAACTGGGAAGGAGATCGCACAAGAACGAAAACCACATGTCATGAACATCCACATAAAACCCTCCCCACATGTCGCTGCTTTGCCTCCAGCTCCACTTTCTACACGTAAATGTCCTCAGAGGGTTAAACTGCCCATCGTGCCTGCTGGCGGCCTGGAGCCAGCTCGTAGGGACTGACGGGGCACCACCCTGGCTCAGGGCCCTCTGCAGGGTGGGGGCTGGGAGAGTGTGGCACCAGCTCCCCACAGACATGGGAAGGCCCGCACTGGGGACCCTCGGGTCTGAAGCTCTTGCCATAACTGGCTCAGCCTCACCCATGCCTCTGCCAGGGAGGAGGCACATGATGCAAACCTGCAGACATGGTAAGCAGAGCAGCAGAGTAGGAAGTACCCGCAGAGAAGGAGCAGGTTAGACAGAAACAGTGCGACTAGATCTTAGGAGCTCAGTTAACTGTCAGTGTAAACTCCAGGAGAACAAACATTCACACTACATTTCTTTCTCAAATGAAAAATGAAGCAAATATTCAAAGTTTCCGTTGTCTGAGCCACGCCCATTTGGAAGGGGGCTGAGGCAAGGGCCCCTGGGAAGGAGAGCATTTCAGGAGCCGGCCTCTCCTTCCACCCAGGTCCTAACCCACCTGCGCACTTCAGACCCAGAGAGCAGAGCAGTCAGCCCAGGGCTTTCCTGGAGGGAGACAGAGGCAAGCCCTGAGGCCCACTAACCTGAGCATGAGAGGTGAGACCTGAAACCGTGAGACTCCCTGTGACTAAGGGACAGTGAGTACCAATCCTCCACCCCCCTGATCAGCTACCCACTTCCTGCCTATCACCTGGCCCCACCCCCTGATCAGGT
The DNA here is from genome assembly GCA_026230045.1 of Corynorhinus townsendii. Taxonomy (NCBI): domain Eukaryota; kingdom Metazoa; phylum Chordata; class Mammalia; order Chiroptera; family Vespertilionidae; genus Corynorhinus; species Corynorhinus townsendii. Next base: position 101,839,405 of record JAPDVU010000004.1, on the reverse strand, counting down.
GCCCTCTAGAGGCCATCATGTAGCCCCACCCCTGATCACATGCCCACTTCTGGCCACCAGGTGGCTCCACCCCCAGATTAGGTGCCCACTTCCGGCCTAACATTTGGCCAGGCACCCTTTTTCTCCTGCCCACTCAGGTGTGACCACCTGCCACCCAACCCTTGAATCCCTGGATGGTTTCTGTTTCCCAGGTGCCATCCCCCTGGTGGGCAGTCTGCCCCTGCTCTGACACCTGTCAACAGTCCCTTTGCCAAAGTCCTCCCAAGAACTCCTTCCTGTTTGCTCTCTTTTGTGTGGGACTCTGACAGCTGGGATTAACAAGGAGAGAGGAGAGCAGTGGCTTGTCCAGGGTCCATGAAAGAGGTCCAGAGGGTCCTGTAAAGTCCCGGGAAAGCTGGAGGCAGGAAGGGTGGTGAGGCCAGGGTTCTGACTAGGAAGCAGAAAGCCCTCAGGGCAAGTGAGGCAGTAGCTGTGGCCCATTGTACAGGCCAGGCTACAACAGCACAGAGAGGGAAAGCGACTTCCTCATGGGCACACAGCAGTGAAAGGGCTGAGCTAGAATTGGAACCTTTTGTTGCCACAGCCTGTAAATCCTTTACCTGTGATCTGTGGGTTAGCACCCTCACCCTGTGGTCTTTTGCTCTGATGGGCACCACCCTTCCCCACAACCCCTTTCTTTCCCTTCTCAATGGGGGCCGCCTCCTGGCAGTTCCTCTGCAGGTTCCTCTGCCTGCAACCTGGGCTCCTGGGCTCCTGGGAGTCTGTGCTGCCCTAGGTGAACAGCAGGTATTCCTTCCCCTGGAGGCGGCTTCTTTCTGTGGCTTCAGTGGAACCCAGGTGGCTGCTGGCCACACCCACCACCAGCCCCCCTCCTTTGTGCAGCTTCTTTCTGTGGCTTCAGTGGAACCCAGGTGGCTGCTGGCCACACCCACCACCAGCCCCCCTCCTTCGTGCAGCGCCCCCCCCCCCCCAGGGCTTCCTCCCCAGCCTGAGTCTCCCAGCCCCTATGTTGTGGAGCGAACACAAGTGAACGACCACTGGAGTCCAGACCAAATTAAAATTTAGGGAGCCTTTAATGCTGGCCGGCTGACTGCTCTCCTTTCTCCTCACAGGGAGTCCAGAGAGCAGCCCCGACCCTTTGTGCAGGACCACTTTTAAGCACATTTACCACATCTTGTTTTTGTAGAGTAAGCAATTTAAGACAAAACAGTTTTTAATGTAAGGGTCATGTTATTGATGACCATGTTATTTACAGGGTCATCCTGTTCTTCAGAAAGCTGACAGTGTTCTATCTTGCAAGGCTATTTTGTGAGGTGCAGCTGGGATTCAAGGCTAAGTCGACTAGGAGGAAGCATGCTCAAAAATTTCTACTCTCTAACATTCCCCACTGGTTTTATGTACATGAGTAAAATCATTGACTGTTTTGGGTTATTGTTGGCGAGGGAGTTATATTGATCCATGAGGACTATAAGCTTGATAGAATTAATTCTCTGCTGAATAAAGTCAGTGGGCCTGTTCACAAGATAAGGGCCCAGAATGAGGGCCAGGACTAATCTTTAGAGGGTTCAAAGAGTCCTGGACTCTCTATTTTGCCTGGGCTGTCTTAAGCCAGGTGTGATGAAGCCACATCGGGATCCCATTGACCTTGACTGCTGTGGGGGTGGCCCTTTCCAGGTAGGAGTCAGTCCTTGTGTGGCAAATTTCTTTACCCAAACAGAGTCACCAGGGTGGAAGAATGGACCGGATCAGAAGTTGGTATGCTTCTGGACTGCTTTCTGGGTGGACTGTAAAGCCTGTAAGAACTTGAGTAAAGATTGGTTATGGATTTCAGGTTTTCTAGATTGGGTTTCCATGTAAGCTGGTGAGGTGGGTAGGTCAGGGTTTGGAAGAGTCACTAGAATCTGTAGAGGCCCCATTGGTTTTAGGGCAGCCTCCCGGGCTGCTTCATCTGCAGCCTCATTCCCTCTTGCTTCTGGGGAGTCCCCTTGTCTCACATAGGTAGAGATGCAAAGACTTAATTACATCTGGTAGTGCTAGTTGGCCCATTGTCCTTGCTCTGCTCATATCTGTCTAACTGCCTAATATATTACCTCAAGGATCCTGGCTCTGAATTCTTTTAGGGAAAATGGACATCAGTGGGCTCTTCTAGCTACTTCCTGCTGAGGTGGGTCAGAGGTTTCTCTCAGAGCTAAGAGATCCTTGCTGTGTGTCAGAGGGACAATGAGGCTTGGGCATAGAAAAAGGTGGGCTTGTGACCTGGCAGAGATAAACTGTAACAAATGGTCTGGTGAAAGGGAAAGAAAACCTTTCAGTTTTAATAACTTCTATTGAAATAGAATTTTTCTCCTCAAAATTACCCCCATGTTTATCAAAAGAGCCGAATCAAGACCAATTTATCTATTGTATTTAATTTGGCCTGATTGTTTGCATAAACATAACAAGGATGGTAACTGACTACCTTTGCCGGAATTTCATGACTGAATCTTAATGTGCCCTGTAGGGCCAGGAAGCCAAGCCATCCAGCTGCCTTCAGGCCTGCCTGTAGTATCTGCTGAGTTAGGTGAAGTCCTCACCTGTAGTGGCTCTACCCGGGCCCATGCCTTAAGCTTCAAGGCCCATCTCAGCCTTCCTATTCATCATGGCTCAGAGTGTGTGGGGGTCTTGCAGGGACGCAGAGGTGCCCTTATTACTCCCCTTCTACTCTGACCAACCACTAGTGATGGTAGGGTATGGGCCTGATGCTCCAGCACCAGCTATTTTCAGGGCTACCAAGCAGGATACCAGGTACCATTCTCTATGGCACTCTTATTGGCTTCAAGTCTTCAGAGTTCAGGCAGGGCTCTTTAAAACATGATACTCCAGTCAAAGTTTCTGGTTAATAAAACTACTATTGGAAACTGGTCTTATTGCATTTATGCAAAGAAATGTATTGCCATGATTTATTTATTAAGTATTGCAAAATTTCGGAGGAATTGTATAAGGAGAAAAATATACTGACCTGCTTTAAGATAGAATTTTCCTTGCCAGTCCTTTTTATGGACTTTCCAAAGTAATATTTTCTGAACAAACAGTAACTGTTAGATTTCTTTTCTCAGTCCCTCCCTAAGTACTTTGGCAAAACTATTTACCCTCTGTTTAGGGAGGCAGAATGTAAATTATTTACTCTTCCTGACTTACTGGCCTGTATTATTTGATTTCCTTTCAACATTTCTCTTCTCCTTCTTATTGCATACACAACCTTAATAAATTTTACACTTCCAAATTAGCCTTCAAACCTTCTTTCCATGTCCTTTAAAAATGCATAACCATGCCTCAGACCTTCTACTCAGTATTCCTTATTCTTTGAAACCTTAAAAGTAAACAGACAGAATTTCTTAGATTAACATTTATGACTTAGACCTTCTGTGATAAAACTAAGAGCAGGTAAAAATATTTCTTTTTGAGAGAGAGAGATTTTTAAAACTTAAACTAGTTGTAACATTAAAGATATTATATCTTAAAGTTCCTTTGCTGATTATTCAACCACCACCCAAGAAGTACCCAGTAACCCTGCCCTGCCAGGCTCAGACAATGAGATTTTCTTTATGTGTATTGGAAGGGTTAAAAAGAAGAAAACGGGGCAGAGGAAGATCCACTGTGTTTTGCAGAAAGCCTTGAGTCTAGCATAGTTCAGATAAGCAAGAAACCGAGGACGCCAGCAGAGTGGGTTGTAGCCAGCAAAATCAACAAAAACCTATCTCTCCCTGCTCTCCCCACAATGCCCCCCCTTTTCTGCATTAACCATTTACTCTGTCCTTAGCAGGGGAAATAAGGCAAGTGGTCTGAGATCCTGTATAACTAGGCTTTTTACACTTAAGGAACACCTGCTCTCCCTCCCAGATTTTCCTTCTTTACTCCAAGGCCCCAGAATATCTCAACCTTTACCACTTTCTGATATCTCCAACCATCCCTTGTTCCCCAGCCTAGGGCTTTTCTATCTCAGCAGGCTGAGAGTGAATTCCACCACCTCTACCCTTTATCACACATGTTCCAGAGCAGTTTTCGGCTCTTTTCCTCCCCCAGAGACCCACTGTAAATCTATCAGGAAAGGCAGGCAGGTCGCAGTTCTTGGGACAACATGATTCTCTGTTTGCTAGCAGGGCTGAAAAAGGCAGCCTACAAAGCAGTTAATTATTACTAATCTTAACCCAACAAGCCTTTGTTTAAACTTCTCTGGATTGGCAACCTTCACAAATTTTATACCCTTAAATTAACCCTAGAATTCCAAAATTTTAAACTAACACAGCAAAATTATAAACTAAGGAAAAGCAATTAAAAGTTCTCTACTGTCTTCCCTCTAAAGCAGAGTTTGCACTGTCTTTCACACAGACTCTCACACTTATATTTATACACCAGACAGTCTGAGTTTTTTACTTCTTCTGGGGAGATTTTTGGCAGTCCCGGAGCCACTTGGGATTGTCTGTCAAGATGTCTATCCAAATTTGGATATAAGGAATTTGGTCCGGGTGGCCGGGATTGTCGAAAACGGCATGTTGGACGTTATATGCCAGCCCTTACTTAGATCGGTGGACCGCTCTGGGGAGCCACTCTCTGGGATATAGGAAAGTTGGCCATTCCCGTTCACAAAATTTCTGTAAATCAAAAGCGTTAACGGAGGCTCCGTAGTCATCCGCTTGCCACTTGAATTCCTGAAAATTTTTCAAAAAACATTGCAGGGGAGTACAGATAGAACATGAAGCAGACTGACCCATTCTAATGATAGAGACAATTAGACCACAATAACACAGAATAACAAAGACAATGACAACCAACTGAGGATTGCCGGGCACCGTTGTGCACCGGGATCTGGTCTCAGAAGTAGCGCTGCGTCCAGCCTTCCAGAGACCCTAGATGGGCGCCCACAGAACCAGGAATAAGTTTCTTACCGGTAAGAACCAGATCCAGGCGGCTCTGATCAGAGTCAATCAGGAAATTTAGCAGGTGGGGTCTCCAACCTCTACCAGTCCTGGGGCTGAGGGATGTCTCTCAGAGATCTCCCCCTGGATCAGAGAGTCCAGGGACCCTGGTGGGCTCCGGTCACAGGACCAGGCAAAGGCTGGTTATCTCGTGGGGGCCTCCAAATGTTGTGGAGCGAACACAAGTGAACGACCACTGGAGTCCAGACCAAATTAAAATTTAGGGAGCCTTTAATGCTGGCCGGCTGACTGCTCTCCTTTCTCCTCACAGGGAGTCCAGAGAGCAGCCCCGACCCTTTGTGCAGGACCACTTTTAAGCACATTTACCACATCTTGTTTTTGTAGAGCAAGCAATTTAAGACAAACAGTTTTTAATGTAAGGGTCATGTTATTGGTGACCATGTTATTTACAGGGTCATCCTGTTCTTCAGAAAGCTGACAGTGTTCTATCTGGCAAGGCTATTTTGTGAGGTGCAGCTGGGATACAAGGCTAAGTCGACTAGGAGGAAGCATGCTCAAAAATTTCTACTCTCTAACAACCCCATCTTCCGTCTCTCCCTCCTCATTCACAAGCAGCAGTAACCAGGAGAGGCAGGAATCCTGGGCCTAACAGGAAAATTGATGAACTCTGTCCCGTTGTTAGGGCAATTCCCCGGACTGACCCCAGTATTGGTGGGTGAACCTAGCAGACTCACCTTTTTCAAATTAAGCTTTTCAAGGACAAAAGCCAAGGTGAGCAGCGTGTCCAGGCTCCTCCGCAGCTGAAAGGGTTTGTGCAAGACCCGGAGCGCCCCGCCTCCCCATGGCCCGAGTCCACTCTGAATCCGCCAGGCCAGCTCCCCCTTGGCAGTGGTGCAGAGGGGTGGGGGTGCGCGCAGACTCTCTCTCACACCAGAAAGCCTGCAGCCACAGGCAGTGGGCGCCCCCTACCCTCTCCCCACTCCCCACTCCCCTCCAACATGGCGCCTTCCTCCTTCCACCCCCAAACGCTCCTCTCCCCCTGGGGACAGCGCCCCCCACCCCCGCCAGCGCCCCTCTTCCCCCCCTTCGTTTCCCTCCCCCACAATGCTCCTCTCCCCCTGGGGACAGCGCCCCTCTCCCACTGGGCCCGCAGGTGGGAAGGGCAATGCGGATCTCACCTCCTGGGCTGCTTTTCCGGTAAGCGCGGCGGGGTGGTGGGGGTGACGTTTCCCGAGTGGGGGGCAGACAGTAGAGGGGAGCACTCATCCGCCCCATCTGCAGCTAAGGCTGCTGCAGTGCCCGAGGAGGTGCCGGCCGCGCTGCTGAGCAGGAGGCGGACAGGCACGGGCTCTGGGAGGGAGGGAGGCGGGACTCGGGAGGAGGGGACCCAGGAGGAGGGGCCGGGAGCAGTGACCAACTGAGAAGGGTGAGCCTGTGAGGGTGAGCTGGGATGGAGTGACAGACTGGGAGGGGGGTGGGGCGGGGGGGAAGAGCTGCAGCCCTCCTACCTGAGTTTCGGCTCCTGTAGAGCGACTTGGGGGTCTGAGGAGAGCTTCAGGCTGGACCCCAGGAGGCGGTGCTCAGGGGTCAGCTCAGCCCTCCTGGGAGGGGTCCTTGGTGTCACTTTCACAGCTTATTCCTGGGGCCATCGGGTTTTTTCTTGGGGTTGCTTCTTTTGCTAGAAAATAATTTTCCAGTCATTTTCAATGATCTGTCATCTAAAAGGAAATAAATTTTTGATAATGTTTTGTTAATTGTTTAATATCTGTTTGGCACTCTAGTAACAATGGCTTAGTGAAACAATGCAAATTGGTTTAGGTTTCATTTCACAAAATAGGTTAATAATTTAGTTTTGTTTTTGTACTAAATTGTGCCTGACACATAGACAATAATGAAGTTCATGAATAAGAAATGAAAAACTATTTTCTTGAGATAATGCTTTAAAATATCTTTCACATGTAAGAGAGTAAAAAAAAAAAAGCAAAAAAACAGCTAGGCACCATGCTTGTCCTGCTTTCTGTCTTTACTGTTTTTATTTTCTTTTTTGGTAGTTTGCTAAAGTGATTTAAAAATCAAAGATTTGGCCAGGCCAGTGTTGTTCAGTGTTTGAGCATCAACTCATGAACCAGGAGGGTCACAGTTCAGTTCTACAGTCTCATCATTGATATTTCTCTCTCTCTCTCTCCCTTCCTCTCTCTCAAATCAATAAAAAAAATATATATTTTTTAAAAAATCAAAGTTTTAAACATGCCCAGGTTAAAAAAAAACCCAAAAAAACTCACACAATTGGAACATAGTAATGATCTTGAATGGTCATTTTTCTTCAGCAAACATGTATTATGTGCTCATAGGGTCTACAAAGGTGAATAGGGCAGGTCGAAGTCCCAGCCATAGATCTAAAGCTGTGTGAGGAAAAGCAGACTAGACAATTGAAATTATTTCTGTGTTGTTAAGAAGCATCTTCAGCCCTGGCTGGTTTGGCTCAATGGATACAGTGTTGGCCTGAGGAACGAAGGGTCTCGTGTTCGATTCCAGTCAAGGGCACATGCCCAGGTTGTGGGTTCGGTCCCCAGTAGGGGACGTGCAGAAGGCAGCCATCAATGATTCTCTCTCATTATTAATGCTTCTATCTCTCTCCCTCTTCCTTCCTCTCTGAAATCAAAAATATATTTTTAAAAAAGAATGGTCTTCATGTTGCTCTCTGAAGATATTCTTTCTTTCAAAAAGTGCACTTGGGCATCAGCTTGAAGCCTTAAAGGAAAGGCAACGCATAAGGTTTCTCTTTTGTGCGTCAGCAGTGTCAGGACACAGAATAACAAAAGGGTCCTCCTCTGATATGGTGCAAGGCCAATGGCACAGGGAGTGAGGGGTCAAGGCCAAGCAGGCCCAGCAAAAGCAAACTATTTAGAACAAGCATGTCACACTCAAAGGCTAACAGGGGCCAAATAAACAAGTGTAAGTTTATGCGGGCCACAAACAAACAAAAGCTTTGATTTCCATAGAAACATAGGTTTATTCCGATAGAGACATGCTGAAGACAAAGGGCTGAAATAAATGAGTCATCATTAACATAAAATAATAGAACATTTTAATAAAAATTAATATTTTTATTGAACATTAACTTACCAGACACTGAATAACTGCACAAATTAATAAGCGTAACGCAAATAAACCTATTTTTCTTGTTCTCTGAAAGCAAAATATTTCCTGTTGCGCACACCAAACAGGTCAATCCAAGACTAATGACATGGCCATCGGCTGCTAAAATATTCACTGCTAGTATTAGTGGAGAGAAATGGTGTGCCTGCGTGTAAGCACGTAAGGGAAATGAATGCAACATGATTGTAGTAATCAGTCATTAGCGAACGTTGTAGTTTGTTATTAATTATGTATAATAGGATACTGTAAAAATTAAATTATGAAATTTTTATTACAACATTTCTTACATACTGTTATATTGGCTGGGCTGCAAAAATATTCATTGTGGGCCATGAGTTTGACATGCTTGATTTAGAAAATAAACAACAATGTTTTAACAGCCACAGCCTGGCATCTATTGAGCTAAAGAAACTTTTAAGAAGCATCAACAAAATCATATTACTATAGTGTCCTGTCCTGTCATCAGTCACACTCTTTGGTAACAGTGTGTCCACATTTCAATTACCCACCAATCTTGACTGTGGACAGAAACCACGCCTAATTCACCAGGACATCTCTGGCACCTAACACAATGTCTGGCACAGTAATAAGTGATTAATAACTATTTGCCAAATCAATAAGCAAAGGAATATATGAACAAATCCCACACAGACGTAGAATCTCACTAAAAGAATTGTCTAAGTTAAGAGAAAAATAAAGAAAGAAAAGTTAAGAGCATTTCTTGATTTTTGGATGAAGATGAGAGTTTTGACATGTGACTGACCAATGGTTTTATTATTTCACTAGTGGCCTGGTGCACGAAATTTGTGCATGGGAGGGGGCGGTCCCTCAGCCTAACCTGCACCTCTCCAATCTAGGAGCCATCAGGGGATGTCCTACTGACAGTTTAGGCCCACTCCCCGTGGTTCTCTGCTCTCTGCAGGGCCTGGCTGCTTCGTCGCCGCTGCTGCAACAAAGCCACCATGCCCTGCTGTCCTCTCTCTGTCTGCAGGGCCTGGGAGCTTCACCACCACTATGGGAACAAAGCCGCCACACCCTGCTGTCTGTTCTCTGTCCAGCGGCGGATGAGCATTGTGGCTGGATCCGCCCCCCAACTCACCCCCACCCCCGGTGTGTCTGACAGGACCAGGGATTCCAGCAATGGGGCTGATAGGACCGGAGACTCTGGCAGGGCTGAGGGGACTGGGTGCCACCATCTTGTGGCTATGGGCACCACCATCTTTGTGACAGAGTGACAGTTAATTTGCATATCACCCTTTATTAGATAGGAATATATTTTTACAACTAAGCTTTCTTTATTGTCTATGTAAAATTATTAGTATACATTTTTCCTTGCTTTACTTCTTTTTATGGCTTCTCTATCTGTTTTAGACCTCATCTGAAGGTATTACAGCTGATGGCAATTACTCATCTTATACTATAAAAGGTAGTGTGTCTACGAAGATTATATTTGCAGCAATGTTGAGTTTTACAAAAATTTCAAAATGTTTATTAGATAAGTATCACTTTGTTCTAGTTTAAAGATAATATCATAGTTTATGGTTACTCAACATATGGTAAATAATACTTATCAATCCAAGGCATTCATGATTATATTTTGCCATCTCTCTTCAGATGTGAGAGGTTTGCAATGCAGGAGACAAAACACAAAAAGTCCAGGCGATTAAAAAGGGGAGGTTTTAATCTTGTGCTCCCGGGCGAAATTCGCTGGTCTGAGGGTGGGCCAGGGAAGTTCGTGCCAAAAAGGGGGCATAGGTATTTCTTTTATACAGCTGTTTAGTGAGGGGAGGGCGGAGGGCATGAAAGGTGTGGAATTCCGCCTCGGGCCAGGGGTCTAGGAAGGTGCCAGTTATCTCTGTCACCATCTACCTTGCAGATGCATGCATTGGCTCTGGACTTCCCCCCTGCCTTGACCTAACATTCCAGCCTTTTGGTGATAGGGGGCACTGAAATCATCCTGGCTACTTCCTGCTGACCAGGGGCGAAGAGGGTGGGGGATGTTAAAGGCCAGGGTCAGGCAGAGGCTGGTCGGAGGGCAGCCGAGTGTAGGGGTGGAGTAGGAGCTGGTTTACAGTCACCTGAGACATTTCCGTGATCCGGGAGCAGATGAATCTGAGGAGGCAGGGAGCTAGGGGAAAAAAGACACAGATGAGAATTAGGGGCCCTATCAGGGGTAGGATCCAGGTAGCTAAAGGGCTTTGGAGCCAGGCGAAAAGAGAGTTGTCCCGGGAGTGTCTTGCATGTAATTCTTCACTCAGCTTAGTCAGGGTCTGCACGTTCTGGTCCACCACTCCGGACTTGTTGATGTAGTAGCAGCATTCTTCTTGAAGGAACATGCAGGTTCCTCCTTTTTCTACAGTAAGAAGGTCTAGGGCCTGTTGGTTCTGCAGGGCTATTTGGGCTACTGATGTTACTTGCCACTGCAGGGAGGCTAAGGAGGCAGTAGTAGACTCCAGGGCTATCTGGAGTTTGTCATTGAAATCCTGAGCAGAGATTATGCTATTCCCGAGGGCCCACGCCTCCTCCCCCCCAGCTAGGCCTACCGGGGCAGTGATACTTACCCCCAACATGACAGGGAAGAAGGCAGCCCAGTGGGCCCGGGGGTGGGATGAAGGGAGCAACCAGGCAAGCTCCGACTCTCCATACAAGGCTAGTTGGGGAACTACTGTGACTACGAAGCAAGGCCCGGGGTCAGAGGAGTTTATGCAGTTGCTTAAGGTGTTGTTGCACCAAAAGAAGGTACCCAGGCTGGCCTTGGTGGGACTGGCTGCAGTGTGGTTTTGGTACAGTTCCAGGTGACCCGTCCCACAGTTACCGGGTTGCTGGACTGGTAGCATATCCGCGGGGGCAAGGTGGGTTCTGGAGTTTCGGGTTCCCAGAGGGGAATGCCAGCCAGGGGAGGCTGACATTCACCGTGTCCTTGGGTTCCTGGAGGAGTCATGAGTGGGACAGCAGCCAGCAAAGGTCTTTGGAGAGAGACACATAGAAAGCAGTGCGAGACATTGGGCAGGGTGCGGGTCTCGTTAAGGAATAGTAGAGTGTGTTGGATAAGTTGGAGCCAAAAAGACAGGACTTCTACCCAGGGGAATCAGGCAGCTTCCCTTTAAGGGAATGTTCAGCCTGTAGGATGCTGTTGGAGATCTGGATTTGGGCATCCTGGGCCATGACATATTCCCGGGAGATGTAAATGGTCCCTGAAGGGGTTGAGCTCCAACCACCCCCATATAGTTTTCCCATAATGCCCGCAACCCATCGCTGGTCCCAGGGGTCCCGGACCCTGATGTTGAAGGTCCTGTTCTTCCAGAAAAAGGGGCCAGACCTGACCTCATTGTAGGCATCATGGATGACACACCCTGACCAGCGGCAACCCCCATAGGTGTTGACGTCTCAATTACACCTGTCTGGGTTCCGTTGGTCGTAAGCAAAACAGGCCTATGGTCGGCCACTGTTGGACACTGACTGGAGGTCGATAGCAATCAGGATCTCCGCCTGGCATCCGACCAGAGGGCAGTCCTGAGATCTCACCTGCTGGGTGACTTGTGTGCTGTCCTGGTCGTAGGTTTCACAGACCTTGAACCTCCACACATAAGCAGGTGGGGGTGGGTGTAGGTTGCCCAGGGCTGGGAGGAGAAGGAGGAGGGAGAGGGCAGCTAAGGTGGACCTTAGTGGGGCCCAACACCTCACATTTATAGAATTCATGCTGCTCCGGGGTCCTCTTGAGTCTGGAGAGATGGTGCCACAATGGATCGCCAAGTAGTTTGGCTGCAGTGGGGGTTGTGAGGATTACTGTGTGAGGTCCCATCCACCTGGGCTCCAAGGCCTTGGGATGTAGATTCTTAAGGAGGACTGAGTCCCCCGGCTGGAGGGCTGGTCCTCGGGAGCCTTGGTTGGCTGGTTCTGGCCTGGGCAGAAACCTGTCAGCGTGTTCCCGGAGTAGCTGCCTGAGCCTTGGGAAGGGCGATCTTGTTATATATGAAGATCCATCCCTCGGGACCAGAAGAGCCTCCCCATTGTAGGAGTTTATTTTTTTCTTCTTCTGTATACTGAGGGGTAATGGAGGGAAGGGAAAGGAACAGGACTGGGGCTGGGGATCCTCCACCCTGAGTTAAGCCTCTGGCCACTGCGTCTGCTTGGGCGTTTCCCGTGTAACCATCGAGGAGTCAGTCTGATGGCCTCGGCAGTGCATAATGGCTACCTGGGAGGGAAGCTGTAAGGCATCAAGTAAGCGGGTTATGAGTCTAGCGTTGATAATAGGTGAGCCTTTAGTGGAGAGAAAGCCCCCCTCCCTCCAAATAACCGCGTGGCAATGGGCTATCAGAAAGGAATATTTGGAGTCTGTATATATGTTTACCCTCCTCCCTTTGGCCAGATGCAGGGCCCTCGTCAGCGCAATGAGCTCAGCCTTTTGAGAGGTGGTACCCTATGGGAGCCGGGCTGCCTCCAGGGTCCGCTCAAATGTTACTACCGCATAGGAGGCTTTCCGACATCTCTGGGGGTCTAGGCACGAGCTTCCATCCACAAACAGAGTTAAGTCAGGATTAGAGAGAGGAAGATCTGAGAGTCCCGCCCGAGGTTGAGTGAGGGCCTCGACGAACTCGGGGCAGGAGTGTATTGCCACAGGTTGGGTGGAGGCAGTGGGAAGGAGAGTGGCCAGGTTCGGGGCTGGGGACTGAGTTAGGGAGATGTCAGGACTCTCGAGGAACAGGAGATGAAGTTCCTGCATGCGAGAGGGGGCAAAGAGACATAAAGATCGGTGGGACAGAAGATCCTGTAGCTTATGGGTGGAGAAGACCTGTAAAGGTTGCTGGAGGCAAATCCTCTGGGCCTCCTTGATGAGAACAGCAGCTGCAGCCAGAGCCCAGAGGCAGGGCTGCTATCCCCAAACCATGGGATCAAGCTGTCTGGATAGGTAGGCTACGGGGGTGAAGGCTGGCCCTAAGGGCTGGGTGAGGACCCCCGTAGCTATTCCCTGTCTTTCATCAGTAAATAGTTGGAAAGGCTTAGAGTCATCTGGGAGAGAGAGAGGAGAAGATGCCAGGAGGGCATCCCGGAGCTTAGAAAAAGCCTGGCGAATGAGTGGGGAGTGAGGAGAGGGGGCCTACTGGTGTTTCTTTAGCGGCCTGGTATAGAGGCTTAGCTAGGAGAGCAAAATTTGGGACCCAATGGCAGAAGAATCCTAGAAGCCCTAGAAAGGACAAGATCTGTTCCACAGAAGTGGGAGGCTGTAGGTCTCATATTGCCTGTGCTCGGTCAACTGTCAGTCCTCAGGAATTGGGTGTCAGACAGATCACCAAGTAAGTGATGGTAGGGGCCGATAGTTGCGCCTTGGCAGGGGACACATGGTAGCCTTTGTCCCCTAGAAAGTTGAGGAGGCCAGCTGTCTGCCTCCGAGAAATGTCTAAAGAGGGGCTGCAGAGAAGGAGATCATCTACATACTGGAGAAGAGTGCTGGGTTCTAATGAGCATTGTTGGAGGTCTCTGGCTAAGGCCTGGCCAAACAGATGAGGGCCATCTCTGAACCCCTGGGGCAAAACCATCCAGGTGAGTTGGCGGGATACCTGCTGGTCTGGGTCCTCCCAAGTAAATGCAAACAGATGGTAAGAGTCTGGATCCAGAGGGATGGTAAAGAAGATGTCCTTGAGGTCGAGGACCGAAAAGTGGGTGGTACCAGATGGGATGTGGGAAAGGAGAGTGTAAGGATTGGGGACCACCAGGTGGATGGGGACCACCACATCATTGATTAGTCGGAGGTCCTGCACCAGCCGGTAGGTCCTGTCTGCCTTCCTAACGGGGAGGATAGGAGTGTTGCAGGGAGAGTCGATAGGTATGAGGAGACCCTGCCCCAGAAACCGAGTAATGAGGGGTTTGAGCCCTCGGCGATGAGTTAGGGAGATAGGAAACTGGGGATGGGAGGGAACCGAGGTGGGGTCCTTAAGTCTGATCCTGACTGGGGTATGGTGTCTAGTAACAACTGGGGTAGAGGTATCCCATATTTTGGGTTGACAAGGGATGCAGGCAGTGGGGGATCAGTGTTCCCGTGAAGGGAGGGGGCCAGGAGCGGAAGAAGCAGGGAGGCTGAAGGACTCCGAGTGAGCTGCAGAGTGGCCCCTAGTTTGGTGACGATATCTCGTACTAAAAGGGGCATGGGGCACGAAGGCATGACTAGGAACGAGTGGGTTATAGGGCTATCATCGAGGAGACAGGGAAGGGGCCCGGTGGCCAGGTGGATTTGCTGTCAATACCCATGACCAAGATCGTGGAAGGGAAGAGTTGCCTGGAAAAGGAGGGCAGGACAGAGAAGGTAGTCCCCGTATCAATCAGGAAGGAGATCTGCTTACCCACTACCTTGAGCTTTACCCTGGGCTCGGCAAGTGTGTTGGGGATTGGTGATTCTGGGCATCTTCAGTCTTCAGCCAGTCCCAGCATGGCCAGGGGCAGGTCATTACCTGGAAGGGCAGCCTCTCTACACTGAGGTGCAGAGGGCCTGTCACTTTCCCAGGGGCAGTCACTTTTCCAGTGGCTATTTTGACTGCATGCCAGGCAGGGCTTGGTTGGAGCCCGGGGCTGGGGACACTGCTTTGCCCAGTGGCCCTCATTCCTGCACTTGAAGCATCCTTCAGGTGGCGCTCGTCCTCTTGTTGCACCCCCACCACGCACAGTCCCCTTTGGACCATGCATGGCTGCCGTCAGCCTCAAGGCTGCTACCAAGGCTTGAGTTTGCAGAGTCACCTTTTGTCGAAGGAGGGCTTCCTGATCCAATTCTTCCTGCTCCTCACAGGCATTAAAAACCTTAAATGCCATATTCACTAGATCCCGAACAGGAGTCTGAGGACCATCCTCCACCTTTTTAAATTTCTTTCGAATATCTGGGGCTGACTGCGAAATGAAGTGAGTGGCTAAAACTGTCGCTCTGGCCAGGGACCCAGGGTCCAGACGAGCATATAAGGTCAGAGCCTCAGTCAGCCTGTTAAGGAAGACTGCGGGGTTCTCATCTGGTCCCTGAGTAACTTCTCTCAGCTTATCAAAATTAAGTACCTTGTGGGAGACAGCCTGTAGGCCGGCTATCAGGCATTGGAGCATCTGGTTGCAACATCGGCACCCGTCTCACCCTTCGGGGGTATCTAGTTGGTACTCACAGCCTGGTTCCTGACGAGGAATGGCCTGGGCCCCCACCGGCATAGAGGCATCTGTAAGGTGGATCTGATCTACGTGGTCTGTTGCTGCTCCTAAGACCCTTTCCCTTTCATCTGATGTTAGGGTGGAAGAAAGAATGACATGGATGTCATGTTGGGTGAGGTCATAGGCCTGAGAAAGGTATTGAAATTCCTTGACAAACACTGTGGGGTTGGCGGAAAAGGGCCCCAGTGGCTTCTCAATCTGGGAGAGATCCAACAGAGAGAAGGGAACATGGACCCTGACCACTCCCTCAGCCCCTGCAACTTCCTGGAGGGGGCAGAGGAGAGGAGGAGCCCGGGAGTGGGTGTGCCTGTGGAGTAAGGAGGCGGACGAGTCAGAGGGGAGGAAAGATTCTCAGGGGATTCAGATAAGGCGGAATGTGGAGGGGTGTCGGTAGGCAGAGGGGGTTTCTCGTGAGCTAGGAGAACCTGGGCTGTGGAACAGGAGGAGCAGAGTGGGGGATGGGAGCACAGATAGAAAAAGGCCTGGACATATGAAACCTCGGGCCACTTCCTGGCTCGTTGGCAAAAATTACTGAGGTCAGTTAGGATGCTGAGGTCGAAAGTCCCGTTTTCAGGCCATTTTGTTCCATGGTCCAATTCATACTGAGGCCATGCCACGTTACAGAAGTAAATGAGGTGTTTAGGATGTAGATCCTGGGACAGGCCTAGCTTAGCCAGATTGGTAAGGAGACACCCTAGAGGTGTCTTAGGATCAGATTTGGATTTTTGATTGCCCATACTGAAGCCTAGGGTCAGTAGCGAAGGCCCAAGGACAGGCGTCCCAATCGTTGAGCCAAGGCTATGGACAGGGAATCAAGGGACAGCAGAGGACGTCTCCTCTACCCCCTGGGGTCCAGAGGGAGGCCCAAAGGCTGGAGAACTGAGGCGGGGGGGGGGGGCAAGAACCTCTCCACTGCCTTCCCAGGTTCAGAACCCCTCCTGGAAGGGCTCGGAAGGCAATCTCTGATGCGGGCTGCGGTTTATGGACAGAGATGCTGGAAGAACAACTGCTAGGAATCAATAAGGGCTGGGACTTACCTGCTGACACTGCCGAGCCAGGAGGAGACAAGAGCCGGGGGTACCCCGGACCGCACACAGTCAAATGGGATACTCGCACCCCCTCCCAGATTTGGCACCAGATGAGAGGTTTGTGACGCAGGAGACAAAACACAGAAAGTCCAGGCGATTAAAAAGGGGAGGTTTTAAACTTGCGCTCCTGGGTGAAATTCGCTGGTCCGAGGGTGGGCCAGGGAAGTTGGCGCCAAAAAGGGGGCATAGGTACTTCTTTTATACAGCTGTTTAGTGAGGGGAGGGTGGAGGGCATGAGAGGTGTGGACTTCCGCCTCGGGCCAGGGGTCTAGGAAGGTGCCAGTTATCTGTCACCACCTACCTTGCAGATGCATGCATTGGCTCTGGACTTCCCTGCACCCCCCCCCCCCCGCCCCCCTCGCCTCGACCTAACAAGATGAGCTAATATGCCTTTTAGAATAAAAGCACAATATAAGCAGGTAATGTGTCAGCCAGTAAAATATTTCTTTTTTCTTCCTTAACTACTGAAGCAACAGTTCCAGTTACCTGCTACTGAGTAACAAATCGCACCAAAGCTGCAGCTTAAAGCAGCAGGATTGGGGGACAGGCTGCGGTGCTGCTGGTTCTTGCAGGTGGAGAAGGTGGGCTGCCCAGACATGGCTGTGCACATGCTCCTGGTGAGCTGCCAGCCTCCCTCTGGGTGCCCATGTCCCTGCCCTGTAGCTCCTATAAGAACGTGGTTTTGCAGATTCCTGCAGTCATTGTGAGTGTGAAGTCTGTGTTGCCTTTGTTTCCTGCCCCTGAGTCTGGAGATAAATGTGTGAAAACTCCAGGAACTGTGGCAGTCGCACTAATACAGGCTTACTCTGCCCTCTGTGCCTCTGACTTCACAGAAACGGCCAACCACACATCGCATTCACACACAGCCCTCTTTAAGGACACACCATGTATACAAGGTAAACTTGGAGAAATCTCACCATGGAACTTCTGTGTGGCAGAAGACACTTTGGTATAAAAATCTCTAGGAAAACATGATTCTAAAGGAATAGAAATGGAGTGAGAGTGTAAGTGCAGTACGTTTGTGGGTAGAGCCTGTTTTCTCTGTTCCTCAAGGGCAGGTGAGCAGGGTGTACTGCCCAATTGCAGCCACACCTCCATCGTGGCCACAGGCGAGCATCAGGCGAACCCCAGAGGCTGGTCAGCTTATACTCTCCCCCCTCATCCCCTGGGAGTACAGAGGGATGAGGTGCTCTGTGTCCTGTAGGCCTGAGGAGGTGAGAGCAGAGGAAGGGGGAGAGGACACAGCCTTGTCAGGGTGCTAATTGGTTTGTTTGTAGTGTCTTCATTTCATGTTGTTTTATTAACCTGTATTTTTACTAGGAAATCACCCAAGTCCTCCAGGTTCCCAGGTTGATGCAATGGGTTTCTCTTATTTTACTTGTAATTTCTCCTCTTTCTAGTTTTCTACAGAATTGTTACAGTTAATGAACAAATATTGAGACATTATTGTCAACTTAAGTCTACCTTTCATTTAGGCTCCCATAGTCAAGGCTCAGTCTCAGTCCTGACACCTCATTAAATTACTCTCCAGTCTTCCCACTGGTTGGGGTGTTATGCTAGGACACGAGAGCAGGGGAGAAATGCGCTGCCAGGGTCCGTGCTGTGTAGCCCGCAGGAACTGCATGGGGAGGCATGTGGGCAGCTCTTACACATGCAAAGTGATAGGAGTCCGTCATAACTTAGAAAGGTCGGCTGGTCACAGTGTGGAGGTGGGACTGGACAGAGGGGACAGGAAGCCGGGCAGTGGGACGGCTGGTGAGCGTGGTGCCGGCCGAGCTAAGGCAGGACAGGGTTGGCAGAGAAGCAGGGTGTGAGGACCAGAGAGGCGTGGTCAGCACTGTCCTGAGGATGGAGCCCGCACGGGTGTGGGAGCTGGTGCCTAGAGGGACTGACTGGCCATTCGGACCACAATAGGAGAGCTCATTCTGCTGAAAGGAGACTATTTGCTAACCTCTGTGTTTATCGGCCATCGAAGGAAGGAAGGACTAAGAAGGGAGGGGGGAGAGTGCTGGTCGCACGCTGGGCAGCAGCCAATGGCACCACCTCACTGCGACATCCCAGCCACCCAGTGGGAGCGTCATTCCCTCTGACAGGGGAGACCGAGGGTCCATTTCTCTGCCTGAAGCCGCACAGCCGGGAGGTGTTGGGGCCAGAAGCGGGATCTGTGCTGTTGGGCTCCACTCGGAGCCTCTAGGAAGCTCTGGGCAGGTGAGGCCTCTGGAAGGGGCTGGGCAGAAGCAGACCCGCGCTGTGGCCAGGAGCACAGATTTCAACCCCCAGAGGAGCCTGGCCCGTGGCGCTGGGGCTGCATCGTCCTATCATCAGGAGGCCCCAGTCCCATTCCTGGTCAGGGCACGGCCCAGGTTCAGGCTTGGTCCCCGGTATGGGTGTGCGGGAGGCAGCTCATTGGTGTTTCTCTCTATCGATGTTCCTCTCTCCCTTTGTCTCTCTCTAAAATCAGTTAAAACATAACAAAACAAAACACGCTGGAGGCAGGGAGTAGGAGTGGTAATGGTGAGATGGCTGGAATTTGCAGGGTGAGTACCAGAGAGGAGGGTTTTAAGCAGAAAAAGAGTCTCCAAAATGTCATGAAGATTCTTCTTGATTCTTTGGTTGAGCACCAAGCTGCACATACATGGATGAGATCCCGAGGCCTGGAAGGACACGACTGAAGACCAAGCCTCTCCTGGGAGGCGGGAGCCCTCAGGCTTGGGAATCCCTCCTTGTGGGCCGGGCGCAGAGACTCCCTGAGGACGAGTCCCCCGGAGAGAGCTGGGACCGGTCATGGCTGCTCTAGAGGCTCCTGGACTTATTTTAAAAGCAAGCCTCAGACAGACCATGTCTGTCTGAAATTTAATAAGTTGTTGCCAAACGAAGCACAAGATCTACGGAAACCCGTCTGGATATGGCTGCCTCAGGATGAACAGCGTGGCATGCAGCACCCAACAAAATACTAGACACGAAGAAGCCAACGTGTGACTGATCTTCAAAAGAAAATAGTAGAAACCAACACAGAATGACAGGGTTGATGAAAAACCAGCCCAGCATTTAAAAGTCCATTCAGGTGTTTATAACAAACATAAAAATAAACAAAAATGAAAGAAAGGAAGAATGTATGTGTAAAAAATCTAAAATCCAAAAGCTTATGCCTGTTGATGGGATCAACAGTAAGTTGTGTGTTGTGGAAATGAGAGATTTGTGACCTGGGAGACATGGAAACAGCAACTAAAGTACAGCGTAGATGAAAACGCAAAAAGGCTGCCTCCTCTTCCTCTCAACAGCAATCTTTATAAGACAGCGGTCTCTCCAAAGGCCTAAAGCTTTATACCCAAGGCCCAGGAGGAGAGGAGAGGTGGGAAATGTCAGAAAGCAGACCATGTTCACAGGAGGGCTGCCCTGCTTGATGATTCATTCAGGCTGAAGGGAGAGTGAACAGGCGCCCCACTGTTGGGACTGGCAGCCAGGACTGCAAGGGGCAGGCACACAAGGGGCCTCCCTGCACCCGGAGGCATTGGAAGCAGAGGCAGAGCCTCTACCAGCCAGTGGAGCTGAGGAGGCCCCCGCGCGGCACCCCTGGCAGGGGGTACCAGTGGGCACCAGCCTGTCTGGGGCTGCTGCAGGGGTGGGAGCCCCCCTCTCCCATTGCTCCTCCCACGCGTCCAATCCACTCAGGGCATAGACAGCCCTGTTATTAGAAGGGTTTTTATTTTATTCACACACACACACACACACACACACACACACGACACGACACGACACGACACGACACGCGCGGTGAATGAGACATGCCCCTCCTCAGGCTCGGCCCCTCCTGTGGGGCCAAGGGAGGGAATGGACCCTGGAGCCTGGCGCCCCTCAGCCAGGAAATGGCTGGCTGCCCCTCACAGCTCCCAAACCCTCCACTGCAAGCCCTGCAAGCCGGGTTTCCCTGTTTCCTATGACACCGGCACCCGGAAAGCCTGGGGAGCGGCGCCCCCGACCCGCCGCCTGAGGCGGGGAGGCTGGCGGGACTGGCAGCAGGTGCCCCAGGAACATTACTGCCCCCTCCCCTGGCGCGGGGGCCCTACTGCCCCCACTCACTGCCTGTCTCCCTAGTTACTTCTCTGTCTGGACCCCGAGGTTCTGGCCTGGGCACTTGGGTAACGATACAGAATCCCAGCTCCCCACTCCCGGGCGAGGGGTGGGGGCGGGGGGGGGGCGGGGGACGCAGGCCAAGCATTAGCCCCCAGGGACGTGACAACCGGTTGCGCTTCTGCCCTGACAAAGGCCTGGAGTGACTGTTCCTGGGGGAGCCGGCTCAGTGGGACTGGTGGGGTGAGGGCGGAGGGGAGGGTGGCCTCGGCGCTGGCAGGGCCGCTGGGATCCCCAACAGCACAGGGGCTGGACCTCAGACAAGTCAGAACAGAGTTCTTGAGCCACCCCTGCTTCCCGGGTTGCCCCGCTGAGGTCCGGGCATCAGAAACCCAGAGGCGGAAGGAAGGTGGGACATTTGCTAGTAGATCTGCCGCCTCTTGGGAAGGTCTTGAAGCTCCTTCGAGGTTCCTCGCCTGTAACACTGGGTTGAGGAGCCCGGCATCCCTGTTCCCCACAGTTAGGAGCCAGCTGGGACGACGCACTTGACCTGCAGTGGGATGAAGGGCTCCGGACATGAACACCAGGGAACAACCTGTCTCGGCTTCTATTTCACTCTTCGGCCTGTAGTGCTCTTTGCATTGTGTAAAAACGTTTTTACAATCTCTTGTACATTTTAAGGCATCTCAATGCTTTTAGAAATAGCGTGGGTGTGGAGTAAACATAAACATTTTTTATTGTTAATCCTCATTAGAGGATATTTTTTCCCCATTGCTTTTCAGGGAGTGGAAGGGAGAGAGGTGAGAGGAGAGAGGAGAGAGGAGAGGGGGGAGAGAGAGGGAGAGGGAGAGGGAGAGAAATATCAATGCGAGACAGAAACATGGACTGGTTGCCTCCCCCACTCACCCTTTCACCCGTTCTGGGGTCAGGGAGTGAACCCACAACCCAGGTACATGCCCTTTACTGGGAATTGAACCTGTGACTCTTTGGTGCTCAGGCCGACACTCTAACCACTTAACCACACCGGCCAGGGCAAAAGATAGACAAACATTTTAAAAAGCTATAACCTGCTCCCAATCCCTCTCTCATGATATTTTTGAGCTAATGGCCTACCCAAATAGTAGAACAGCCTCATTACAAACACGATTTTCAGAAAGGCCAACCTGTGGCCTTTTCTTAGATACCACAAAACATCAGAAAAGGAGGATGGCAATATACAGATGGAGAATACATGGAAGTAGAGCATTTTCTCTGGTATGCTAGAGAATTAGATAATTCTCTGTTCCTAATTCATTTCGCAGTAAAAGGAACTGGCCTCTTTGGAGAAAGAACTGATAAAGCTTTGGGTGACAGAAGGTACAGGTGAGTTAAGGTGCCAGAAAGCAAGGAATGCATAGAGACTGGTGGAGGCATCGAGGGAATTTACTGTCCAACCTCGAGGAATTTAAACATCAAAACAACCTGCTTACTATGGATTTTAGCACATTGCACAACAAAAAGTGTACCAATACACACACACACACACACACACACACACACACACACACACAAAGAGAGGAAAAAGGAAAAGTCTCTTTTTCAGAAGACTATTGGGTGAAAAAATGTGTAATTAATGATAATATTATAAAATCACTTTTTTTTCAATCACTGATATCATAATTTATTCAGGCAAGAATTATCATTGGGTCTATAGCATTGATTGCAAGTTTATTGGGGAGCAGACTATTAACAAATTCAAAGTATTTTTTAATAATGTATAAATCTAGTGGGAGCACCTTATTAAGTTAGCAAACTCTGCATTCTACTTTTTAAAAAAATCTTTATTGTTGAAAGTATTACATAGGTCCTCCTTTCCCCCCATTAACCTCTTACAGCTGCTCCCCTCCCCACCCCAGGCCCTCACCACCTCATTGTCTGTGTCCAAGGGTGATGCATATATGCATACAAGTTCATTGGTAGATCTCGTCCCACCCTGCCTTCCCTCTGAGGGTCAGCAGTCTGTTCATGCTTCTACGTCTCGGGGTCTATTTTTGTTCATCAGTTTATTTGGTTCATTAGATTCCACATATGAGTGAGATCATGTCATACTTATCTTTCTCTGATTGGTTTATTTTGTTCAGCATTATACTCTCCAGGTCCCTCCATGCTGTTGCAAATGATATGTACCAAAGTTTTTTTATCCATTAATCTGTTAATGGGCACTTGGGCTTTTTCCAGAACTTAGCTATTGTAAATGACGCTGCTATGAATGTAGGGGTGCGTATATGTTTTCTGATGAGGGTTTCAGGTTTCTTAGATATATTCCTAGAAGAGGGATCACTGGGTCAAATGGGAGTTCCTTTTTTTTGAAACTCCATACTGTTTTCCATAGTGACTGCGCCAGTCTGCATTCCCACTAGCAGTGTACAGGATGGATTCTCTTTTCTCCACATCCTCACCAACACTTGTCATTTGTTGATTTGTTGATAGTAGCCATTCTGACAGGTGTGAGGTGAAACCTCATTGTCATTTTGATTTGCATCTCACAGATGATTAGTGACTTTGAGCATGTTTTCATATGTCCCTTGGCCTTCTGTATGTCCCCTTTGGACCAGTGTCTATTTAGGTCCTTTGCCCATTTTTACATTGGATTGTGTGAAAGTTGTGATAGCCATATCCTGCGTGGCTTGGGTTCAGGACCTGGAGAAGGGCTGCACACAAATTAAGAGACTAGACAAGAAATATGAATTTGGAAATCACAGGGGGCCAGGCAGAGCCCCAACTCAAGTGGAAGGGCTTCACTGGTGTCCAGGCCCTGCCAGCTTTATATTCAATTTTGGATACATATATTACCCTTATTCAGGCAGGCAATTCCAGTAGCAGACAGACTATCTTAAAGGTCAGTAAATATTAGTAATGATTTACTTTGAGACTATTAGGTCAGGAAATTGCTTGAGCCACCATTGTCTCGACTAAACAATCAGTGCATAGTTATTAGCTCTTGCCAAAGCTCAAGGTCCATCAGCCTTCTGGGTTCCTTGTCTACACTTTCCTGTTAGTGTAGACAATGGGTGGCTTCCAGCAGAATTGTTTGTCTTCCTTTTGTTAAGTTGTATGAGTTCCCTATAAGTTTGGAGATTAACCCCTTATAGGATGTATTTTTGGCAAATACTGTTATGTTCTTCCATATAGTGGGCTCTCTTGTTACTTTGCTGATGGTTTCTTTTGCTGTGCAGAAGTTTGTTTGTTTGTTTTTCAATCTTTAATTTCTTTATTTATTAAGGTATTACATATGTGTTCTCATCCCCCCATTAACCCCCTAAACCTCTCCCCCTCACTCATGCCCTCACTCCCTGTTGTCTGTGTCCACTGGTTGGGCTTATATGCATGCATACAAGTCCTTTGGTTGATCTCTCCCCCTTATCCCCACCCTTCCCTACCTTCCCTCTGAGGTTTGACAGTCTGATCACTGCTTCTCTGTCTCTGGATCTGTTTTTGTTCATCAGTTTATGTTGTTCATTATATTCCATAAATGAGTGAGATCATGTGGTATTTATCTTTCTCTGACTGGCTTATTTCACTTAGCATAATGCTCTCCAGTTCCAACCATGCTGTTGCAAATGGTAAGAATTCCTTCTTTTTTACTGCAGCATAGTATTCCATTGTGTACATGTACCACAGTCTTCTAATCCATTCATCTGCTGATGGCCACTTAGGCTGTTTCCAAATCTTACCTATGGTGAATTGTGCTGCTATGAACATAGGGGTGCATATATCCTTTCTGATTGGTGTTTCTAGCTTCTTGGGATATATTCCTAGAAGTGGGATCGCAGGGTCAAATGGGAGTTCCATTTTTAGTTTTTTGAGGAAACTCCATACTGTTCTCCACAGTGGCTGCACTGCATTCCCACCAGCAGTGCAAAAGGGTTCCTTTTTCTCCGCATCCTTGCCAACACTTGTTTGTTGATGATAGCCATTCTGACAGGTGTGAGATGATACTGTATTGTCATTTTGATTTGCATCTCTCGGATAATTAGTGAATTTGAGCATGTTTTCATATGTCTCCTGGCTTTTCTTCTGTCTTCTTTTGAAAAGTATCCATTTACATCCATAGCCCATTTTTCCTTTTGTTAAGTTGTATGAGTTCCCTGTAAATGTTGAGATTAAACAACATTGATAACATTGGCAAATATGTTCTCCCATTCAGTGGACTTTCTTGTTGTTTTGTTGATGGTTTCTTTTGCTGTGCAAAAGCTTTTTATTTTGATGTAGTTCCATTTGTTTATTTTCTCTTTAGTTTCCATTGCCCTAGGAGAAGTATTGGTGAAGAAATTGCTTCAGCATGTGTGAGATTTTACTGCCTATGGATTCTTCTAGTATTTTTATGGTTTCCCATATTATGTTTAAGTCCTTTATACATTTTGAGTTTGTTTTTGTGTATGGTGTAAGCTGGTGGTCTAGTTTCATCATTTTGCATGTGTTTGTCCAATTTTCCCAATGCCATTTATTGAAGAGACTGTCTTGACTCCATTGTATGCTCTTGCCTCCTTTGTTGAATATTAATTGGGCATAGTGGTTTGGGTTGATTTCTGGGTTCTCTATACTATTCCATTGAACTATATGTCTATTCTTGTGCCAGTACCGGGCTGTTTTGGGAACAGTGGCTTTGTAATACAGCTTGATATCTGGTATTGAGATCCCACCTACTTTGTTCTTTCTCAGGATTGCTGCAGCTATTTGGGGTCTTTTTTTATTCCAAATGAATTTTTGGAACGTTTGTTCTAGGTCTGTGGTATTTTAATGGGGATTGCATTGAATCTATAGATTACTTTGGGTAGTAAGGACATTTTGATGATGTTGATTCTACCAATCCATGAACACGGTATGTTCTTCTACCTCTTTATGTCTTCCTTTATCTCTTTTTTCAGTGTCCTGTAGTTTTCCACATATAGGTCTTTTACCTCCTTAGTTAAGTTTATTCCTAAGTATCTTAATTTTTTTGGTGTGATGGTAAATGGGATTGCTTTTTTAGTCTCTCTTTCTGTAAGTTCACTATTGGTGTATAGAAATGCCATAGATTTCTTGGCATTAATTTTGTATCCTGCTACATTGCTGAATTCATTTATTAAGTCTAATACTTTTTTGATGGAGTCTTTAGGGTTTTCTATGTACAGTATCATGTCATCTGCAAATAAGGACAGTTTTACATCTTCTTTTCCAATTTGAATGCCTTTTATTTCTTCTTTTTGTCTGATTGCAATGGCTAGTACTTCCAGTACTAGGTCGAACAGGAGTGGTGAGAGTGGGCATCCCTGTCTTGTTCCTGTTCTTAGGGGAAATGGTTTTAGTTTTTGCCCATTGAGTATGATGTTGGCTGTGGGTTTGTCATATATGACTTTTATTATGTTGAGGTATGATTCTTCTATTCCTATCTTGCTGAGCGTTTTTATCAAGAAAGGGTGTTGGATTTTGTCAAATGCTTTTTCTGCATCAATTGATATAACTATGTGATTTTTATTTCTCAATTTGTTTATGTGATGTATCACTTTTATTGATTTGTGAATATTGTACCACCCTTGCATCCCCGGGATAAATCCTTCTTGGTCATGGTGTATGATCTTTCTGATGTACTGCTGGATTCGATTTGCTAGAATTTTGTTGAGGATTTTGGCATCTATATTCATGGGGGACATTGGCCTGTAATTCTCTTTCATTGTGTTGTATTTATCTGGTTTTGGTATTAGGGTAATGCTCACTCTATAGAATGAGCTTGGAAGTGTTCCTTCCTCTGAATTTTTTGGAATAGTCTGAAGAGGATAGGTTTTAGTTCTTCCTTGAATGTTTGGTATAACTCTCCTGTGAAGCCGTCTGGCCCTGGACTTTTATTTGCTGGAAACTTTTTGATGACTGCTTCAATTTCCTTCATAGTTAT
Organism: Corynorhinus townsendii; assembly: GCA_026230045.1. Classification (NCBI taxonomy): domain Eukaryota; kingdom Metazoa; phylum Chordata; class Mammalia; order Chiroptera; family Vespertilionidae; genus Corynorhinus; species Corynorhinus townsendii. Next base: position 101,813,081 of record JAPDVU010000004.1, on the reverse strand, counting down.
CGTCCTATTGAGATTTTTAGAATCTTCCTGATTGAGTTTTGGAAGGTTGTATTTTTCTAGGAATATGTCCATTTCCTCCAGGTTGTCTAGTTTGTTGGAGCGAGTTGTTCATAGAATTTTTTAACAATCCTTTGTATTTCTATGGGGTCTGTTGTTATTTTGCCTCTTTCATTTCTGATTTTGTTTATTTGGGTCCTCTTTCTTTGCTTCTCGCTGAGCCTGGCTAGAGGTGCATCAATCTTGTTTATCCTTTCAAAGAACCAGCTCTTGGTTTTCATTGATCTTTTGTATTGTTTTTTGAGTCTCTATGTTATTTACTTCTGCTCTGATCTTTATTATCTCCTTCCTTCTGCTCACTCTGGGCTTTTCTTGTTGCTCTGTTTGTAATTCTTTGAACTGTAGAGTTAGATGATTTATTACCATTTTTGCTTGTTTTTTGAGGTAGACCTGTAGAGCTATAAACTTCCCTCTCAGGACTGCTTTCATTGTGTCCCATAGATTTTGCATTGTTGTGTTTTTATTGTCATTAGTTTCCAGAATGTTTTTAATTTTTCTTTGATCTCATGGTAACCCAATCATTATTTAATAGCATGCTTTTCAGCTTCCAAGTGTTTGAGTTTTTTGGATTGTTTTTATTGTAGCTTATTTCTAATATTATGGCATTGTTGTCTCAGAAGATGCTTGGTATGATTTCAATCTTTTTGAATTTGAAGAGACTTTGCTTGTGACCCAATATGTGGTCTATTTTTGAAAATGTCTTACGTGCACTTAAGAAGAACGTATATTCCATGGCTTTGGGGTGAAATGTTCTGAAGATGTCAATTAAGTCCATCTGGTCTATTGAGTCATTTAGGATTGATGTTTCTTTGCTGATTTTTTGTCTAGAGCATTTATCCAGTGATGTCGGTGATGTATTAAAGTCCCCTACTATGATTGTATTGTTGTCGATCTTTCCCTTGATATCTTCCAGGAGTTTTTTTTTTAATGTATTTGGGTGCTCCTGCATTGGGTGCATGTATGTTTATCAGGGTTATATCCTCTTGTTGTGTCATCCCTTTAGTATTATGAAGTGGCCTTCCTTATCTCTTGTTATGGCATTTACTTTGAGGTCTATTTTGTCAGATATAAGTATTGCTACCCCAGCTTTTTTTTTTTTTTTTCATTTCCGTTTGCCTGAAAGATATTTTTCCATTTCTTCACTTTCAGTCTTGTGAGTCCCTTGTTCTGAGGTGGGTCTCTTGTAGACAGCATATATATGGGTCGTGGTTTTTTTTTTTTTTTTTTTTTTTTTTTTTTATCCATTCAGCCCTTCAATATCTTTTGATTGGAGCATTTAGTCTGTTTACGTTTAAAGTTATTATTGAAAGGTACTTGTTTGTGTTCATTTCTATTTTTGTGCCTGTGTTCCTTCTTACCTTTTTATTTCTTGTTTTTACAGCATTCCCTTTAGCATTTATTGCATTGCTAGCTTGGTAGTGATAAACTCCCTTAGCCTTTTTTTGGGTCTCTGAAGCTCCTGATTTCCTCTTCAATTTTGATTGATACTCTTGCTGGATAGAATGTTCTTGGATTCAGTCCTTTGCTTTGCAACACTTTGTATACATCCTTCCATTCCCTTCTAGCTTGATGTGTTTCTGTTGAGAAATCATTTGATAATCTGATGGGGGATCCTTTGTAGGTAACTTTCTGCCTCTCTCTTGCAGCCTTTAAGATTATCTCTTTGTTGTGAACATTTGCCATTGTAATTGTGATGTGTCTTGGTGTGGGTCTTTTGGGATTCATCTTACTTGGGACTGTCTCTACTTGTGTAACTTTCTTCTTCCCCCTATCTGGGAAGTTTTCTGTCCTTATTTCTTCAAATAGATTTTCTAATCCTTGCTGCTCTTCTTGTCCTTTTGGCAGCCCTATCATATGTATATTACTTCATTTCATTTTTCCCCCAAAGTTCCCTTAGGCTCTCCTCCTGCTTTTTAACTTTTTTCTCCAATTGCTATTCAGATTGAGCTTGTTTCTCTACCTTATCTTCTAACTCACTAATTCAGTTCTCTGCTTCTTCTAGTCTACTGTTGAAACCTTCCATGGGGTTTTTGATTATAGCTATATCACTTTTCATTTCTTCCTGAATCTTGCATAGGTTGTCGATTTTCTCATCCATCTGGTGAATGAATTGTACAACCATTACTCTGAATTCTTTTTCTATCATGTTGCATGCTTCAATTTCACTAATATCCTTTCTTGGCGACTCCTCATTTTCTTTCCTCTGGGCATTGTGTCATCTCCCTATTCTGACTATCACCAGAAAGCCAAATGTCGAGTTGCATGGACCTGGGCCGTGTGCAGTGGGAGCTTCGTACCACCCAAGTGTCACTGAAGAGCTCTGACACAAAGATGTGTGGCTGCCGTGGGTTGGTGGGAACCAGGCTTGCCCAGAGTCAGCATTAACAGTGCTCAGTGTTGCCTCATGTGCGCACCTAGAATCAGAGACACCTGCTTGCACCATGCTGAAACAGAGCTCGTGTGTGCTGAAAATCAGAGCCCCCTAGTGCATGCCAGGAGTCAGAGTTCCCCTGTGCCTGCACCAAGACTTGAGTATCAGAGTCTCTGTTGCTTCCTGTGGCCTCGCACGGAGAATCAGGGTCCCTGTATGCACATGCACCAAGAATTGGAGTCACTGGCTCTTAGTGTGAATGCATTGGGAGTCAGGGATCCCAGGCGCACGCGATAAGAAACAGAGTCAAACCACTGGTGCTTAGTGCTGCCTCCTGCCTGGAGAATCGGGGTCCCAGACAGCTTGGGGGACTGGGTTGCACAGTATCAGTGTGTCAGCAGGAGGTCCACTCCTGCGCTGTGGAAAACAGACTTCCGTGTGCACTTGCCCAGAATCGAAGTCAGGTAGCACTGCTGCTCTGTGTGGGCTTCGGGTTTGGTCGCCCGATTGTGTTGTGGGGAACAGATTCCCAGTGTTCGCACGCTTCCAGGCTCAAATTCCTGTAGCGGAGCTGCTACCTGTGCAAGGGGTGGGTCTATCAGTTACTATGGCACTACCCACAAGCCTGCTGGGAGGGAGATAGGCTCTGTGACTCACAGAAATCTGTGGCCAGGATGTCTGGATTCTTGGTGTCTGTGGGTCTGCAGCTGTGGTAGCAGGTCTCTGTCCCCAGTGCCTGAAGGATCCTGGTATGCATCTGAGACAGGACTGTGTGGTGCTGAGGCCAGGATCCTAGTCTCAAGCAGCTCTGTTTCTCAAGATGGCATGGTCTCTGTGCCCGAGCTGGCCGCCCTGGAGTGTCCATTTTGGGAGCAGGGCTCCGCTGTCTAAGACTGCCCGGTTTGGCAGCCCCTTCAAGTTTTTTGTTTTGATGTAGTCCCATTTGTTTATTTTCTCCTTAGTTTCCATTGTCCTAGAATATGTATCAGCAAACACATTGCTATGAGAGATGTCTGAGATTTTGGTGCCTAGGGCTTCTTCTAGGACCTTTATGGTTTTACATCTTACATTTAAGTCTTTTATCCATTTTGACTTTATTCTTGTGTACAGTGTAAGTTGGTGGTCTAGTTTCATTTTTTTTGCATGTACTTGTTCAATTTTCCCACCACCATTAATTGAAGAGATTGTCTCTGCTCCAATGCATGCTCTTGCCTCCTTTGTCAAATATTAATTGAGCATAGTGGCTTGAGTTGATTTCTGTGATTACAGTGGCTTGGTAATGTAACTTGATATGGTACATCTGGTATTGTGATTCCTCCCACTTTATTCTTCTTTCTCAAGATTCCTGCAGCTTTTCAGGGTCTTTTTTTTTTTTTTTGGTTACATGTAAATTTTTGGAATGTTTGTTCTAGAATTTGAAACATGTTGATATTTTAATAGATATTGCATTGAATCTATAGATTGTTTTATATAATATGGACATTTTAATGATGTTGATCTTACCAATCCATGAACATGGTATATTCTTCCACTTGTTTATATCTTCCTCTATCACTTTTTTCTATGTCCTATAGTTTTCAGAGTATAGTATTTTTACTTTCTTGATTAACTTTATTTCGCAGTATCTTAATTTTGTTGTTATAATGGTAAATGGAATTGTTCTTTTAGTTTATATTTCTGAGCATTCACTATTGGTGTATAAAAATGCGATGAATTTCTGGGTCTTAATTTTGTACACTGCTATGTTTCTGAATTTATTAAGTCAAGTAGTTTTTTGATGTAGTATTTTGGCATTTATATGTACAGTATCATGTCATTTGTGAATAATGAGCGTTTTACATCCTGCTTTGTAACCTAGATGCCTTTTGTTTCATTTTTTTGTCTGATACTTATGGCCAGGACTTCCAGTACTATGTTGAATAAGAGTGGTGAAAGAGGGCATCCCAGTCTTGTTTCTTTTCTTAAGGGAAATTGTTTTAGTTTTTGACGCTTGAGTATGATGTTGGCTGTAGGTTTGTTATATATGGTCTTTATTATGTTGAGGTATGATCCTTCTATTCCCACTTTGCTGAGAGTTTTTATCAAGAAACTTATTGGATTTTGTCAAATGCTTTCTATGCATCAATTGATAAGATCATGTGGTTTTGTCTTGCAGTCTGTTTATGTGATATATCACATTTATTGATTTGGGAATATTGTACTAGCTTTGCATCCTGGGAATATATCTCACTTGGTCATGGTGTATGATCTTTTTAATATATTACTAGATCTGATTTGTTAAAATTATGAAGAGGATATTAGTGTCTATGTTCATCAGGGATATTGGCCTGATGTTCTCTTTCTTTGTCATGTCTTTATCTGATTTTGGAATTAGGGTAATGCTGGCCTCATAGAACGATTTTGGAAGTGTTTCTTCCTCTTTAATTTTTTAGAATAGTTTGAGGAGAATAGGTTTTAGGTCTTCTTTGAATGTTTGGTAAAGCTCCCCTGTGAAGCCATCTGGTCTAGGGCTTTTGTTTGCTGAGAGTTTTTTTTTTTTTCTACTATTGCTTCAATTTCATCAGCAATTATCAGCCTATTTAGGTTTTCTGACTCTTTCTGATTGAGTTTTGGAATGTTGCATTTTCCCAGAAATATGTCCATTTTGTCCAAGTTGTCTCATTTGTTAGAATAAAGTCATTTATATTATTATTATTATTATTATTATTTTACTATCCTTTGTATTTCTGTGGGGTCAGTTGTTTCTTCGCCTCTTTCATTTCTGATTCTGTTTATTTGGGTCCTCTCTCTTTGCTTCTAGATGAATCTGGCTAGAGGTTTATCAATATTGTTTATTCTTTCAAGAACCAGCTCTTGGTTTCATTGACTTTTGTTTTTTGTATTTGTTTTTGTTGCTATGTCATTTGTTTTTACTCTGATATTTATTAATTCCTACCTTCTACTTACTCTGGCCTTTCCATGTTGTTCTCTTCCTAATTCTTTAAGTTGTAGGGTTAGAGAGCTTATTAAAAGTTTTTCTTATTTTTTTGAGGTAGGCCTGTAATGCTGTGAACTTCCCTCAGGACTGCATTCACTGTTTCCTATAGATTTTCAGTTGTTGTGTATTCATTTTCATTTGTTTCCAGGATTTTTTTTATGTCTTCTTTTATCTCTTTGGTATCCCATTCATTGCTTAATAGCATGCTATTTAGCGTCTATGTATTTGAATGTTTTTATTGTAGCTGATTTCTAATTTCATTCCATTGTAGTCTGAGAAGATGCTTGCTATGATTTCAATATTCTTTACTTTGTAGAGACTTAGCTTCTGTCCGAGCTTTTGGTCTATCTTTGAAAATGTCACATGTGAATTTGAGAAGAATGTATATTCCATAGCTTTATGGTGAAATGTTCTGAAGATGTCAACTAGTTCCAATGGAATTAGGGTAATGCTGGCCTTAGAGTGTCAGTTAGGATTGCTGTTTCCTTGTTGATTTTTTGTCTAGAAGATTTATCCAGTAATGTCAGTGGGGTATTAAAGTCCCCTACTATGATTCTATTGCTGTTGATCTCTCCCTTGATATCCTCCAGAATTTTAATATTTGGATGCTCCTGTACTGGGTGCATTTATGTTTACCAGAGTTATGTCCTTTTGTTGTATTGATCCCTTTAGTTTTATGAAGTGTCCTTCCATATCTCTTGTTATGGTCTTCACTTTGAGGTCTATTTTGTCAGATATAAGTATTGCTATCCCAACATTTTTTTTTTTATTTCCATGTGCCTGAAAAATTTTTTCCATCCCTTCACTTTCAGTCTGTATGAGTCACTTGTTCTGAGGTGGGTCTCTTGTAGACAGCATATATTTATGGGTTATGTTTTCTTATCCCCTCAGCTACCCTATCTTTTGATTGGACCATTTAATTCATTTACATTTAAGGTTCTTATTGATAGGTACTAGTTTGTTGCCATTTTTATTCTTTATGCCTGTGTTCCTTCTTTCCTTTCTGTTTCTTCTTTTTACAACAGTCCTTTAGCATTTCTTGCGCTGCTGGCTTGGTGATAATAACCCCCCTTAGCCTTTTCTTGTCTGCAAAGTTCCTGATTTCCCCTTCAATTTTGAATGACAGCCTCCCTGGATAGAGTCTTCTTGGGTTCATTCCATTGCTTTGCATCACTTAGTATACTTCATTCCATTCCTTTGTGGCCTGGTGTGTTTCTGTTGAGAAATCAGTTGATAGTCTAATGGGAGATCCCTTGTAGGTAACTATTACCTCTCTCGCAGCCTTTAAGATTCTTTATTTGTCTTTTATGGTTGTCATTTTAATTATGATGTTTCTTGGTGTAGGCCTTTTTTTGATTCATCTTGATTGGGACTCTCTGTCCTTCTTAGAATTGTGTGAATTTTTCTTCCCTAAGTCAGGGAAATTTTCTGTCATTCTTTCTTCAAATATGATTTCTATTCCTTGCTCACCTTCCTCTCCTATTATATGGATGTTGCTTCATTTCATGTTTTGTCCCAAAACTCCCTTTGAATCTTCTGCTTTTTAATTTTTTTTCCAGTCACTATTCTGCTTGGGTGTTTGTTTGTTTTTAATACCTTGGTTTCTAACTTGCTAATTTTGGTCCTCCACTTCTTCTAGTCTACTGTTGAAACCTTCCATTGTGTTCTTCATTGCAGCTATGTCATTCTTCATTTACTCATGTTGGTTCATTTCTCATTTAGCTCCTTTTAATTCTCATTGATTTGCATGTATTTCTCATCCAGATGTTTGAGCATCCTTATAACAATGACTATGAATTCTTTCTCTGACAAATTACTTGCCTCCATTTAATTTAATTCCTTTTCTGGTGATTCCTCTTTTTATTTCATTTGAGGGTTGATTTTTTGTCTAGAAGATTTATCCAGTAATGTCAGTGGGGTATTAAAGTCTCCTACTATGATTCTATTGCTATTGATCTCTCACTTGATATCCTCCAGAATTTTAATATTTGGATGCTCCTGTATTGGGTGCATTTATGTTTACCAGAGTTATATCCTCTTGTTGTATTGATCCCTTTAGTTTTATGAAGTGCCCTTCCATACCTCTTATTATGGTCTTCACTTTGAGGTCTATTTTGTCAGATATAAGTAGTGCCATTGGTGTGCCATTGCTGCTGTTTCTTTGTAATTGTTTCTATTTATTGGATCAAACTGCCATGCTACCCACATTTTTTTAATTGATCTTATGTACTTGACGTTTTTTGGGACCCAATGGTCAGTCTCTAATGTCTCCTGGGCTTGGTGTTCTAGGTTGGCCACCTACTTGAGATATTTGGGTTCTCCTCATGTTGGTTCTTGAATGTTATTGTCCCATTTATGGATGGAGTCTCTTCTCAGAGTGTATGATTATGTGGCTCGTTCCCTGCCACATTGTGATAGCCATTTTGGAGGTGCTGACCGAACAATACAAAATACAACACGAGAAGACATGACACAGAAGGAACAGAACATGAATATACACAAGACACCCCAACAAAAGTGACCACCAGAGAAAAGAGAACTAGGGAAGAAAAAAGAGAGCAAGAATGGTAGAAGAAGAAAGAAAAATATTGGAAGAAAAATCAACAAAACAAACAAATAAACCAAAAAGCACAAACAAAAAACACCCAGAAAAAAAAAAGGGAGGCTATCTGAATCTGTAAATGCAGAACTTAAGTAAAGAAAATAATGTTAAAGAGTTAGAGGAATAAGGGAAGAACCATGGTTTAAAATAAAGGAGGAAGAAAAGAAATGAGAAGAGAAGAAAGAAAAATAATTGAAAGAAGAGGAGAGAGCAGATAGTCCTAAATTTAGGAAGTGAAACAAGTCAAGAGATTAGGAGAAGAAAAGAGAAAGAAAAGAGAGAAAATAATTTAAAAAATTGAGTAGTGAAAAAAAAAGAAGAAAAGAGAAAGGGAAATTAATTAGGAGCACAGAAGACAAAATTGATATATGAACAGGGGAGTCAAGATGGTGGCCAGCAGGACAGCAGTGAGGAAGAGAGTGTGAGTAAGGGAGTGAAAGTGGAGTGTGTGGTATGTGTGTGAGTGAGGGACAATTAAATACTTAAGGAGTCTTAGGGGCTATCACACCAGGCTTTGCTAGATGGGGAGCCCCTGTTACCAATTCAACAACTCTCAGAGTGCCTGGCTCAGGCACAGAAACCACCCCATCCTGAAGGGGAGAGCTGCTGTGACTACGAGCCCAGCCTCACCACCACCCAGACTGACCTCAGACACCATACCAGACCCTAAAGTCACTCTGGCCAAAGACGTGCTTCCTTATCTGAAGACCCACAGACTTTGGGACTCCAGCCTGCTCAGCCGAAGGCTCCTGTGAGCTCTGGAGTGCCCAACCCTCCCACCAAGCTTGCCTCTTCAGCTGCAGGCCCTGCGTGACCCAGTACCTGGGCCCTCAGGTGAGACTCAGAGTGTGCAACACTCCCACCAAGCCTGCTGCTTTATCCACAGGCCCCATGTGACTTGGCACCTGTACCCTTTGGTGAGAGCAAATATGAAGAGACAAAGGAAACACCCCCCCCCCAAAAAAAAAAAGAAATGGAAGAATTGTTAGAAAAAGAACAAAATGAAAATGAGGCATACAATATGTCAGAAAAATATTTCGGAATAAGCATCATATAGTTCCTAAACCACGTGGATGAGAAATCAACAACTTATGTAAGAATCAAGAGGAAGTCAAGAATGATATAGCTACGAAATAAACACACCACACAATGGAAGGTTTCAACAGTGTACTAGAAGAAGTGGAGGATCAAATTGGTGAGTTGGAAAACAAGGTGGGAAACACATCCAATCTGAACAGCAATTGGAAAAAAATATTAGGAAGCAGGAGGAGAGCCGAAGGGAGTTTTGGTACAACATGAAATGAAAAAACATCCGTATAATAGGGGTTCCATAAGGGCAAGAAGAGGAGCAAGGATTAGAAAACCTATTTGACAAAATAATGACAAAAACTTCCCTGATTTGGGGGAGAAAAAAGTCACACAAGCACAGAGTCCCAAGCAAGATGGACTCAAAATTATCCACACCAAGACACATCATAATTACAATGGCAATCCTTAGCAACAAAGAGAGAATCTTAAGGCTGCAAGAGAGAGAGAGAGGGAGAGAATTACCTACAAGGGATCTCCCATTAGACTATCAACTTATTTCTCAGCAGAAACACATCAGGCCACAAGGGGATGGAATGAAGTATACAATATTGCCAGACGGTCTTGATCTGGCATGTAGAAGGGTTCAGGAATCTGGAGAAGGGGCTGTGCATAAATTAAATAAGAGTCTATAGACAAAACATAATTTTGAAAGGCATTTGGGGGCAGGGAGGAAGTGGAGGTTGGCTAAAGAAAGCAAGTTCTCCTTGTCTCAGGACCCCTTGCTTTTTATTAACACAACTTGTCCTAAGGCAAGGTAGAGATATACACATGAAAGGGTAGGGTTTCGTACAGAATCCATTGTCAGACTGGGGAATTGCCTTCGACTGTTCAAGTGTTTGGCCAACAGGAGGCAATAACATGTAGATTGAGATGCCCTGAGCTGTCTGGCAGCAAGCAATCATCCTTTTCAGGTTTGGGGAAATGCCTTTAGCCATTCCCAACAGGAGATAACATATGTGATTCAGCCCTGTTGAGTCCCCAAGTTCCATCAACCTTTTGATGAAACTCTTGCAATTATGACATGCTGGAATTGGCTTCCGGCATACAAAGTGATGCAAAGGAAGGGAATGAATCCAAGGATACTCTATCCAGCAAGGCTATCATTCAAAATTGAAGGTGAAATCAGGAGATTCACAGACCAAAAAAAAAGGCTAAGGGAGTTTATTACTACCAAGCCAGCCGTGCAAGAAATGCTAAAGGGACTGTTGTAAAAGGAATAAATAACAGGCATAAAGATTAAAAATGGCAACAAGCAGGTACCTATCAATAGTAACCTTAAGACCTAACATGTTTGGCTCAGTGGACAGAGCATCGGCCTGCGGACTGAAGAGTCCCAGGATTGATTCTGGTCAAGGGCATGTACCTTGGTTGCGGGCACATCCCTAGTAGGGGGTGTGCAGGAGGCAGCTGATCAGTGTTTCTCTCTCATCAATATTTCTAACTCTCTATCCCTTTTCCTTCCTCTCTGTAAAAAAATAAATAAAATATATTAAAAATAATAATAATAACCTTAAATGTAAATGGATTAAATTCTCCAATCTAAAGACATCCAGTGGTTGAATTGATAAGAAAACATGATCCATATATATGCTGTTGACAAGAGACCAACCTTAGAAAAAGGGACTCACACAGATTAAAAGTGAAGGGATGGGGAAAAAAATGTTTCCAAGTATTTAAATTTTTTTATTGTTTTTATTGTAATGGATTTCTAATTTTTGCAAATGGAAATTAAAAAAAAAAAGCTGGGTTAGCAATACTTATATCTGACATAATAGATCTCAAAGTGAAGGCCACAATAGGAAATAAGGAAATCTATTTCATAATAATAAAGGGAGAGATACAACAAGAGGCTATTACTCTTGTAATCATATATGCACCCAATGTAGGAGTATCCAAATACATAAAAACACTAGTGGAAGATATCAAGGGAGAGATCAACTGCAATACAATCATAGTAGGGGACTGTAATACCCCAATGACATCACTGGATAAATCATCTAGACAAAAAAAATCAACAAAGAAACAGCAATCCAAAATGACTCACTATATCAGATGGACTTAAAGAACATCTTCAGAACATTTCACCCCAAACCTATGGAATATACATTCTTCTGAAGTGCACACAGGACCTTTTCAAAGATAGACCACATATTGGGACACAGGCAAAGTCTCCAGATTCAAGAAGAGTGAAATCATATTAAGCATCGTCTCAGATCACAATGGCAAAAATTAGAAATCCATTACAATAAAAACAATAAAAAAATTTAAACACTTGGAGACTAAATAGCATGTTTGATTAGGTTACCAATAAGATCAAAGAAGAAACAAAAAGCATCCTGGAGACAAAAGACAATGAAAACACAACAATCCAGGGGGGTGGGGAGTAATGGGGGAATAAGGACACATATGTATAAATATAATAAAATAATACAATAATAAAATAAAATAGAAAAGAAATTGTGAGGTAACCAGAACCCCAAGAACGCCTGAGAACGTCTTTCTTGCCATGCTAGCAGTCATCAGCTGTATGGTAATATTACCTGGGTCAAATGGGGAAGTATTTTGGACTTATGTTCCTGACACTTCATGGGTAATAACCCTTATGTGGGCTGATCCCCCGCCTAATGTAGTCACCAATAATACCAAACACCTTGGCCATCCAGGAGGACCATGGGTGGGGCTAGGAAGCATAATTACACAGGGGTCGCCACCCAGCTTCCCTTTTGTATGACACAAAACCAAACCACTGCTCCTTTGTGTGTAAAATTAAAGAGAGGTTTCTGGCTTGTGTGGACACCAAAGGAAGGGGCTATCACTACTTGCTCCTGGGATAGGTGCAGAAAATGTAACTAAGACCTTGTCTATACAAGAAGAAATTGACAGCCACTTTGAAATGGAATTGCCATGGCCTAGAGCAAAGAATATCCTTACATGATATTATTCTACAATCTCATTATAATTTTCCCAGATTTGTATTACTCCCCAGGTACCTATAATAGTACCTCATACCCTTGGGAATCAATAAAAAGTCATCTTTTTGGTGCTTGGAGACAAAGGTAACACATCTCTTGATATTTTAGAATTACAACAGCATAATGTACAATTATCCAAAACAAACTTACAAACTAATTCTTTGAATGTCTGGCAGCAATTTAAAAAGGACACGAAGGGATTTAATCCCTTCCACTGTATAGAAGGCCCCCTGGGAAGGCACCACAGCATTTTATATTGGCCTCTCTTGCCCCTTTGGCCAAGAGGGACCCTCTTTTCAAAACCCAATTGCCCACAGCTGTTGCCTAAACTTTCTGTTCATCCTGAGGTTGAAGCCTCGTGGTGGCTGGTACCATGGATCTGTCTCTCACCCAGTGGGGTCAGCTGGGCCCTCCGCAGAGAAGAAACCTGGGTTCTCCAAGATATGTGATCAGTGCCGGGGGCCCCGCCAGCAGGCGAGTGGATCCCAAGGCAGGTGCTGGGCGTGGAAGCCACGGGGGCATAGGCCACCAAGGAGACAGAACTGAACCTCACATCACCCTGCTTGGCCCCAGAGGATGGCTGGTTAGCCAGATTTGGGCAAGATTCCTCAGGGAAGGAACAACCTAAGACAGGCACAGTCGCAGAGGGGCCATCAGGAGAGAACTTGGGAATCAACAGAGGTGGGGCACAGACCCTCAGCCCCCCAACTTTGCAGGGGCCTGAACCCTCAACCCTTCTGAGGGAGGTCTCCTGCCCCCATGGATGCTTTGTTTCCCATGCCCAGCTCAAATTGGGACCCAGGTAACAGACAGAGGCTGACAGCAGCTGCCCTCTCACTGCAACAAGACTTGTTTGAGTTGTCTTGTACCAATGGTGTGGGGAAGTGGATTTTTGATATCTAAATTCAGCCTAGCACCAGGAATGCTCAAGGCCTCCTCAAGAAGGCAAATAATCCTTTCCACTAATATTTACAGGGTAAAATAAGATTGTTGATAGAGTATTAAATTTGACAGTAAAATAGTAGTCAAGTTCTCAGACTAATTTAAATTGGCTAATTGAAATAAGCAAATATTCTAGAAAAATTAATGGTACTGGACAAAAAGTTGTTCCTAAAGTGTTAACTAAAATTTTTATTGGTAGTTCATCTTATGGTAAAATTGTGTAACATGTAATGAACCTAAAGCAGTTATATTTTAGTGCAAAAAATTAAAATTTAAAAGCTATCAAGACTACATTATAAAATTTCCAAAAGCCTCCTAATATTTAAATAAAAAAAGGGAGGATAGTAGAAGAATATCATGTAAGGAAAAATATACTGTAAGTAAATTACATCTAGAAAATTTTTACTTTAGAAAATTAACTTCCATTTGCAATGCTAACAGCAAGACACCGATGAAAAACACACATGGTGTCAAAACAAGCCAAAGGAAAATCGTTTGGGCAAAAAAATGAAAAAGGATCCCAAGTCAAATTTATAGAAAAGATTCTTTTATTAACTTTTGGTTGAGAATATGTTTGTATATTTTCAGAAAACAACTCCAAGACTATGTGGATTCCTGCAACAGAGAAGAATTGCTCCAGCCATGAAGACAGAAGAGAAACAGTCCAGAGATGGATGATGACGCCTTGCTATACTAGCAGTCAGCAGCTGTGCATTGCTGTAGGTTGCCCAGGACCAAACCTGAGAGGGTTGGACCTGCATTACCACCATTTGTCCACCATCCAGAACTGAAATATCATTGCTGACATGTACACATAAGGAACTGTTTGACATTGAAATTGGGACTCAAAAGAACTGTTGGCCCAGAAAGAAACTCACTACAGACTGATTCGTTTGCCTCACAGCATAACCATTATTGCTTGTCTCATTTTCAGTTCTTATAAGTGTATTTCTACTATCACATGACCTCACTCATCTAGGGGAAATAATGAACAACATAAACTGATGAACAAAAACAGACCTGGAGACAGGGAAGCATCAATCAGACTATCAAACCTCAGGGAAGGTAGGAGAGGATGGAGATAAGGGGGAGAAATCAACCAAAGACTTGTATGCATGCATATAAGCCTAACTAGTGGTCACGGACAACAGGGGGGTGAAGGCATGTGTGGGGAAGGGTTCAGGAGGGGAATGGGGGGATGAGCACAAATATGTGACACCTTAATCAATAAAGAAATAATAAAAAAAAGAAAACACAACAATCCAAAATTGATGGGACACGGTGAAAGCAGTCCTGAGAGGCAAGTTCATAGCACTACAGGCCTACTTCAAAAATCAAGAAAAACTGGTAATAAATTATCTAACTCTACAACTTAAAGAATTAGAAAGAGAGCAACAAGAAAAACCCAGAGTGAGCAGAAGTAAGGAAATAATAAAGATCCGAATGAAAATAAATGACATAGAGACCAAAAAATAACACAAAAGATCAATAAGACCAAGAACTGGTTCTTTGAAAGGATAAACAAGATTGATGAACCTCTAGTCAGGCTCACCTAGGAGCAAAGAGAGGGAACCATAATAAAATCAGAAATGAAAGAGTCGAAATAACAACAGACCCCACAGAAATACAAAGGATGGTAAAAAAAAATAATAATATGAACAACTCTATTCCAATAAACTTGTCAACTTAGAAAAATACAATTTTCCAAAACTCAATCAGGAAGAATAAAAAAATCTGAATAGGCTGATAATTATGGATGAAATTGAAGCAGTAATAAAAAAACTTGCAGCAAACAAAAGCCCTGAGCCATATGGCTTCACAGGGGAGTTTTATCAAACATACAAAGAAGAACTAAAACCTACCATCCTCAGACTATTCCCAAAAATTAAAGAAGAAGAAACACTTCCAAGCTCTTTGTATGAAACCAACATGTCCTTAATCCCAAAACCGGATAAATACATGACAAAGAAACGGAATTACAGGCCAATATCCCTGATGAACATAGATGCAAAAGTCCTCAACAAAATTCTAGCAAATTGGATCCAGCATTACATTAGAAAGATCATGTACACTATGACTAAGTGGGATTTATTCCACGTATGCAAGGCGGTACAATATGTGCAAATCAATAAATGTGATACATCACATAAACAAATTGAGAGACAGAAATCACATAATCATATCAATTGTTTCAGTAAAGGCATTTGACAAATCCAATACCCTTTCTTGATAAAAACCCTCAGCGAAGTGGGAATAGAGGAACCATACCTCAATAAAGCCTTATTTGGCAAACTTACAGCCAATATCATTTTCAATGGACAAAAACTTCAACTATTTCCCCTAAGTATAGGAATAAGACAGAGATACCCACTTTCACCACTTCTGTTTGACATAGTACTGGAAGTGCTAGCCATAGTGATCAGACAAGAAGAAGAAATAAAAGGCTTCCAAATTGCCAAAAAAAAAAAAAAAGTAAAACTGTCATTCACAGATGACATGGTATTGTACATAAAAAACCATAACGACTCCATTAAAAAACTACCAGACGTAAAAAATGAATTTGGCAATGTAGCAGGATATAAAATTAATGCCAAGAAATCTTTAGCTTTTTTTTACACTAATGAACTCACAGAAAGATAAACTAATAAAAAATCCCATTTACCATTGCAACAAAAAAACTAATATTCCTAGAAATAAACTTAACTAAGGAGGTAAAAGACCTATACTTGGAAAACTACAGGACATTGAAAAAGAAATAGAGGAGGATGTAAACAAATGGAAGAATATACTGTGTTCATGGATTGGTAGAATCAACATCATTAAAATGTCTATACTACCAAATCAACCTATATATTCAATGCAATCCCCATTAAAATACCAATGGCATATTTCATAGACCTAGAGCAAACTCTCCAAAAATTCATATGGAATAAAACAAGACCCAGAAGAGCCACAGCAATCCTGAGAAAGAGCAACAAAGTTGGAGGGATCACAATACCAGATATCAAGCTATATTTCAAAGCCACTGTTCTCACAACTGCTTGGTACTGGCACAAGAACGACATATAGACCAATGGAACAGAACAGAGAACCTATAAATTGACCCAAGCCATTATGTTCAATTAATATTTGACAAGGGAGGCAAGAGCATACAATGAGTCAAGACTCTTCATTAAATGGTGTTGGGGTCCTAGTGGGTTTGGCTCTGCAGAATGAGTGTCAGCCTGTGGATTGAAGGGTCCTGGGTCCAATTCCAGTCAAAGGCACATGTCTGGGTTGCAGGCCTGATCCCCAGTGGGGGGCATGTAGGAGGCAGCCAATCAATTATTCTCTCCCATCATTGATGTTTCTATCTCTCTCTCCCTCTCCCTTCTCTCTGATATCAATAAAGATATCTTTTAAAAATGGTGTTTAGAAAATGGGACAGATACATGAAAAAAAAAAATGAAAAAAATGAAAAAGAAACTGGACCACCAACATACACCATACACAAAAGTAAAGTCAAAATGGATAAAGGACTTAAATATAAGAGAGACACCATAAAAATCTTAGAATAATCCATAGGCAGCAAAATTTCAGACATGTTGTAGCAATATCTTTACTGATACAGCTTCTAGGGCAATGGAAGCTAAGGAGAAAATAAACAAATGGGACTTAATCAAAATAAAAAGCTTCTGCATAGCAAAAGAAACCATCAACAATACAACAAGAAAGAAAGCACACTACATGGGAGAACATTTGCCAATGTTATATCAGATAAGGGTCTAATCTTCAAAATTTATACATCTTAACAACAGGAAGATAAACAATCCAATTAAAAACTGGGCAAATAGACACTTTTCAAAAGAGGACTTACAGAAGGCCAAGACGCATATGAAAACATGCTCAAAATCACTAATCATCCAAGAGATGCAAATCAAAACGACAATGAGGTACCATCTTGCACCTGTCAGAATGGCTACCATCAACAAATCAATAAACAAGTGCTGGTGAGGATGTAGAGAAAAAGGAAACCTCATGCACTGCTGGTGGGAATGCAGACTGGTGCAGCCACTGTGGAAAAAGAGTATGGAATTTCCTCAAAAAAACTAAAAATGGAATGCCCATTTGACCCAGTAATCCCACTTCTAGGAATATATCCTAAGAAATCAGAAACACCAATCAGAAAGGATATATGCACCCCTATGTTCATAGCAGCACAATTTACAATAGCTAAGATTTGGAAACAGCCTAAGCGCCCATCAGCAGATGAGTGGATTAGAAAACTGTGGTACATCTACACAATAGAATACTATCTATATTATAAAAGGCCAGTGGCTATAACGTCATAATGACCTAATGACCAGTCGTTCTGACTCCCACTGCGGCCATCGAACCCAGCCCGATTTGGGGGGTGGGGCTGGCTGGCCAACCCCCCTTGCAGCCCCTTGCCGAGGCTACCCTGCTCCCAGCGGGGACCCCCCCATCTTGATTGGGGGGCATGGCAGGCCTGCAAACCACCAGCAGCCCCAAGCCCAGGCAAGCTTTCCCTCAGCAGGGACCCCCACCCTGATTGGGGCCCTCATAAGGGCAGGCCCCCACCTGTGCACCAGGCCTCTATCTATCTATCTATCTATATATATAAAAGAGCAATATGCAAATCGACCGAATGGCGGAATGACCAGAACGACCACTCGACCAGTTGCTATGAGGCGCACTGACCACCTCTCGGTCCCTTCCCCTGTCTCGGTCCCTCCCCCTCTTTAATTTCTGATTTTGTTTATTTGGGTCCACTCTCTTTACTTCTTGGTGAGCCTGGCAAGAGGATCATCAATCTTGTTTATCCTTTCAAAGAACCAGCTCTTGGTTTCATTGATCTTTTTGTTTTGTTTTGTTTTGTTTTTTGGGTCTTTATGTCATTTATTTCTGCTCTGATCTTTATTATCTCCTTCCTTCTACTCACTCTGGGATTTTCTTGTTGCTCTCTTTCTATTTCTTTAAGTTGTAGAGTTAGATAATTTATTACCAGCTTTCTTGTGTTTTTTTTTTTTTTTTTTTGAGGTATGCCTGTAATGCTATGAACTTCCCTCTCAAGACTGCTGTCACTGTGTCCTATAGGTTTTGGATTGCTGTGTTTTCATTGTCATTCATTTCCAGGATGTTTTTAATTTCTTCTTTGCTCTCTTTGGTAACCTAATCATTGTTTACTAGCATGCTATTCAGCCTCCAAGTGTTTGAATTATTTATATTGTTTTTATTGTAGTTGATGCTTGATGTGATTTCTATCTTCTTAAATTTGGAGAGATTTTGCCTGTGACCCAGTATGTGGTCTATCTTTGAAAATGACCCATGTGCACTTGAGAAGAATGTATATTCTGTAGCTTTGGGGTGAAATGTTCTGAAGATGTTGATTAAGTCCATCTGATCTAGTGAGTCATTTAGGATTGCTGTTTCTTTGCTGATTTTTTGTCTAGAGTATTTATCCAGTGATATCAGTGGGGTATAAAGTTTCCTAGTATAATTACATTTTTTTTTATGTATTTGGTTATTCCTGCATTGGATGCATATTTGTTTACCAGAGTTATATCCTCTTGTTGTATCAATCCCTTTAGTATTATGAAATGGCCTTCCTTATCTCTTGTTATGGCCTTTACTCTGAGGTCTATTTAGTTAGATATAAGTATTGCTACCCCAGCTTTTTATTTTCATTTCTATTTGCCTGAGAGATATTTTTCCATCCCTTCACTTTCAGTCTGTGTGAGTCTCTTGTTCTGAGGTGAGTATCTTGTAGACAGCAGATATATGGGTCATATTTTCTTATCCATTCAGTCACTGGATGTCTTTTAATTGAAGCATTTAGGCCCGTAGTCATCAAACTGCGGCTTGCAAGCCACATGCGGCTCTTTGGCCCCTTGAGTGTGGCTCTTCCACAAAATACCATGCCTGGGTGAATCTATTTTGAAGAAGTGGTTTTAGAAGAAGTGGTTTTAGAAGAAGTTTAAGTTTAAAAAATTTGGCTCTCTAAAGAAATTTCAGTCATTGTACTGTTGATATTTGTCTCTGTTGACTAATGAGTTTGCCAACCACTGATTTAGGCCATTGACATTTAAAGTTATTATTGAAAGGTACTTGTTTTTAGCCATTTTTATTTTTTGTGCCTGTGTTCTTTCTTACCCTTTTATTTCGTGTTTTTACATCAGTCCCTTTAGCATTTCTTGCATTGCTGGCACGGTAGTGATAAACTCCCTTAGTTGTTTTTTGTTTGTTTGTTTGTTTTTTGTCTATGAAGCTCCTGATTTCCCCTTCAATTTTGAATGATAGCCTTGCTGGATAGAGTATTCTTAGATTCAGTCCCTTGCTTTGCATCACTGTGTATACTTCCTTCCATTCCTTTCTGGCCTGATGTATTTCTTTTGAGAAATCATTTGATAATCTAATAGGAGATCCCTTGTATGTAACTTTCTGTCTCTCTTGTAGCCTTTAAGATTCTCTCTTTGTCATTTAACATTTGCCATTGTTATTATGACACTAGAGGCCCGGTGCACGAAATTTGTGCACTGGGGGGGAGGGAAGTGTCCCTCAGCCCAACCTGCACCCTCTCCAATCTGGGACCCCTCGGGGGATGTCGACTGCTTGTTTAGGCCCAACCCAGGCAGTCGGACATCCCTTTCACAATCTAGGACTGCTGGCGCCCAACTGTTCACCTGCCTGCCTGATTGCCCCTAACCACTTCTGCCTGCCAGCCTGATCACCCCCTAACCACTCCCCTGACAGCCTGATCAATGCCTAACTGCTCCCCTGCCAGCCTGATCATCCCCAACTGCCATCCCCTGACAACCCGGTCACCCGCAAATGCCCTCCCCTGTATATTCCCTCTTTATTAGATAGGGTTTTTTCTTTAATGTATTGGACAGCCCTTACTGGTTTGGCTCAGTGGATGGAGCATTGGCCTGCAGACTCAAGGGTCCCAGGTTCTATTCCGGTCAAGGGCATATACCTTGGTTGGGGGCACATACCCAGTAGGGAGTGTGCAGGAGGCAGCTGATTGATGTTTCTCTCTCATAGATGTTTCTAGCTCTCTATCCCTTTCCCTTCCTCTCTGTAAAAAATCAATAAAATACATATTTTTAAAAAAGAAACATTTAAGATTCCTCCATATCTGCCTGGCTGGTGTGACTCAGTGATTGAGACCCCAGGCTGCCACAACTGGAAGGGGATTGCACCCAGGCCAGGCTGAGACCCCAGCCCAGGCTGTCATGCCTGGCAGGGGATGGCGCAGTAGAGGGTGTGTGCCCCGGCCAGGCTGAGACCCCAGCCCAGGCTGCTGTTGCTGGCCAGAAGATCGCATGGCAGGGGTACGCGGTCCTGTGGGCCTGAGACCCTAACCCAGGCTGTGGCAGAAGATCACGTGACGGGGGTGCACGGCCCTGCCAGCCTGAGACCCCAGCCCAGGCTGTAGCAGAAGATCAGGTGGCGGGGGTGCACGGCCCTGCCAGCCTGAGACCCCAGCCCAGGCTGTAGCAGAAGATCAGGTGGCGGGGGTGCACGGCCCTGCCAGCCTGAGACTCCAGCCCAGGCTGTGACCAGGGATCACGCCAGACGCTGGTGCCTCCCAGCCAGACACCCTGGACTGCCGCTGCTGGCCAGGGATCGCGCCGCAGGGGGTGCACCCCGGCCAGGCTGAGACCCTAGCCCAGGCTGCTGCCACTGACCAGAAGATTGCTTGGTGGGGGTGTGCGGCCCTGCTGGCCTGAGACCTCAGCCCAGGCTGTGGCAGAAGATCGCGTGGCAGGGGTGCGCGGCGCTGCCGGCCTGAGACCCCAGCCCAGACTGCTGCCGCAGCCGGGGAATTGCGCGGCTTGGGTGCGAGGCCCTGCTGGCCTGAGACCCCAGTCTAGGCTGAGGCCGGGATCGTGCTGGGCGCTGGTTCCTCCCAGCCGGACACCCTGGGCTGTCGCTGCTGGGCGGGGATCGCTGTGTGGGGGGAGGGCACCTCCCAGCTGGACACCTCAGACTGCCGCCGCTGGGCAGACTGGGGGACTCCGGCGGGGCTAAAAGGACTGGGTGCTGCCATCTTGTGGCTATGGGCGCCGCCATTTTGTAGCGGAGTGATGGTTAATTTGCATATTACTCTTTTATTAGATAGGATGTCTTTTGGAGTTCATCTTGTTTGTGGGTCTTTTGGAGTTCTTGGGACTCTTTTTGCTTGTGTGACTTTTTTCTTCCCCAAGTCAGGGAAGTTTTCTGACATTATTTCTTCCAATAAGTTTTCTAAAGCTTGCTCTTCTTATTGTTCTGGCACCCCTAATATATACAGTTTGCTTCATGTCATGTTGTCCCAAAGTTCCCTCAGGCTCTCCTCCTGTCTTTTGATTTTTTTTCTCCAACTGCAGTTCAGATTGGTTGTGTTTTGACTCCATATCTTCTAATTTGCTAATTCAGTCCTCTTCTTCACCTAGTCTACTGTTGAAAGCTCCCATATTGTTATTTATTGTAGCTATATCACTCTTTATTTCCTACTAATTCTTACATAGGTTGTTGATTTTCTCATCCATCCAGATTATGAATTGTATGACCCTTAATCTGAATTATTTTTCTGACATATTGCATGCCTCTGTTTCAATTAATTCTTTTTCTGGCAATTCCTCTTTTTCTTTCCTTTGGGGGTTGTTCTTCTGTCTCCCCATTTTTTGCTCTCACCAAAGGATCTAGGTGTTGAGTTGCGCGAGGCCTGTGGCTGCAGCAGTGGGCTTGGTGGCGGGTCATGTGTTCATGGGTGGTGGTTGTTCCTCAGGTGGTCTTGGGCAGCATCTGCTCTTCAGGTGGTGGTGGGTGGTGGCTGCTCTTCAGACAGTCACAGTGTAGCCACTCCTCACGCGGTCACAGGGTGGCAGCTGCTCATGTGGCGGCCGCTCCTCATGCATTTGTGGGGTGGCTGCTCCTTGAGGGGGTCCTGGAGCAGCTGCTCCTCGTGTGGTTGTGGGGCAGCTGCTTCTCATGTGGTCATGGGTGTTGGTGCTCCTGGGGGGACGGTCGTAGGGTGGCTGCTTCTTATGCGGTTGCAGGTGCTGGCTGCTCCTCCAGCAGTCATAGGCAGTGGCTGCTCACACAGCTGCTGGGGTGGTCACAGAGCCCTGTGCTGCTGTGTAAGGCTTGGCTGTTCACAAGCACACCTGTTCTATTATTTTATGTTAAGGATTACTCATTTATTTCAGCCCTTTGTATTCAGCATGTCTCTATCTAAAAAAAAACTGTTTCTATGAAAATTGAAGCTTTTGTGTGTGTGTGTGTGGCCTACATAAACTTAAACCTTGTTTATTTGGCCCATGTTAGCGTTTGAGTTTGCTGTGCTTGGCGTACATGGAACAGACCCATAGATCTCATTGAGGAGAGGTATGGGGGGTGGTGTCTAGAAGAGATTTGCTAAAGAACATATATGCATAGCCTATGGACACAGACAACAATGTGGTGAAGGCCAGGGTGGAGTGGCAGGGGCTGGTTGGAGGGGGGCAAGTGGGGAATATCTGTAATAGTGTCAATAATAAAAAAAATTGAAATGTTGCAATAGTTGATATAATAATTGTACTTCTATAAATTGGTCCTAAGGAGATATCAGAAATGTAGGCAAAGAATTAGGCAGGAATGTAACATATTTTCTAGTAATAAAAAGAGAAATTTAGATGCCTAACAATAAATGATTAGTTATGTCAAAAATGGTGCATCCTGCTCAGCCAGTGTGGCTCAGTGGTTGAGCGTCAACCTATGAAACAGGAGGTCACAGTTCAATTCCAGGTCAGGCTTGATCCTGAGTAAGGGGGCTGCAGGAGGCAGCCGATCAATGATTCTCTCTCATCATTGATGTTTCTATCTCTCCCTCTTCCTTCCTATCTGAAATCAATCAAAACATATTTTTTAAAAAGGTGCATCCATAAAAAGTTGTTTCAAATAACCTTTATAAAAGATAAGCTTATGTGAAAATATTGTTAAAAGGGGTACAAAATACTTTATATAAGTTCTTTCAACTCTCTCTCTCACATATGCCCACACCTCCCCCACCCATACACAAACCCAACCCACACCCACACAGTAAATCTGTCTTAATAGACCTTCACTTCACTGATCATTCAGTTGAACTCACTAGTTAGATGAGCTAATTCTCTGTATTTCTTCTGTAAATGAAGAAGCTGGGGTACTTGGAAAGGCAGTGGTAAATCAGATTCTCAGTGGCATGCTTACCAAGAGCCCATTATTTATTATCCACCTAATACTCTGCCAAAGTCTATTTGATAATATATTATTGAATATTTCTGCTTCAGTATTCAAAAGTATGCTTGACTCATTTGTGTATATGTGTGTGTGTGTGCGCGCGCACGTGTGTGTGAAGATTTGTTGTAAAGGTTAAAGCTAGCCTTGTGAAAGGGACTTAGAAACATTGTTTACTATACTATGATTGTATAGCCTGAGAATACTCTGTTTGCTAAAGGCCCAGTACAATTTGTCTTACATACTATCTTAACCTAGATTTTTTTTAGGGTAAATTATTGACTATTTTATTTTACTAGAAAAATATAACATTCTTTGTTTACTTTTTAAATAATTATACAATTATGTGCATTGTCCTATACTTGTCAGAAAAAGCTATTTTAACTTCTAATAAAAATACGTATTTTAAACAAGCAAAAACAAGTAAATGGCAAAAAAAAAAAAAAAAAAAAGTACTGGGTGATGTGTTAAACTAAGGTTTCTAAAGGTTTACCCCTGCCATATCTCAATAACACCACCGGATGGCAGCATTGGCTTACAAATTTGCTAATGGTGTCTAAAGATTTAACTGTGCCATACCTCCATATTACCACAGGGTGGAGCATTAGCTTATAAAAGCCTCCTCATTGTGAGCTAATTTCTACCCCAGCAGAAACCACCAGCATCATTTTATTAGAAGCAATCAATCAATCAATAAATAAGTAAATTTGGGGGGAGGGTAAATGTGGAAAATAAAAATGGCATATATATAATTAACAAAGGCCAAATAGAATTACAGTATTACCCATAATTCTGAATATTTATAGAGTCCAGAAAATGGAGTCATGTATTGTAGATACCCGATGTGAATTATTTTTGCTTCCCTGTTGAAATGATAACCTTCGCCCAATCTTTGTTTTAAAATACATGAAAATAGGCGGAGCTGGGCCTGGAGCCTAGGGGGCGCACGGGAGGAAGCGGGGTCGGCCGGCGGAGCGTCCAGGAGCGCCAGGGCCTGAGCAGTGCCATCGGCCACCCTGTGACCGCGGGCAGGGCTGTGCGTCCCCTCTGGCCATCCCAGCGGCCGCCTGGGAGCTGCGCCCCGGCTGACCCGCGGGCCCGGGAACAGGTGAGTACGGGAGGGCCAGCGCGGGGCTGCTGCGGGGCACCTCGTGCGGGCGCAGCTCCCACCAGGAAAAGGCAGGGAAGGCAGGATGGCCTCTGAGAAACCTAGACGCTGCCTTCGTTTCCCCGCGGGATGACGGTCTCCTCCCCCATCGCGAAGCAGTTCCACACCCTGATGACGCCACCACCGGCTCCCCTTGGCCCCCACTGCGTCTTCCCCGCAGCCCCTTAGTAACGGGGGCTTAGGAGTCCCCACTAGTCGCCGGGCCCAGGCAGGGCCGTGCGTGGCTGGCTGGGGTAGAGGCGGCGGGCCTGGCAGGTCCTGAGGCTTCTGGCAGGTGCCACGCTGGCCGTGGGCCCTGCCAGGTCGCAGGGCGACCCTCGGGCCAGTCATCCCTGAGCTCCCTTCTGGAGCGTGGCGCAGTGAGCATTCCGCAGCCAGTGGTATAAGCCACTCTTTGGGGTGCTTATACATCTCTTTTGATTTTGGGGGCTGTGTGTGTGTTTCAGCACAACTGAGGGATACGAGTAATTGGAAGCAGTTTATCCCTTTGCAGAGGCAAACGGACACAAGTTGGACATATAAGTGGGTTCTAATTCAAGCTCTCCTGCAACATTTTTGTGTTTAAATTCATTTAAAACCTGGAAAGCATATACTTATTTTTTTAAATATGTTTTCATTGATTTTTTAGAAAGAATGAGAGGAAGGGAGAGGGATCTAGAGAGAAATATCCTGACCAGCTGCATCCTGCAGGCCTCCTACTGGGGATCAAACCCTCAATCTCGGCTGGAAATGGGGTAAATGTTTTTGAGAACCCATGAAATCACTGATTGACATCAGGAAACAGTGAAGAACAGTGTTTAACCAAACTTGGGAATCACTGCTAAAGAACAGTACACTGTAGAGCAGTATTTGTAACCATACTTAGTTCAACGGGACTAAGAAAGGAGGGTGCATGGGGGATTGCCCTGATGTGCATAAAGGCTAGCAGTAGGAGAGTAGTTTAAGGTTCTTTAGTTTGGAGAGTTAATTTAGTTAGGTGGGATTTAATTAATGAATTTGCCTTTTCTACTTTGCCTGAAGATTGGGGCTAGTTGCAGGGGGGGAGGGAGGTGGGGTGTAAGTTCCACAGGATGCTCAGAGTGGAGGAGACCTGTTGAGTTATATGAGATATAAAAGCAGGTCCATCATCTGATTGTAATGAGGTGGGGAGGCCGGATCTGGGAATGATATTCTGAATAGAAGCTTGTGTGACCTCGATGGACTTTTCAGATGCAGGGGGGAATGCTTCTACCCAGCCTGAGAAGGTATCTACAAAGGTCAAGGGATATTTGGTGTGCTTTTGTTTTGTTTTTTAATAGGAAGCATGTGAGTAAAGTCAATTGCCAGTCTTGTCCAGGGATTTGGCCCCTTGCCTGATTAGTTGGGAAAGGAGGTCTAATCTAACCTGTCCATGGGGACATACTGAGTAACAAGTAGATCAGGTTTTGGTGATATCTTGCAGTAGGAAGGCTAGGCTAGGACATGTGATGAGGGGCTTTAAGAGTTGTAAATGTATCCTATATGTAGGGAATTGTGAATAGCCGGTAAGATATCACAGGCCTGTCCTTGGGGAAGGATATATTTTCCCTGAAATTTTAACCATGGATCTTCCTGAATAGCCCCAAGAGCTATTAGGGACTGAAGTTCCTCTGGAGTATATTTGGATGTTTTATGGGGTATAGCTAAGAGTTGGGGAGACGGAGACTTCCTCTGAGCTGCTGCCTTGGCCTCCTGTTCTGCTTTGTTTTTTCCCTTAACTCTGAGATAATTCCTGACTTGGAGTCCTTTGCAGTATATGACTTTAAAGAAGGCTAGAAAAGGGGAGAGAAGTTCCTAAATACCAAGCAGGAAGACCTGTTGATGCTTTCAATGATAGTGTCAAGGACTGTGAATGAACAGTGATAATAAATAAAGTCTAGGCTCAGATATAAGGACTCAAGCAACAGGAGAGAGTCTGTGGGGGCTACTTTAGCTTGCTAGGAGAGAAGGGGTCTCTTCGGATGTCAGAGGTGAGCAGGTCCTCACTCACTGGACAATGCAAATTTCTACCCATTCACAAATAACACACTCTTACGTTCTAGAAAATATACATTCAACAAAGTACAAGAGACCTTCTGTAATAAACACTAATAGCAGGTGAATTAAAACATGTCTAGTAGTCAATATTTCAGTATTTCATACTATTTAAAAATATTTAGATGTTTATCATCTAACCTAGCAATGCTCCACAGCCTTTAAGTTACCAAAGACTTTGGAAAATTATGTGTAGGCATGTTGTTAGAAATAAGGCAAGCCCCCCAAGTCAGGGGTTCTGGTAGAATACAAAACACTCGGGAGCCAGGCAGCAAGGCAAACATATTTACTTCTATGTAGAAGCATGCACACACATGGTCTGGAAGGGCGTGCACACCAAGTAGACAGTCTGCTCAGCTTTATAATCCCTTATGCACGTGACCTGTCCTTTGCTCTTGATTGGAGCTCAGGTGCACAGTCTTTTGCGATTGGCTAATTCAAAGGGAATTAGCTGTTTCAAGATGGCAGCCCCTTTGCTGTTTCAAGATGGCAGCCCCCAGGGGAGCTGCAAGCCATGTGGCCAACATGGTGGCTGCCAATTCACACAGTCCAAAATGGCAGCTGTCTAAACTGTTCTTTGACAGAAAAGATGACTTGCTTATTCTCACAATATGAGGCTGGAGAAAAGGCCTGTTTCCAGGCCTCAAGCTGTTGGGATTTAAAACTGCCACATTTTTCCTTAGAGATAACATGCTAAGGTATGGCTGATAATGAGTTCAGCTTCTGATAGTAGCCAGACTGTTAAGTGAGCATTCATAATTTTGCAGTAGAGTTGTTCTTTGGGAAGCGGGGAGGGAGTGAGAAGGCATTGAGGTGAGAGCAGTTTTCAGATCATTAAAGGATCTAATGGCTCAGTGAGGGTGTCCCTTTGCCATGTCATTTCATAGAGGAGCTTTGTGAGAAGACTGAAGTTGGGAACTCAGAGGCAGGAGTACCCAGCAAGCCTGAGAAAGGAGAGTATTTCTTGTTCAGAGGATGGAACAGTCATGGAGATAAGGCATTTACAATCTAAGGATTGGTGCAGCTTAGTGGGGTGAGAGGGAAACTGAGGTAGGTAACTGTCATTTGGGACAACTGAGTTTTATGAGGGGATGTGCTGTAGCCCTGGTCAGGCACAGAGGTAGAATGAGAAAAGAGTTCATGGGGTATTTAGTAAGATGCAGTGTAGATGTGAGGTGGCTAATGGCTGTGAGACTAATCCGTCAACCCCTAAATAGAGATTGAGGAGGGGACAAAGGTCCCAGTGAATTCAGGGAGGGCAGAATAATTGGCCCCAGTTTCAATTAAAATTGAGATTGACTTACCTGCCCCTACATCATTACCCGAGTCTCTGTCTTGGTGCTGTAAGTCTGTGGGGCCTTGTTGGGGCCTCAGTCTTCAGTGGCCAGTCCTAGGAGGTCTGGGAGCTCCAAACCGGATCCAGAGGGTGACCTTGCTGGGCTGGCTGATGTTTGACCTGGAGGGGCAAGACTGTAGTCTGATTTCCAGTGGCATTCCCTTCTGCACTGTGGGCAGGGTCCAGGTGGGGGTCTCGGGTTTGAGCAGGACTTGGTCCAGTGTCCTTCACTGTTGCATTTGAAGCATGGGCCCAGAAGAGGGTTAGCCCCTGACTTAACCCTCGGTTGGAGGACCGGCACATCATTTGGGGTTCATGAGAGTGGTGGGTAGGAGCTGAAAGACATTCATTTGGGCCTCAGCCTTGGCCTGCTCTCACCTTTGTTTTTGGATTTGGGTCTCCTCGTTTCTATTAACAGGATCTTTTTGAGGCGTTTGTGGACCTGTTTCTACTTTTTGAAGTTTATGGTGTATGTCGGGGGCTAATTGGGATATAAAATAGATGTTCAGAAGAAGGGCTCCCTCTGGGGAGGTGGGTTCTAAGGTCATAAATTTGTGTAAGGCCTCCATGCGGTGGGAGAGGAGGAGAGCTGGGTTTTCATCAGGGCATTGAGTGATTTCATTAAGTTTGTCATAATTGACTGCCTTATGGGCTGCCTTTTTGAGTCCGACAATGAGACAGGCTACAGAGCCAGCGCTCTAGAGAATTGACCTGATAGCCTCAACTTGGGTCAGTTCTGGGGATTGTGTTAGTGCCAACAGGGTTGGCCACTGAGTCCTGTCTATGGAGGGCATAGCATGGTCCTGAGCTGATAGTCAGACATGCTCCTTCTCCTCTGGGGTGAGAGAGGACGACAGGATGACTTAGAAGTCATGCCAGGTCAGGTCATAGGATTGGGTCAGGTACTTAAATTCTTTAGTAAAGGTGATGGGGTCACTGGAAAGAGACCTGAGATGCCTCTCAATCTGTGCGAGGTCAGACATGGAAAATGGGATGTGTACCCAGACAATACCCTCCTTTCCTGTTCCCTCCCTCAGAGTAGAATGGGTGTAGGAATAGAAGCAGCTGTTGAGGAAGGCAGTCTTAGGGTGGCCTGAGAGCAAGTGTGATGTGGGAAAAGGCTGTAATGGAGCTTGAGTTCTTGGTATTTGGGTTCTCAGGGTCTGGGGGAGAAGGTGGTTGCTGGTGAGGAGGGTCTGGGTTTTGGGAATCTACTGCAGGTGAGGGAAGGGATGTATAAGGGGATGGAGGTCAGTGGTCTGCTGAGTCAAAAGTAGATTTAGAATCAGAAGTGTTAGGAATATGTTTTGTGTGAATGAGAAAGATCTGATGGGTAGAGCAGGACTGAGAGAGAGGATTGGGACTGAAGGGTGAAAAAGGCCAGGACGTAGGGAATCTCTGACTATTTTCCATTGCAGTGATAGCAATTATCTAAATTGTGCAAAGCATCAAAATTAAAAGGGCCATTTTTAGGCCATTGAGACTTATCATCTAGTTTATATTGTGGCCAAACAGTGTTACAAAATAAAATGAGGTGGTTGGGCAAGATGTCCCCTGTGAGTGTGAAGAGGGAGTGTGGCATAGCCCACAAGAGAGGAAAGGTGAGTGACAGACCATAAATCCAAAGGTGACTGTTTAGGGCAGGCATCCCCACAGCTAAACAAATCACTATGAGAAATGAGAGGTGACTCTCTGGACTTGGCGCCCCCAATCCAGAAGGACCGAAAGCCAAATGACTGAGGAATCTTCTGGCCTACACCAGGACTTTTGAGACAAGAGACTTTTGAAAAGTCAGTGAGAGAGAGTGAGTGGGCAGAAGACTCGAAGACGAGAGAAATTGTGGAACATTACTCACCTAGAGAAGATTGGCTGGTGTGGGATGGAAGGTCAGCAATGGAGGAGAGGATCTGATCTGTCATCCTCCTTTGATGACTCAGAAGATCCATAAGGGAGGGAACCTTAATCAAGGCCTGCAATCGAGTCACCTGAGTAGGATTTGGGGGTAATTCCACGTTGAGCTGCCACTGCCTACTGCTCTCTGAGTAGCAAACTTGGGGTTACCGAAGCCAGGAAGATGGCTCCCCATCCCCATAGAATCCTCATGGATTTCAGCACCAAACGTTAGTTAGGGTCACTGAAGGAGGAATGCATGAGGCCAAAAAAGAGTGAAGAATTATGAATTTATTAGGTAATCTGTATACCAGCTGGTCTGAGCCCCAAAATGGCACCAGCACCTAAAGACAGGGAGTCGGAGGTTTTTAAAGGACTCTAGGCAGACTTTTTCTGAATGGAGAATTCTCTGTGCAGGTCTGGATTCTGGGAAACTCCAGAGGGGAGAGATAACAGTCTTAGCAAGTGGAATGTGGTCTAAGCAAGTAGAATGTCCATTGTGAAATGGCATAAAGTCAGTTCCCCGGGGGAGAGGGGGTATCGATTCAATTATTTGATCATACCTAACAATAAATGGTTGTGAAAAAAAGAGGGACAGCCCTAACTGGTTTGGCTCAGTGGATAGAGTATCGGCCTGCGGACTGAAGGGTCCCAGGTTCGATTTCGGTCAAGGGCATGTACCTTGGTTGCGGGCACATCCCCAGTAGGGGGCGTGCAGGAGGCACCTGATCGATGTTTCCAACTCTCTATCCCTCTCCCTTCCTCTCTGTAAAAAATCAATAAAATATATTAAAAAAAAAAAAAAAAGCCCTAGCCGGCTTGGCTCAGTGGATAGAACATCAGCCTGTGGACTGAAGGGCCCCAGGTTCGATTCCGGTCAAGGGCACATGCCTGGGTTGCGGGCTCAATCCCCAGTAGGGGGTGTGCAGGAGGCAGCCCATCAATGACTCTCTCTCCTCATTGATGTTTCTCTCTCTCCTTCTCCCTTCCTCTCTGAAATCAATAAAAAAATATATTTTTTAAAAAAAGAGGGACATTTTTTGAGGTAGGGTTCTAACTTTTCTTAGCATTACTCAGAGGAAGAACAGACTAGAAGACAGAGGACAGCAGTTATGGACAGGAAGGAGAAGTCCTATAAATGATAAGGTAACTGGGAAGAGTGTGCGCTGAGGACTGATCCCTGAGATAATACAGGCATCTGGAGGTCACCTGGCCTCTGGGCTGGACAAGGGTACTGAGCTGCCTGGCCCATAGATCCTGGAGGCAGTTGCCAGGTTCTAAACGGGTGATTTTCATTCCACAAATTCCTGAAAATGCAGAATCGATTAGGTGTATGGGTTTCTGGAGCTTATTTCAGGGCCTCACACACTTGTGGCCTCTGAGAGAGTGGTGTCCTGGGGCTGTCCAGCCACTCTTGTAGCCCTTGGACCTGGGTACTTTGAACAGACACTAGGCCCAGATTCCTAAGACCATGACTAGGGCTTCATGAAGTGGACCTTTTTTCTGGCAACCAATGTAATGAGTGGGAGGTCCTCCAGGGCATGGGATCCAGAATGTGCAAAGGCTTGGAGTGAAGAGTGAGCTGATTCAGGAAGCGGCAGGTGTGTTTTTAATATATATATATTAGAAAGGAAGGGAGAAGGAGAGAGACAGAGAAACAGTGATGAGCAAGAAACAAGGATTGGTTGACACCTGCACAACCCCTATTGTGAATCCAGCCCACAACCAAGGAATGTGACCTCACCAGTGCATGAGTCTATGCTCAACCAACTGAAACACATTAGCCAGGACTGCAGACTTTAATATAGGAAATCATGGTCAGGTTGGTATGGTAGTAATATCTCAGAAGGGATAGTGTGAGCTTGAGGACTAGCTTTCCTGCTGGAGCCACTCTTTGTGGGAGGTGGTATCACAACACAGCATAGGGACAGAAGTTGTCATGTAGAGTGTCAGGGAGAAACAATCATTTTGGAGTCACCAAGGCCTTTAAAAGATGAGTGGACGTGAGATTAAGTGGATGGTGAAGAGTTTTTCAAACAAGATGAGACTACGGCTGGCACATATTAACTTCTCTAACACTCACCAGGATGTTGTTGTGACACTTGGTGTGGGCTGTATGGGCAGTTACATCAGTTTGTGGATTAGCTTAGAGGCTTGAGTGGTCTGTGAGACTCACTGGGTATGATGAAGAGGGCCATTGGGGTTGGGATTTGAGTGGCAGTTAAGTGAGAGACATTGGCAAGAATTCTGTGGACAACACATGTTGAGTAATAAGTAAGAGGCCAAGGAGAGGATTATGGGGGCTGGGGCTGAGGGAGTGCAGGTGTTAGAGAGGCGTGGTAAAGAGTGATGTGCACTTGAAGAAGGAGTGTGAATTCATGGTGGCAGGGCATTAACATTGACATACTAGTGTGAGTGAATGAAAAGGGAGTTCATTTCTGATGATGCCTTTATGATATGATATGGGAAATTTTAGGGTAATTTCTAACAAGATGGGTTGCTATGGTGCTACATCCAGAGCTTAGGTGCCATATATGTGCCCACCTGCCATTTCTTGTTGTGGGCTGACCCAGTAAATAATAAGAATGAGATAGCATACATCAGTGTCACCTGCACTTGAAAATCTCCACTGGCATGGGGAAAGGAGAAGAGAGAAGGTTGAGAGGGAAATATATTGCAGAGGTGGTGAATTAGAATTTAGGGAAAGAAGCTGATTAGGATACACCCTGTCCTTGTCATGGCTTATTTGTGTTACCAGTGAAGTTGTGCCTTTGGGAATAAAGCTGTGTGAGACAAGTGTGGATCAAAGAACTATGGGCAGCAGGCAATGCAAAGTGATGGCCTCAGCAAACTGAAATTGGCTTTGGAAGTGTAATTTGCATTACCATGATTTTTGGTGTCTTGGAGGGACAATTTGGATGACAACATGGGTATTGCCTGATAAGACCAGTATCAAATCCATCACATTTCCTTTATGTGCAACATCTTTTCCTACCCTATGTTCCTGACACCCACTGTTTTTGAAAAGGGGCAGTGTGACTCACATTTGAGGCCAAAAGAACAGGTATGGTCTATCTGCTCATCTGCCTTTATTATTGTGGGAAGACACAGCATCAGTAGGAAAATAAGGAGAAATTGACTTTAATGGGACTGAGGCCTGTTATCTTCTCTGATGTGGGGAGTAGAGGGGGAGAAGATGGATGTGCAGGGTGGGGACTATGACAAACTTGGCATCTCAAGAGAGAATATTATTATGGGATATACTGTCCCCATTATGACAGGATATGAACTATGAGGATGTGGCCATTGCCTTCTCTGTGGAGGAGTGGGGGCTCCTTGATGAGTCTCAGAGACGTCTGTACTGCGATGTGATTCTGAAAGTGTTTGCACTTGAATCATTCATAGGTAAGACCTTCATATCTCTCCTAGTGTCCTGAAGTGATGCCCACTCTTTATTTATTCTCTAGACATAGCACTCTCTCTCTTTCAAAGCCAGATTATATGCTCTGCTAATTTCCCCCACTGTCTTGTCAAATGGGCTGTGGCTGCCAGTGCTGAGCTCTGCAGAGAGTCCTGAACAATAGACTACATAAACCTCCCTAACACCAGTTGCATCAGAAACTGCAGGAAGTGTCTGGGTGTCAGCAGTCTTACAGACAGCTTAATGGGTCCCACCTGCTTTTCCTCTCCCAGGGAGGGTGACTATATCCAAATCCATGGCTTCCCCTTCTGCGCCTTTCCTGTTGATAAGGACCTTGGTGAATGCCTGTGCCAGGCATCATCTTTCTATACATGAACCAGGGGCTGTTCTTGTAAGACGCTCCTTCAATTGTT
Source organism: Corynorhinus townsendii (assembly GCA_026230045.1). NCBI lineage: Eukaryota > Metazoa > Chordata > Mammalia > Chiroptera > Vespertilionidae > Corynorhinus > Corynorhinus townsendii. Next base: position 101,779,549 of record JAPDVU010000004.1, on the reverse strand, counting down.
GTTTGTAATATTACCTTCTCTGAATACTATTGCAAGCCAAATTGTTATGGGCAAGTGATGGCTTGTTCACCTCTGTTGTCTTTCATTGATACTCAGAATATTTAGTTTGTACATATTTCTAGAGAAGGGGGTGCAGGGAGAAACCTGGGTTTCTCCAGGGTGAACATACAAGATGGTCTCAGAAGATGCCTTGAAGTGCGGTGTGGCAACGGAGGGAAGTTTGACATAAGAATGGTGTTCAGATTGTACCAGGAACCTGCTCCTGTCTAACGGTGTAGGTTCCAATGGCCATACCTCATTTATACCTTTCCTTTTCCATAGTTGACACTTTGCTGACTCGTCAATTTATCTGTGACTTCCTAGCTTTGTCTATCTTCGCCTTTGTGTCCTTTTTACATCACCTATTCCTTTGCACATCTCTTTCTGAAGTATACTACAACATGGACCTATGCAAGTGTTATGAGGAGCACACACATGCTTAAATACCCCTCAAATACCAGGTACTTTTGTATTGAATTTTACTTGTAATGAGATGTAACCAACCTTCTGCACAGCTTGCCCGTGTCACCAGCAGAAAATATCTACTGAATGCTGTTAGCAGCAGAATGAGCTGGACATTCCGCTTCTCTTCCATGTGGTGCTTGCCATGTTTTTGCTCTATTTCTGTAGAACTCTCCCTTGTTTTGTGATTTTCAGTGGTCAAGAATGTCAGTGGCCTCTTATTAATCCATCTTTCAGGTCTCTCATTTTCAGCCAATTGCATGAAACCAATGTAGTATGTGCAACACACTTTTACAATGGGACTTCCCCCTGTCACCAGAGTCAACATTCACTTCCTCATCATTTCTCTGTTTTTAGGTTGTTGGCATAAAATGGATGATGTGGAAGCCTATTCTGAGCACAGTGTATCTGTAGGAGATTCTCAGGTCAGGGCTTCCAAGACAGCTCCAGTCACCCAGGGGACGCATCTGCGTAAGCCATGTTTCTCAGTGTTAAAAGATATTTTGCACCTGACTGTGTTACAAGTGGTATACTTTGAGATGAATGTGTTCTTAAGTGATGCATGTGTGAGAGACTAGTGTTTCAGTGCAAACCCTCACCAGCAACAGAAGGATGCCAGTGGTGAGAAGCCCTGGAACAAAGATATGAAGAGTGACTCACTTGTGACCAGTTGTTGCTTCTACTTATCTGGTGTGTCTGCAGTTAGTATGGAAGTTGGGGAAGACTTCCCAGCCATCTCAGGGCTTCTCTAGTACCAGGCAACTCTTAATACTGAGAAGCCACACAGTAACAATGAGATTTCACAGGAGTTTCTCAGTGGAAAAAGACATCACCAGTGGGTTGAATGTGAAACAGCTGCCAGCCAGAAACAGAAAGTTGTTTATCAGAAAGGTCTCTGCACTGGAGATAGGATTTATGAGTATATTAAATGTGGGAAAGTGTTTAGACAAATTTTTAACCACCTTCAACATGGGAGAGTTTACACTGGAGAAAAGCCCTATGAGTGCACTGATTGTGGGAAGGTCTTCAGTGAAAGCACTGCTCTCATTAAACATAATAGAGTTCACATTAGAGAAATGTGGTATGAGTGTAGTGATTATGGGAAGTCCTTCAGATACATGTCTAATCTCATTAAATACCAATGAGTTCACAATGGAGAAAAGCCCCGTGAGTATACAAAATGTGGAAAATCCTTCAGTGAAAGCAGAACTGTCATTAAACACCAGAGAGTTCACACTGGAGGAAATCCATATGAGTGTAGTGATTGTGGGCAGTTCTTCAGTCAAAGTGGTAACCTCACATAACACCAGAGAGTTCACACTGGAGAAAAACGTTGTGAGTGTAGTGAATGTGAGAATTCTTTTAGGCAAAAGAGTCACCTTCTTATACACAAAAGAATTCACACAGAAAAGCCATATGAGGGTAATGACTATAGAACAAGCATGTCAAACTCAAAGGCTAACATGGGCCAAATAAACAAGGTTTAAGTGTATGTGGGCCGCAAAAAAACAAAATCTTCTATTTTCATAGAAATGTAGGTTTATTTCTATAGAGACATGCTGAAAACAAAGGGCTGAAATAAATGAGTAATTGTTAACATAAAATAATAGAACATTTTAATAAAAATTTAATATTTTTTCTTGAACATTAACTTACCAGACACTGAATAACTGCATGAATTAATAAGTATAGTGCAAATAAACCTATTTTTCTTGTTCTCTGAAAGCAAAATATTTCCTGTTGTGCACACCAAACAAGTCATTCTATGACTAATGGCATGGCAATCAGCTGCTAAAATATTCACTGCTAGTATTAATGGAGAGAAATGGTGTGCCTGCCCGTAAGGGAAATGAATGTAACACAATTATAGTCATCAGTCCTTAGTGAACATTGTAGTTCATTATTAATAATTATGTATAACAGGATATTGTAAAAATTAAGTTATGAATTTTTTATTAAAACATTTCTTACATACCGTTACATTGGCTGGGCCACAAAAATATTCGTTGTGGGCTGCGAGTTTGACATGGTTGCTATAGAAAGTCATTCTAGCATATCTATGCACTCATTCAACATCAGAGAGTGCATATTGGGATAAAGTCTTTTGAATGTACTGATTGTAGAAAATCTTTTAGCCGAAAATATAACCTTACTAGACACCTGAGAGTTCACACTGGAGAAGAGCCTTAAATGTGCAGGGAATTTTATTTGTCTTACTGAGAATAACAATGAAGGAGAATCTGTGATACACATTTACCTTAATATAAAGCCCTTTTATCAGGACATACACCCTGCTAGATTCCTCATAACTTTCAGATACAAGTGAGACTTTAAGGAGGTGCTTGCACTTGCGATCCTGACCAGGCCATTGATATCACTGTGAGTGCTTGTGGCTGATGTGATTTCACCTCCACCACCTGGCTCACCTGAACAGTGTGAATCAGTCACAAACCCTGCATGCTCACTTGTGCCTGAGAAAATTCTGAATATTCTGAAATCGTGACAGAATCTTCATTCCTTTCTCTCTGACTAGAAAATGGGCCTGACCCAGGGTTTGCCCAGAGCACCCATAGTCAGCTAAGAAGTGGTACCTCTTTCAGAGACATTGTGGTTCTCATATTGTGCTGTGATGATTGGCTTAGGTTCTATTTCACCAATGTGAAATTGCTTTGCTGTACATGGCTCTGGTTTATGATATTTTTGTAAAGGTGTTTTTTCTTTTGTATCTTTAATTGAGTTTGCTCTATTCACTGCCTGGGATGATTTGCAAGTAGAATTGTAATCTGTCAGCATGTAGATGTGAACAGATTCTATGCAGCCATCAAACTTTCTGTGCTTCTGAAGGAAGAGTATGCTAGTAGAAAATCACTCTTTGTCCAAAATGGGTTTATTTTTCATTGCTGCCCAAGGACTTGAAAGAAAGGCTGCATGACTTTGTGGTTTTAATTTGGAGCCTGGTATCTTGTTTATAAGGTCAATGGTCACCCTGAAGAGAAGGCCTTTTACTGTGCTTCTGTGAACAATATGAATTATGTTCTCTGTTCACAGTATGTATTACATAAGTCTCAGCAATGATGAGGGGAACTCCTCCCCACATACTGCAAAGGAGCCACGTGCCATGAAGTACAAAATTACATGGTTGCTGGCATTTGTTGTAAGACTCTGAGGTTAAACTACTATTGAGACAGAAACTCTTTTCATAGTGATAGGAGATACTGCAGTAAATTAGATGAAAAATGCCTCATCTGAATGTAAATCCACAAATGTTTCAGGGTGTGTGGCTTGTGTGACCTTTGTGAACAGACATTCTCAGGACCTCCATAACTATTTCCTATAGCTGAAGTCATTGGCAGAGAAAATAATTTAATGGTTTTGTGGGTTCCCATGGCCTCTCTAGCATGTTCACCTCAAGGTCATTTCTCATTTTGTAAGAACTCAAAGCTAGAGGAAGGATAATCCTGTAATCAGTCCCAGGATGTGTCTTTTGTAACCGGTCAGCATTCCTGTTGATTCCTGTGGCACAATCTTCACTGCTTGCCAATATTTGCTGCCACTGAGGTAATGATATTCCTCCCAGGATATAAGAACTGACATGCAAGAAAGTGCACTAAAGCTGTGAAGCCATCACATGTGAAATAATCTTATCTGTCACTATATACAAGGTGTGGCAAAAGTAGGCTTTCAATTGTGCATACACAAAACACATCTCTTGTTCTTTTTTAAAAAATATTTTAAAAAATACATTTATTTTATTTTACTTTACTTAGGAAGAGAGGAAGGAGAGATAAACATCCATGAACTCCATCCTGCACATCCCTTACTGGGAACCCAGACAGGTCTGTGCATTGACCTGGAATTCACCAGGGACCTTTTAGTTCACTGGATGACACCCACCCAACTGAGGCACAAGGTGAAAGCAGAGTTTATTCCTGTATTTTTATTTGTTAGTTATTATTTTCCATACCAACAACTCTAAACCTACATTTCCCACATTCTTCATTTTCCTCCTGCCCTTTTATAATGTCTCTTTCTGACTTTCCCAGTCTTCCATGCAATCATTCATTTTCCATCCTTTACATTAGATTAGTTCATATTCTTCATAATTTAATATGTGCTATTAAGTGTGTACTTTTAAAGAAACACTGGTTTTCATAATGCTACACAGATACATTTTAAAAATATATTTTATTGGTTTTCAGAGAGGAAAGGAGAGAGAGAGAGAGGGAGAGGGAGAGAGAGATAGAAACATCAATGATGAGAGAGAATCATTGATCAGTTGCCTCATGCATGCCCCCTACTGTGGATCAAGCCCTCAGCCTGGGCATGTGCCCTTGCCTGGAATTGGACCCAGGACCCTTCAGTCTGCAGGGCGACACACTATCCACTGAGCCAAACCAGGCAGGGCTACACAGATATTTTGAGATTCAACACAAATGCTTATGTGAATATTGAATTTGTTTTATTGCTAAGTAGTATTGCATTCTGTGGATAACAACTTCATCCATTGATCTGTCTATGAAATTGGTTATTTCCAGGTTTGGGGTATCTATATATCTATAAGGCTAAGCAACCGTTGCATCCAAAACAACCGAACGGACAACCGAACAGGCTGTGTGGGGCGACCAGGCCTGCAAAGGGTTAGTGAGGGGCAACCAAACGACTGAACAGCAGGCTGCATGGGTCAACCAGGTCTGCAGGGTGGGGGGAAGTTTGGGGGCAACCAGGCTGGCAAGGGGAGGCAGTGAGAGGTGACCAGACCAGCAGAGGGGGGTGACAAGGCCAGCAGGGGAGGCAGTTAGGGGTGATCAGGCAGGCAGGCAGATGAGCAGTTAGGAGCCAGTAGTCCCAGATTGTGAGAGGGATGTTTGATTGCTGGTTTAGGCCTGATCTGAGGGGTCCCGGATTGGGGAGGGTGCAGGCTGGGTTGAGGGGACCCCCCTCCCCCATGCATGAATTTTGTGCACCAGGCCTCTAGTCCTATATAATAAGAGAGGAATATGCTCATTATTTGTTACGCCCTGAGTCATAATGACCTACCACACATAACGACTGGATCACGGATCTGCAGGAGGGTGGGGGAGCAAACTACAAGCGGGCAGCAGAGAGCAACAGGAAGGGGCAAGGAAGCAAGCTATGAGGGGTGAAGAGAGGAGGGAGGGGGCAGGGGAGATACAGGAGGGCGGCAACAACCTACTGGCACATGGATTCGGGCACAGGGCTACTAGTTATAAATAAATCTGTTTGGAATATTTGCGTTCAGTTATCTTCATAGATATGTATTTTACCAATCAAACTGTTGCAGTGTAGGTGAATGTTTCACATTTTAACATATGCAGAACTGTGATTTAAAATTGTCATTGTACTTTGCCTTCCCACACATACCCAGCATATAGAAAATCCAGTTTTTGTTCAACCCTGCAAGGACATGCAATGATTAATCTTTTTAAATAGTAGGTCTGGAATGTCTATATATGAACTTGCTTTAGTTTTAATTTCATTTTGTAATAATTTTTGATGGTGAACATTTTTCACACATTTATTTACATTGTCTTTATCTTTTTGTTAAGATGTTGGCTCAGAAATTTTGCTTATTTTAAAAATAATTTATTATTTTAACCAATATGAGGGCAGTTCACAATCTAAGATATATATTTGAATTTCACTCATTCCTCAATAACTCAATGATTTCTTGCTGTATGGAACTATGGGTTTTGAACACTGTAAGGAAAATTGTTTTTCTCAATTTTTAACCTATGTACAATTTAAATCCACGTGTACCATATACTTACAGGTTTTCTATGCATTGTTAACATTCTCCACCACTCTTTTCTAAGTCTAAGCATTCAGTAATACATAAAGTCATGTCTAGGTTTGCAATCTTTATTAACTTCCTCATGTAAATACCCTCCTTGTGGTTAGTTTCAAACTGTCAAAATGATGGCACTGAACAAGGATATGATAAGTTATCCCAAACAAACTTACAAACTAATTCTTTGAATGGTTGGCAGTAATTAAAAAAAAAAAAAAAAGGACATGAAAGGATTTAATCCCTTTCAGAAGGAATTAAGGCACTGGGAAGGCACTTGAGCATCCTATATTGGCCCCTCTTGCCTTTTGTGCCAAGAGGGATCCTCTTCTCACAATCCAATTGCCCTTAGCTGTTGCCTGAGCTGTCTGTTCATGCTGAGCTTGAAGCCTCATGGTGGCTGGTACCATGGATCTGTCTCACGCCCAATCGTGTGAGCTGGGCCCTCACTGGAGAAGAAACCCGAGTTCCCCGAGATATGTGATCAGCACCCGGGACTCTGCCAGCAGGCCAGGAGTTCCCAAGGCAGGTGCTGGGCGTGGAGGCCATGGGGTCATAGGCTACCAAGGAGACAGAACTGAACCTCACATCACCCTGCTTGGCCCGGAGGATGGCTGGTTAGCCAGAGACAGGTAAGATTCCTCAGGGAAGGAACAACCTAAGACAGGCACAGTCGCAGAGGGGCCATCAGGAGAGAACTTGGGGGGCAACAGAAGTGGGGCACAGACCCTCACCCCCCAACATTGCAGGGGCTTGAACCCTCACCCCTTCTGAGGGAGGTCTCCTGCCCCCATGGCTGCTTCGCGCTTCCCACACCCAGCTCAGATCGGGAACCAGGCAACAGAAAGAGACTTGGCCCAGCTCAGATCGGGAACCAGGTAACAGACAAGAGACTTGGCCGACAGCAGCTGCCCTATATCTAAATTCAGCCTAGCATCAGGAATGCTCAGGGCCTACTCAAGAATGCAAATAATTCTTCCCATTAATATTTACAGGGTAAACTAAGATTGTTGGTAGAGTATTAAATTTGACAGTAAAATAGTAATCAAGTTTTCAGATTAATTTAAATAAGCTAATTGAAATAAGTGAATATTCAAGTAAATTTAATTGTACTGGACAAAAAGCTGTTCTCAAAGTAATAACTAAAATTTCTATTGGTAGTTCATCTCATGGTAAAATTTCTGAACATGCAATGAACCTAAAGCAGTCATATTTTTGGGCAAAAAAAAAAATTTAAAGTTATCAAGACTGCATTATAAAATTTACAAAAACCTCCATTAATAAAAAAAAGGGGGGGATAGTAGGGTAATATCATGTAAGGAAAAATATCCTATAAGTAAATTACATCTAGAAAATTTTTACTTTACAAAATTAATTTTCGTTTGTAATGCTAACAGCAAGACACCCATGAAAAACACACATGGTGTCTAAATAAGACAAAGGCAAATCATTTGGGCAAAAATAAAAAGGATCCCAAATCAATTATATAGAAAGGATTCCTTTATCAACTTTTGGTTGAGAATATGTTTATATATTTTCAGAAAACAACTCCAAGACCATGTGGATTCCTGCAACAGAGAGGAAGTGACAGGTCTGCTCCAACCACAAAGACAAGAGGAAAAACAGTCCAGACATGGAAGACTGACAACACCTTGCCACGCGAGCAGTCAGCAGCTGTGCACCACTGCAGGTTACCTAGGACCAAACCAGAGAGGGTCAGACCTGCGTGGCCACCATGTGCCCACCATCCAGATATCCATTGCTGACATGTACACATAAGGAACTGTTAGACATTGAAACGGGGACTCAGAACTGTTGGACATTGAAATTGGGACTCAAACATTTTTTTTGTTGTTGTTACTATATGTTCATTTCCAGTCTACAGAGGCAAAATTTTTTAAAGGAAAGAAATGGGGGGAAAATAGATACAGAGGCAAAGAAGCATTGAACAGACTGTCAAACTACATTGGGAAGGCAGGGGAGGTTGGGCGAGGGGGGCTGTAAGAGATCAACCAAAGGACTTGAACGCATGCATATAAGCATAACCAATGGATACAAGACACTGGGGGGAGCGGGAGGTGAAGGCATGTACTGGGGGGTAGGGGAAGCTGGGGGGAGGTCAATGGGGAAAAAAAAGGAGACATATGTACTACTATTTGTAATACTTCAAACAATAAAAAAAAGGAATTATCTATTGGAGGGTTTTGCCTTGTTTTTATCAATTTGTATTAGGATTTTGATTTATAGGCTTCTGTTTATTTTAATAAAATCATGCTACTCCATTTAAGAAAAAAAAAGGATATGATTAGTTATTTCAGTAGCAAATCATCATATTTTATTTCCAACATACTAATAAGGTAGCAATCAGTATCCTCAAGAACATATATATACACACATATATATATATATATAATACACATAATATGCAAATTGTCTCCACGGGAGTTTGACTGGGAGACTGATTGCTTGCTATGAAGTGCGCTGACCACCGGCGGGGGAGGGGGGGTTGGCATGGAATAAAGGAGGGCCCCTGCTGGCAGCTGAAAGGCCCCGATCAGCCCTGATCACTGGCCAGGTCTAGGGACCTTACCCATACATGCATTTTGTGCACCAGGCCTCCAGTTTATAATAAAATCCTATCTAATAAAACCCTAACATGCAAATCTACCAAACAGCTGAACGACCGATCACTATGATGTGCACTGACCACCAGGGGACAGATGCTCAATGTAGGAGCTGCCCCCTGGTGGTCAGTGCGCTTCCACGGGGGAGTGCTGCTCAACCAGAAGCTGGGATCACTGCTGACGAGTGCAGCGTTGGTGGCGGGAGCCACTCCTGCCTCCGCAGCAGCGCTAAGAGGGCATCCCCTGAGGGGTCACAGACTAGAGAAGGCGCAGGCCAGGCTGAAAGACCCCTCTCCCCACAAGTGCACAAATGCCGTGTACTGGGCCTCTAGTAGTAAAGTAATTGGGAAATAGCAAGTTTTAAATATTTCTTTAAAGTTTTGTTTACATATTATTGATTTTTAAAATATATTTCAAAATGTTTTTATTGATTTCAGAAAGGTTAGAGAGAGGGAGAGAGAGATAGAAACATCAATGATGAGAGAGAATCATTGATAGGCTGTCTCCTACAGGCCACCTACTGTGGTGGAACCCACAGTTTAGCATGTTCTTTGACCAGGAAGCTGAAGATAGTCACTGTGGTTGGTTTGGACAACCAGGATCAGAAAGTGGGGTCATGGCTGAAACTTGGGCCCTGTGGACAGAGTTGACCTTCTCTGCAGGAGGCCTCACAGTTTTCTTTGAGCCCCAGGCTGCCTTCCAATTGGTACCTCTGTACCAGAGGGAACTTTCCAGAACTGAATGCAAATAAAAAGTCCAGTGGCTGACACTTTTGGTTAAAAGTGTATCAGTAAGGTATTTTATTTTATTTTATTATTGTCTAAAATTTTACATATGTATCTTTTTTCCCCAATTGACCCCCTCCCCCTTCCATTCCCAGCCCTGGCAAGCCCTCACCGCCCCAAAGTCTGTGTCCATTGGTTATGCTAATATGCATGCATATAAGTCCTTTGGTTGCTCTCTAACCTCCCCTCCCCTACCGTTTGTCTCTAGATTGATCTATTCTTTTTTTTTTAAATAAATCTTTATTGTTCAGATTATTACAGGTGTTCCTCTTTTTTTTCCCCCATAGCTCCCCTCCACCTGATTCCCCACCCCACCCCATGCCATTACCCCCCACCACTATCTTCATCCATAGGAGTAAGATTTTTGTCCAATCTCTTCCCACACCCCTCACACCTGCTTCCCCTGAGAGTCTCAGTCAACTCCCTTTCTATGTCCCTGATTCTATTATATTCACCAGTCCATTCTGTTCTTCAGATTTTTTTATTCACTTGATTTTTAGATTCACTTGTTGGTAGGTATGTATTTGTTGTCATTTTGTTGTTCATAATTTTTATCTTTACCTTTTTCTTCTTCTTCCTCTTCTTAAAGAATACCCTTCAGCATTTCATATAATCCTGGTTTGGTGGTGATGAACTCCTTTAGCTTTTTCTTATCTGTGAAGCTCTTTATCTGACCTTCAACTCTGAATGATAGTTTTGCTGGGTAGAGTAATCTTGGTTGTAGTTTCTTGCTGTTCATCACTTTGAATATTTCTTGCCACTCCCTTATGGCCTGCATAGTTTCTGTTGAGAAATCAGCTGACAGTTGTATGGGTACTCCCTTGTAGGTAACTAACCGTTTTTCTCTTGCTGCTTTCAAGATTCTCTCTTTGTCTTTTGCCCTTGGCATTTTAATTATGATGTGTCTTGGTGTGGTCCTCTTTGGATTCCTCTTGTATGGGGTTCTGTGTGCTTCCTGAACTTGTAAGTCTATTTCTTTCACCAGGTAGGGAAAGTTTTCTGTCATTATTTCTTCTAATAGGTTTTCAATATTTTGCTCTCTCTCTTCTTCTGGCACCCCAATAATTCAGATGTTGGTATGCTTAAAGTTGTCCCAGAGGCTCTTTACACTATCTTTATATTTTTGGATTCTTTTTTCTTTTTGTTTTTCTGGTTGGATGTTTTTTGTTTCCACATATTTCAGATCTTTGGTTTGATTCTTGGGGTACGTTGATCTACAGTTGAGTTTCTGTATATTCTTTATTTCAGACAGTGTATGCTTCATTTCTGACTGATCCTTTTCCATTTTTTTGGCATTCTCACTAATATCCTTAAAGGTCTCATCAAGTTTCTCAGCGGTTTTAAGAAGATTCTTGAGTAACCTTATAAATGTGGTTCTGAACTCTATGTCATCCAGTAGTTTGCTTTCCTCCGTTTCTTTCATTCGTGACATGTTTCTTTGTCTCCACATTTTGGCTGCTTCCCTGTGTTGATGGAGTAGCTTTGTGTGGTAGGTGATCTATAGGGGGCAGTAGCTCAGCCTCCTCAATCACATGAGGTGGATGCTCTTGGTACACCCCTTTGTGGGCTGAGTGCAAAGTCTTGGTGTAGGTAAGCCTTGATTGCTGTTGGTACACTGGGAGGAATTGACCTCCAGGCCAATTAGCTGTGAGCACTCGCTGTGTCTATAATGGAAGAACTGCTGCGCTGAAGACACGCTTATGGTGCAGGACTTGTTTCAGTGGGGCTTTGGTGCTCACTGAATCTGCCTCTTGAATGTGTCACTTATGGATGTGAGGAGTTGAAATCTGGTGTCTCACACTGACCACTAGGTACACTGGCTTCTGGATCTCCAATGGGGTGCAGCTCAGCTACTGTCTGAGGCCACCCAGCAGGAGCTACAGTGAGAGCTACAGTTTTCTCCTCTTTGCTTGGGGTTTGGAGGTTTTGGAGCTGTCTGACCCGGGCTACAAATTTGCTAGGTTAAGTTGCAATAGGCCAGGGCTTTATTATGCTAAAGCTGCTGCTTGGAGCTTGGGTGGGTTTGTAGGTTGTGCAGGGCGGGGCTCAGGGTGTCACTAGGCCTGGGCGTGGCAAACAGCAATGGCTGCTAGTTAGCCGGCTCTGCGTCCCAGTCGGCATCCCCGAGTCCCGTGCCCCAGTGCCGTAAACAATTATTCCTGCACGCAGCTCTGCAAGCAAGCCACCCTCACTGGCAGACAGTCCAACTTCTCCCCGTAGGAGTTTAGGTCCCTCGCGTCTCCGCAGAAACTGTATTTCAGAGTAATCAGGGGCTTGTCTCCCTTTGGGTTGAAAAAAGCAACGCCCGCCGCCAGCCCGGATTACGCGCTTCCATACCTCAGCTTTTCAGCGCTCGTGCACGTCTCAATGCTCTTTTCTCTTTCCTTCTAGTTGTAGAACTTCCACTCAGCCAGCTTTCCCATGGTTCTGGGTGATAGACGTTTTGTCTTTTAGTTGTGGTTTTGAAATTGTTGCGCGAGGCAGCAGTTTAGGTGTTTACCTACGCCACCATCTTGGATTCTCCTTGATCGATCTATTCTTGTTCACCAAATTATGTTGATCATTATATCCCACATATGAGTGAGATCATGTGATATTAATCTTTCTCTGATTGGCTTATTTTGCTTAGCCTAATGTTCTCCAGTTCCATCCATGCTGTTGTAAATGGTAGAAGTTCCTTCTTTTTAATAACGGCATAGTATTCCATTGTGTAGATGTACCAAAGTTTTTTAATCCAGTCATCTGCTGATGGGCACTTAGGCTGTTTCCAAATCTTAGCTATTGTAAATTGTACTGCTATGAACATAGGGGTGCATATATCCGTTGTGTTTGGTGTTTCTGTTTTCTTGGGATATAGTCCTAGAAGTGGGATTACTGGGTCAAATGGGAGTTCCATTTTTGACTTTTTCAGGAACCTCCATACTGTTCTCCACAGTGGCTGCACCAGTCTGCATTCCCACCAGCAGTGCACGAGGGTTCCTTTTTCTCCACATCCTTTCTAGCACTTTTCATTTGTTGAATTGTTGATGATAGCCATTCTGACAGGTGTGAGATGGTATCTCATTGTTGTTTGGATTTGCATCTCTTGGATGATTAGTGACTTTGAGCATGTTTTCATATGTCTCTGGGCCTTCTGTATGTCCTCTTTCGAAAAGTGTCTATTTAGATCCTTTGACCATTTTTTTTTATTGGATCATTTATCTTCCTTTTGTTAAGTTGTATGAGTTCTCTGTAAATTTTGGAGATTGAAACCTTATCAGAAATATCATTGGAAAATATGTTCTCCCATGCAGTGGGCTTTCTTATTGTTTTGTTGATGGTTTCTTTTGCTATGCAGAAGCTTTTTATTTTGATGTAGCCTCATTTGTTTATTTTCTTCTTAGTCTCCTTTGCCCTAGGGGCTGTGTCTGTAAAGATATTGCTACGACATATGTCTGCTATTTTGCTGCCTATGGCGTCTTGTAGGATTTTTATGGTTTCCCATGTAAGGTACTTTAGTATACACACCACAAGTTTAGTACTCCAGAGAAAAATGACGTACACTGAGGCAGTATTGATGATAATCATCCACAGAATTTCAGAATATCTGGCCAAAATTCACAATAATGGAACAGGATATGGAATAAAAGAAATAATATTTGAGATAATGACATTTACAATAAATCTAGCTCAATAAATCATCTTTAGAAAGCCAATATCAGCCTATAGAGGTCTCCATTGGATTCCCGTGTTTTAAGAAAGACTGTACTGTACAGTTAACTCAGTGGTTTGAGCTCTGGCTCCAGGAGCAAATGGTCTCTGGTTCCATTATGGTCAAGGGCAAAGACCTCAGTTGCAGGTTTAATCCTAAGGCCATGTCCGGGCACATAAAGGAGGCAACCCATAGATGTGTCTCTCTCTTGTGGATGTTTCTCTCTCTCTCTCTCTCTCTTTCTCTCTCTCTCTCTCTCTCTGTTTCTATCCACATCCTCCCACCACTCCACTCTCTCTAGAAGTAAATGGAAAAAGAATCGTAGGGTGAGGGGAAAAAAAAGAAAAAAAGTAAGACTACACATTGACCGACTTGTGCTTCCTACTTAGTGTTTTTAGACATTAGAAATGTGGGTTTCTCTAGAGAAAGCAGTTTCTAGTTCACCATGAGCTCTGCACTCTCCAGTTTCCAAAGCTATGTTGCAATCCCTCAGAATCACCTTCTCTCACAAGTAAGTTAATTTTTATCACTCAAAGACTAACCCAAGTTAAAAAAAATAAACAGATTATTTTATTTAAAAAGCATTGGGGAATTTTTGTACTTAAATAAAAGCAGTGAGGGAATCATGACTATGACACAAATTATGTGGGATTATTCTGAGATTTGTGGTTTCGATTCTATTGATACTTCCCAAGTCTGGAAGAGTCAACAGTGTCTACAGCCTCAGTTCTTACAGGTCATAGCTGTGTCTGCCTGAGACAGCTGCCCTCCATGCAGCCTGATTCGCTTTCTGATGCATATGGATGTATAAGGGACAACGCTGAGGGGAACAACTCTTAGGCCCATAATTATCCCCTAGGAATAAGAAACTGGATATCGCTGGAGAGGGCAGGGACAGTCCTGTGAGACTCTTGGTCCCTGGATAACAGGTCACACCCTTGCCCATGGGAAAGCTAGGCTGACACATAATAGAGCAGCGGTTCTCAACCTGTGGTTCACGACCCCTTTGGGGGTTGAATGACCCTTTCACAGGGGGTCGCCTAAGACATCCTGCATATCAGATATTTACATTACGATTCATAACAGTAGCAAAATTACAGTTATGAAGTAGCAACAAAAATAATTTTATGGTTGCAGGTCACCACAACATAAGGAACTGTATTAAAGAGTCGAGACATTAGGAAGGTTGAGAACCACAGTAATAGAAGAAGGTACCTAGGGATGTTCAGAGCATCACTCCCAACCTTCTGTATCCTGGTAATATAGTGGGAGTGCACGGCCATCCAGGAGCACTGTGACCAGCAGGAGGAAGTAGCCCCAGTGCTCTCTCCAATGGGGATGGGGAGAACTGTGGAGAAAACACATTTAGCACATGTTCATGCACAGAATGAGTGGAAACTACAGGATCACCATTGGTGTAAATGTCAGCATATTTTACCGTGATCCCCAATAGAAGTGCAGACCAGGGCAATTAAAATGATAACGAGACTTAGAGGCAGGGTAGTGACAGATGTTAATGTAAAAGAACATGGATGCTGGAATGCTTGCAGTCCTGTGTCCTTCCCAATCACCACAGTGTGTGAACTGAGGCAGCCAGAGATTTAAACAACTTCATACTCAGAAGTGGTTCTAAGTTTACTGTCAGTGAACACTGACCAAACTCCTTTTTTTTTGAAGTTCACTCCTTTGAATCTTGCCCATGATGGCTTAGAGAAGCTCAGGGACAAAGTGCACATGGAAGAAGAGAAAGCAATCCATGCTGACTGACTCCTGCAGTTATTTCTTACCAATGCCCATTCCTCTCCTTCACCCCTGAAAAGTCCCCCAGATTGATTGGCACCATGTGGTGTCCTTAATAGGGCCCACCAAGTATATCAGTTTCCCCTCCTGACCCCCTGAATTTGGCTGCAGCCCCGTGATGTGCTTTGACCAATGAAATGTGTTGGGAGTCTGTCACTACTAACACAAGAGTCTGGAACCAGAGACTGGCATTCTCTCTGTTCATTGCTACTAACACCTAGCAGGTACCTACATGGTAACTGCACCTTTATCCTGGTCCCTGGAGAACCAGGGAGGGCAGGTGGCATGAACAAGAAAGACACCTTCTTTACTCTAAGCCACTAAAGTTTTGGGGCTATTTGTTACTATTACATCTAGCCTGTCCTAATGGGTGTGCATTAACAATTCTGCTCTCCAGGAGGCAGCAGAGCCTAACATTAGAAGTCAGAGCTCTGTTATTAGAAACACATGGGTTTGCCTTCCAGTCTTGCCTTTATTTAACTCTACAATCAGGCAATTTACATTAAGCCTATGAGCCTCAATTTCCTCTTCATAAAATCTCAGGTTGCAGGAAGACTAAATGACATAATAATGCATGTAAAGCACTGAATTCAAGGCCTGGCACCTGTAGAAAACATTCGGTAGCTATTAGCTCCTTAGCTTCACAATGTGTATTGACTACCAACATTCTAACAATGTATGCAATGTCAACTTTTTGTTCTTTGTAGCATTTCAAATTTTGTTTTTAAACAAATAAAATTGGATTATATATATTCTCTAATAGCCTGATTTGTCTCTTAATAATGTGATATTTTTATTTTATTTCATTTTTAAAATATATTTTATTGATTTTTTACAGAGAGGAAGGAAGAGGGATAGAGAGTTAGAAACATTGATGAGAGAGAAACATTGATCAGCTGCCTCCTGCACATCCCCTACTGGGGATGTGCCTGCAACCAAGGTACATGCCCTTGACAGGAACCGAACCTGGGACCCTTCAGTCCACAGGCTGATGCTCTATCCACTGAGCAAAATCAGTTAGGGCAATAATGTGATATTTTTATATTAAAAATTTTAAAAATATGACAACTGGGATAGGTCAGATGTTTGAGCATCTTCCCACGCACGGAAAAGTTCTGATTCAATTCTTCGTGAGGCACAAGCCTGGTGTTCCAGCTGGATTCCCAGTGGGAGGATGAGGGGTCGACAGGAGGCAGCTGATCCATGTCTCTCTTTCCTGTCCCATCCTCTCTCTCAAAAATCAAATAAAGGAATCATTAAAAGAATACTTTTCACCTCAAGGAGCATTCCGAAATTCGTGGAATATGAAATAATATCGCCAAACAAAAAATCAGATGGAGACAACAAACACCAGAAACTACCACCAGCCACACAATCCTAATGTTGTCATTTCCCATCACCACTCTGGCTCCCAAACGCCAATATTCTCAATGGTCAGTGTGTGACTGGGATCCTATTTACACCTGGGAGGCCTGGAAAGGTATATTACACAAAGAGCTATGTCCCTAATGATGGCTGGGTTTAGCCAATGAAAGCCCAGGAGAGGCATATTATTCAGGTGTATGTGGGTGAGCGTGGGACTTCCTGTGTCTACCTGATGCTCATGTTGATCTCTTTGGTCTGTTCACAGCGACTGAGGCTTCCCATTGCCAGGTCCAGGTCTCTAGTAGGACAAGGCATCAGAGGCAGTATCTCCCCAGTGGTATGTCTGAGGTTTCCTGAGCCCCAACATGCCAGAATTGGGTTCTTTGTGACTCCTGGACTCCTCTCTGCTTACAGAGTTCGAGACAGCTTCATCGGATTTAACCCTTCAGACTTGGGTGCGGGCGCCTCTGGGGTCCTGCAGTCCAGGTCACAGTGCCCGGAACAGTGAGTAGCTCATGTGTGACAAAAGGTGTGATGTGGGAAACCCAGGACTTGTTTTCTGTCTAATGGCTACAAAGAAGATGAGGCAGTGTTTTGCACGAGGAATTTTACTTTCATTCTCAGGAAACTGGGGACACGGATGGTCCTGAACAAAAGAGGGTCATTGTGTGAGGTAGTTTTTCCCAAAGCAGCTCAGAAGAAGAATAGACCAGAAGAGAGAATAGCAGTTAGGGACAGGAGGCAGAAGTCCTGTAAAAGGTAAGGTAACTGGCAAGAGTGTGCACTGAGGGCTGGGCCTTGAGGTAATGCGGTCATTTCCAGAACATGTGGTCCCATTGGCTGGGAAACGGTACTGAGCAGTCTGAGTCCATGGATCCTGGGGGTGGTGGCCAGGGTCTTAATAGATCGTTCTCTTAACACAGATTCCTGCAAATGCAGAGTGGTTTAAGGGTGCTGTTTTGTGGAACTGATATCAGGGCCTCACACTCATGACTTCTGAGATAGTGGTATCCTGGGATTGTCCTGCCTCTCCTCTAGCTCTTGTACCTGGGGACCTTGATGAGACACCAAGCCCAGAATTCTAAGGACATGTTTGGGTTGTATGAAGTGATCCCTATTTTTGGCAAACAGTGGAATTGGAAGTGAAAGGTCCTTCCAGGCATAGGTTCCTATATGTGCAAAGGCTTAGAGTGAAGACTGAGCTCATTCAGGAACCAACTGGTGTCCTTTTAAAAAAATATATCTTTTTATTGCTTCCAGAGAGGAAGGGAGAAGGAGAGAGATAGAAAAATCAATGATCAGAAAGAATCACTGATAGGCTGACTCCTATACCCCCTCCCCCACACACAACCCTGGCATGTGCTCCTGACCAGAATCAAACCTGGGACCCTTTAGTTCACAGGCCCGTGTGCTATCCACTGAGCCAAACCAGCTGGGGCTTATGTCCATTTTCTAAAAATAGAAACTGGTAACAATGGGACAGGAGTCAGATCTAGAGGAGCTTTGTGATACCTTTGGAGTCTGTTCTGCAGGTGAAGGGAGCAATGGAAGATTTGGAGCAATAGGGGCAGGTGATCTGACCTAGATCTCATTAGACTCCCTGTGGCTGAAGCATAACAAATGATATGGGTGTGATGGAAGTGGTAGAAAAACTAGGATGGAAGCTGCTGTGATAGTTTTGGTGAGCGTGATGGTAAGTGGCCCATGATGGTGACTGTGGAGTTGAAATAAGCTGTTGCATTCGGAATCGGTGTTTTAGGTATGGCAAACTGGATTTTCTAATTTTGAGTTTGAGAGAGAGGTAAGAGCCAGGGATGACTTGAAGGTTTGTATTTAGCAGCTAGAGGTAGGTAAGCACAATCAACTGAGATGCAGATATTCATAGTAGAAATGTAATGTTCATTGGGATACCAAACTTTTATTTTTTATCTGTTATGGTGTGTGATATTTCAGAGAGCAGTTCATGAGCATCTGGAACTCTGAGGAGCAGTTCAGGTTGAAAATTTCTTTGAAAGGTAGTTGGGAGTGTAGTGACCAGGGTAGAGTTGTAGATGATCTTTTTTAAAAAAACTTTTTTTGTTTAATTGGAGACCAAAGATCCATTAAAACAAGATGAGACTGCAGTTGTTGCATATTTACTTGTGAATCACACACCAGGATTATGTTGAGAGCCTTGGTGTGGCCTGTGGTATGGTCAGTAGTCTGATTGATTTACATACAGGCATGAGTTTTCATATGTGAGACACACTGGACCTGGGATAGAGGGCCATAGGCCATGGGGCTTGAGTGCTGAAGGCTGTGATTGGTGAAAGGGACACCAAGTGCAGCAATGGAAGAGCTGGGCTCCGGGTATCTCTGATTTGATGTGCTTCTCAATAGGTGGCAGTGAGATTGCTGTGGAATTTCTCAGTGGAAAAAGTCATCACCAGTGGGGTGAATGTGAAAATGCTGCCAGCCACCAGAAAGTTGTTGAATCTCAGGGTGTCTGTTCTGGAGAACTGATTTATGAGTGTAACAAATGTAGGAAGATTTTTAGACGAACCTTTAGCCTCATTTGACATAAGAGAGTTCACACTGGAGAAAAGCTGCATGAGTGTAGAGAATGTGGGATGTCCTTTCGTCAAAGGAGTCACCTCACTGAACACCTCAGACTTCACACTAGAGAAGCCATAAGAGTGTACAAATTTTGGGAAGTACTTCAGTCAGAGCTCTACCATCATTCAATATCAGGGAATTCACATTGAAGAAAAGCCTTATGAATGTATGAATTGTGGCAAGTCTTTCAGGTATGAGTATAACCTCATTCACTACCACAGAGTTCACACTGGAGAAAAGCCATATGAATGCACTGATTGTGGCAAGTCCTTCAGTGAAAGTTGTACCCTCACAGAACATCAGAGAGTTCACACTGGGCAAAAACCTTATGAGTGTAGTGAATATGGGAGGTCTTTTGGGTGCAGTAGTCAGCTCCTTTCCTACAAGAGAGTTCACATGGGGAAAAGCCTTATGAGTGTACAGAGTTTGGGAAATTGTTTAGACAAAAATATAATCTTCTAAGACATCTGAGACTTCACACTGGAGAAAATCCTTAAATGTGTAGGGAATGTTTCATTTTTCTTACTCAGAATAACAACAGTGAGACAGAATCTATGATATAAAATTGCCTTAATATAATTCCTTTTTATGAGTTCATACACTCTGCTAGATTCCTCGTAAGTTTCAGGTACAAGTGAGGCTTTAAGGAGCTGCTTGCACTTGTGAGTTTGCCCAGGCCTACTACCCGATTGATGTCACTGTGAGGGTTTGTGGCTGAAGTGATTTCACCTCTACCACCTGACTTACCTGAACAGTGTGAATCATTCTAAAACCCTGCATGCTCTCTTATGCTTGAGAAAATTCTAAATACTCTGAACTCTTGGCAGATTCTTCATTTCTTTCTCTCTGACTACAGTATTGGCGTGACCAGAACACCCACCCTCAGCAAATAAATAGTACCACTTTCAGGGAGTTTGTGGCTCTCACATTATGCTGGAAGATTGGCTTAGGCCCTGTTTCACCTGTCTGAAAACCACTGGCTCTGGGTTTTGATATTTTGGTAAGGAAGCTTTTTTTCTGTTGTACCTTTAATAGTTGGTTCTATTCACTTCTTGCTATGATTTGAAAGCACTGTCGTGATCTGTCAGCATGTAGATGTGAACAGATATAGTGGGAACATCAAACCTCAGTCCTTCGGAAGGGAGAGCATGATGGCAGAAAAATCACTCTTTGTCCAAAACCAGCTTATTTTGCATTGTTTCCAAAGGCCTTGAAAGAAAGACTGCATGACTTTGTGGTTTTAATTTACATCCTGGCACCTTGATTATTGGTGAGGTCAGTGGTCACCCAGAAGAGGAGTTCTTTTTTTTCCTTTTGTGAACACTATGAATTATGTTCTCCATTCATAGTATGCATTACATAATTCTCAGCAATGTTTAGGAGAATTCCTCCCCACATAAAGGAGCCATGTGCTGTGAAGTAGAAATTTCATAGTCTTGTGACATTTTTTGTAAGACTCTGAGGTTAACCTACTATTGAGACAGAAACACTGTATTCATAGTGATAGGAGAGACTGCAGTAAATTAAATGGAAAGTTCCTCTTCTGAATGTAAATGCGGAAATGTTCCTGGGTCTGTGGATTGTGTGACCATTGTGTACAGACATTCTCAGTCCTCCAAAACTTTTTCCTGTAGCTGAAGTCATTGGAAGAGAAAATAATTTAATGGTTGTGTGGATTCTTGTGGTCTCTATACAGTGTTCACCTCAAGGTTATTTCTCAATATGTAGGAACTGAAGCCTATGGGAAGGATAATACTGTAATCAGTCCCAGGATGTGTCTTTTGTAACCAGTCAGAATTCCTGTTGTTTCTGATGGCATTAATCTTCACTGCTTGTCAATATTTGCTGCCACTGAGGCAATGCTTTTCTCCCAGGAAATGAGAACTAACATGCAAGAATGTGCACTTTTTTAATGTGTACTATTGTTGAGCCTTGACATAGAGATAAAGTTGTGAAACCGTCACATATCTAGTAATCTGTCACTCATACACAAGGTGTGGCAAAAGTAGACTTATAGTTGTGAGTACATAAACCATAGGATTTGTTCTTTTTAAATATATTTCTAAAATACTTTTATTTATTTTTTTTTAGGAAGAGAGGAAGGCAGGAGGAGGGAGAGAGATAAACGTCCGTCAACTCCCTCCTGCACACCCTCTACTGAGGAACCTGGTAGGACTGTGCACTGACCTGGAATTGAACCAGGACATTTCAGTGCACTAGATGACACCCACCCAAGTAAGGCACACTTGTGGGAGCAGATTGACAATCAGGGAGGGAGGCCATAATAGAAGGACTCAAGGCTTCCTCAATGAATGTGGACTATGAGAGTTGGTATAGAAGTTAATTGTTTGAATTTTCCAGGCATTCACAAAACCACACATGCTGAGTAGTGAGTAGGAAGTCAGGAGATGACTATGGGGCTGGGACTGTGGGAGTGTAGGTTTGAGAGAGTTATGGTAGAAAGAGTAATGTGTACTTGGAGAGGGCATGTGCATTCATGGCTGCAAGGCCCCTGATATTGACATAAGAGGGAATGAAGGCAGAATTCATTTCTGGTGATATCTGTATAATGTGATATGGTGAATTTCAGATTAATTCCTGAAAAGAGGATCTATTGTGGTGGTACATTCTTGGTCCAGAGCAGGGGTCCTCAAACTATGGCCCGCGGGCCACATGAGGCCCGCTGAGGACATTTATCCGGCCCGCCGGGTGCCGCTGCCTGTCCTGCTTAGCAGCTGACTCGTCCGGGCCCGCAGTGCGCATAGGAATTTGTTCATAGTTTTTTTGTTTTTTTTTAAACTATAGTCTGGCCCTCCAATGGTCTGAGGGACAGTGAACTGGCCTCCTGTTTAAAAAGTTTGAGGGCCCCTAGTCCAGAGGTTAGGTGAAATATATGTGCACACCTGCCTTTTGTTGTAGAAAGCAGTTACAGTGATCAATAAGAAAGAGATAGCATACATCAGTGTCATCTCAGCTGGCTTTGGGAAGGGTGAAGGGTAAGAGAGAAATACATTACTGAAGTGGTGAGTTCGAGTATTGGAAAAGAAGATGATTAAGAAAAACTGTCCAAGTCACGACATGTTTGTGTTACCTTTGGCATTATGCCTCTGGGAATGAAGCTGTGTGGTAGAAGTGTGGTGCAAAGACTTATGTGCAGCAGGCAGTGTAAAGTGATGGCCTCAGCACCCTAGGATTGGTGTCAAAAGGGTGAAGTGTGATGCCAAAAATTTCAGGGTCTTGAAATGAGAATCTAGGGAATCACAATCCTGGTGGGTGATTCACAAATTAATATGCAACAGCTGCAGTCTCATCTTGTTTTAATTGCTCTTTATTGCCTGACAAGAACAGTGTCAAATCACTCACACTCTCATTATGGACAACATCTCTCTGTACCCTATGTTCATGACACCCACTGTATTGAAAAGGCACAGTGTGGCCTACATGTGAGTCCTAGAACACAGGTATGATCTATATGCTCATTGCTCTTATTGTTGTGGGAAGACACAGTATCAGTAGGAATATAAGGAGTGAGTGTCTTTGATGAAACAAAGGCCTGATAGTCAGAAGTTGAGGGAGCAGATGGATATGGAAGTTGGGGTGTATGATCAATGTAAAATCCTAGGAGAGAAGCTGAAAATGTCCCCATTATGGCAGGATATGAACTTTGAGGACATGGCCATTTCCTTCTGTCTGGAGGAGTGGGGGATCCTTATTGAGGCTCAGAGACTTCTGTACTGCGAAGTGATGCTGGAAGTATTTGCACTTGTATCATCTGCAGGTTAGACCTTCACATCTCTCCTAACGGTATGAGGTGATGCCCTCTCTTCCTTTATTATCCACCCGTAGCTTTCTTTCTTTTACAGCCAGACCATGAGCTCTTCAAATTTTCCTCACTGTCATGTCAAATGTGCTATGGATGCTAGTGCTGAGCTGTGTGAAGAGCCCTGAGGAATAGACTCCACAAACTTCTTTAAGACTATTTTCCTCAAACTATACACTGGGCTGAGGGAAACATCCCCCGCATGAATTTCATGCACCTCTAGTTAGGTTATAATGTTCTTTATTATCCATAAATGAGTGAGATCATGTGGTATTTTTCTTTCACTGACTGGCTTATTTCACTTAGCATAATGCTCTCCAGTTCCATCCATGCTGCTGCAAATGGTAAGAATTCCTTCTTTTTTATAGCAGCGTAGTATTCCATTGTGTAGATGTACCATAGTTTTCTAATCCACTCATCTGTTGATGGGCATTTAGGCTGTTTCCAAGTCTTAGCTATTATAAACTGTGCTGCTATGAACATAGGAGTACATATATCCTTTCTGATTGGTGTTTTTGTTTTCTTGGGATATATTCCTAGAAGTGGTATTACTGGGTCAAATGGCAGTTCCATTTTAAAATTTTTGAGGAAACACCATACTCTTTTCCACAATGGCTGCACCAGTCTGCATTCCTACCAGCAGGGAAGAAGGGTCCCTTTTTCTCCGCATCCTCTCCAGCACTTTTCATTTGTTGACTTGTTGATGATAGCCAATCTGACAGGAGTGAGGAGGTACCTCATTGTCATTTTGATTTGCATCTCTCAGATGATTAGTGACTTTGAGGATGTTATTATGTTTCTCTTGGCTTTCTGAGAGTCCTCTTTTGAAAAGTGTCTAGTTAGGTCCTTTGCCGATTTTTTGATTGGATTGTTTATCTTCCTTTTGTTAAGTTGTATGAGTTTCCTGTAAATGTTGGAAATTAAACCCTTATCGGAGATAACATTGGCAAATATGTTCTCCCATGCAGTGGGCTTTCTTGTTGTTTTGTTGATGGTTTCTTTTGATGTGCAGAAGCTTTTTATTTTGATGTAGTCCCATCTGTTTGTTTCTGTGAGAAGGTGCAGAGCTCATCCGAGTCCACGTATTCATGCTGCTTGTGATCTGGTGTCCTGGGTTTGCAGCTGTTCCCTGGGTGTTGTGGTTGTAGAGTCCCTGGATGTATAGGCTTCCGATAACAGCCATTCTTCACTGTGGTAAAGAATAGGATTTCTGCCAAAACCGGTTTGGCTCAGTGGATAGAACGTCAGCCTGCGGACTGAAAGGTCCCAGGTTCGATTCCGGTCAAGGGCATGTACCTGGGTTGCAGGCACATCCCCAGTAGGGTGCATGCAGGAGGCAGCTGATCGATGTTTCTATCTCTCTCCCTTCTTCTCTGTAAGAAAAAAATCAATGATATATATATAAAGAAAGAAAGAAAGGAGACTCTATGAAAGAGAGCTCTCATGGTCTATAAACAAAATAGGATTTCTGAGGATTGGAGTCAGGACTAGGATTTTCTGCAAACTCTTCTTAATAAATGTTGAAAAGTGTATGCCATCTATTAGGCTTGAGTTTTTTTTAAGACACTTTATTCTGCATGTGCAGACTAGAAATAAACATATAAGAATGAGACAGACAATAATGGTTATGCTAAGAGGCAGATGTAAGGAGATCCAGTGAAAAGGATTGAGTTCTTTCATGTCCTTTTAAAATTGTTGTCAGGCATCTCAGGAATTAGTCCATAGCTGTGCTTGGGGCTTCTGCTATTTGGGGCCAGAGTAGTCATCTGTCTGCAACCACAGGTACAGGATGAAGCTTCAGGTGTAAGGTCCTCATTAGTTTGGTCACCTTCTTCCGCAGCTCTATATTGAAGTTTGATGTTCCTTGCAGGAATCCACCCAGGCTTGAAGGAGTTTTCTGGAAATAAGCATATTCTCTACCAAAGCTTAATAAAGGGTTGGAACCTTTCCATAAACCAGACTTGGGATCCTTCCATTTGATCAAGCCTTTTTATTTTGGGTTATTATGACACCAGTATAATTTTATTGGTGTCTTGCCATCAGCATTACAAGTGAAAAAAATTAGATAATAAAGGTTTGGTGTAGTCTAACTATAGATTTTTTCCAGCATCACTATTCCCCCTTCTTGTTTTTCAAGTTGGGATTTTAGCTGCTGATGTTGGCGTCCTATAATTGCCTGTCCTTGGAAATTGTATGGTATTCCTATAATGTGTCGAATTTTCCATTCTGTACAAAAATTGCTGGAAATGACAGCTTGTATATGTATGCAGGTCCATTATCAGTTTTAATAATTTTTGGAATTCACATGATGGCAAAAGCAACTAGGCAATGATTAATGACCTGTTTCACCATTTCTCCTGTAGATACAGTGGGCCGTAGGACCTTTGGAAAGGTATCTACAGAAACATGCAATGCCCCAAGGCAACAGAAAGGAGTATAATGTGTTACATCCAATTGCCAGATATGGTCCTTATCAATCCTCGATGGTTAATTCCTGTATTAGGCCCTTGAGGCAGATGTAACATGCAAGTGGGACATTCCTTGATAATCTGTTTGGCCTGCTATATTGCTTAGACAACATTTTGGCAGGCTGATGTAAAAGCTGATGAAATTCTGTGGCCTGTTTTAATAAAGCAATCAATTGATTGGCATATCCATTTCCTTTTGTTAAAGGACCAGGCAGGGTGGTATGAGCCCTAATATGAGTAATAGAAAAGGAATATTGTCTTTATTGTACAATTTGCTGTATCTGTTTAAATAGTATAAGTAAACTTTGGTCACTGAGCTATTTTAATAGAGCAGTCTCAATTCTGTTTACCAGACGAGCAACATAGGTAGAATCAGAGATAATATTAAGAAGCTCTTAGAAATTCTGCAGTGCAGCCTTAATAAGCTTCTAATTCAATTCTTTGCACAGAAGAATGACTAGTCTGGATGACTCGGTCTGAATTTATTGTATAATAAGCAGTTTTACCATTAGATGAACCATCAGTAAAAACAGTTAATGCTTGAGGAATCGGTTCCTGTCTAGTATTATTTGATACTAGAGGCCTGGTGCACAAAATCTGTGCACGGGTAGGGTCCATAGGCCTGGCCAATGATCAGGGCTGATTGGAGCCTTGTGGCTGCCAGCAGGGGCCTTCCTTCCCCAGCTTCCAGCTGTCGGCTGCTGGCTGCTGGCTGCTGGCCAGGGACAGGGCCTCCCTTCCTCAGCTGTCAGCTCCAGCCGGGGCCTTTCTTCATTCAACACCGCCCCTGGTGGTCAGCGCATGTCATAGCGAGCAATCAAACTCCCGGTCTCCCGGTCGAACTCCCAAGGGGACACTTTGCATAGTGCCTTTTATATATATAGATAGTAATAGGGGTGTAATATAAAAATTGTAGAACTGTTTTTATAGTAGGTGACAACTAAGTTTCCTTGAATATCCACTTAAATTTGCCAATTTAAATTAGTCTGAAATAAGGCTTATTTTCTAACTTCATTTGTCCTTGGATTCATTGAAATTCATTTACTTGGGTGTGGACAGTAAATGACACTAATTGGATTACTGCTATCAGTCTTTTTTTTAGTATATTGACATAAGCATTGTTTAGGGAGGCAAAATGCAAATTATTTACTCTTAAGTGTCCTTGGTTTAGGGAATATAGGGTTTACTAGATGGTCCCACACTGCTTGGCATTTATATTTTTTAGGTGGTTGCAAACTGCTGTTACATGCTGTATTTGCCATCTCACTGCTTGAGTGAGGCGAGCCACAGAATTAGAAAATTATTTGGTAAGTCTTTACATACACTTAATAAAAGCTTCCTTATGATGCCCTAAGATAAGGTCTTAACTAATTAATGTCCTCTAATAATTTCTAAAAGTCATTTAAGGTCTTAAGGCAATTCTTTTGTATTTCTATCTTTTGAGGCCTAATACATTGATTTTCAATTGTGGTTCTGATAACGGAATTTTTGGACTGGAACCCGGATTCTTTGTCCACTGGAGTCGAAGAATGAATCCATGGACAGAGGGTAGTATAGCAAAGGTGGAGATTTATTGAAGAACAAGTACAGACTCCCACGTGGGGAGAAGGGAAGAGTTCCACAGAATGGACTCCCACATGGGGAGGAGGAAAGGTTCCCACCAACTTCTTGTTTCCATGGCTTATAAAGGCTGTAGTTTCTGTGTCCTGATATCCCCTCTGATTGGTCAATATTCCCTTTAGAATTGGTTTCTATAGTGACTCCTGAGGTCCTCCTCCTTCATTGTGGTCTTCTGGTCTTTCTTCCTTCTTTATTTTGTAAATATAAACCTTTCTTGGCTACTTCCAGTTCCCTCCTCTTATGGAAATATACCTGTTGCTGCTCTCTTGTCTTATGGAAATGTATCTGCACCTGGCTTCCTTGTGTTATGGAAATGTACCTTCTCCCAGTCTGTAGCCCTGTTTTTATTTTTATTTTTTTCATGGACCCCAATTCTAAAAATTCCGTAAACCTGCCAATGTTCCCCTAAAATTCCTGTTTCAGTCCCCCCTCTGATTAGGAAACTCCAACTGCCATTGGGGATAGGGGGCGCCACATCTTTCTGGCTGCGTCCTGCTGGCAAAGGGATCATAGTTTGGGGCAGCAGTCAGGGTCCCATCAGAAGTGGGTGGTCTAAGGGGCCATGGAAGATGACTGTAGCAGCCTCCATTTGCTGTTCCATGCAGAGGATCAGGAGTAGCTTTAGGGCATCTAAATGGGAGGATATGAAACATACCAAAGGTTAGAGAGGCAATGGTTAAAGATGAGTAATAAAAAACAGTGTAAAACAAGTTCTGGGAAAGGGAGTTAGCTAATATATCTTTAATGGGTGCCCAGACTTCTGGGGCAAGAGGCTAGAAACATTTTTTTAAATTTTTTTATTGATTAAGGTATTACATATGTGTCCTCATCCCCCCCATTAACCTCCCTGTCCCCCCCTCCACTCATGCCCTTGCTCCCCCTGATGTCAGTGTCCATTGGTTAGGCTTATATGCATGCATAAAAGTACTTTGGTTGATCTCTCCCCCTTAGCCCCACCCACCCCTACCTTCCCTCTGAGGTTTGACAGTCTGATCACTGCTTCTCTGTGTCTGGATCTGTCCCTGTTCATCAGTTTATGTTGTTCATTATATTCCATAAATGAGTGAGATCATGTGATATTTATCTTTCTCTGACTGGTTTATTTCACTTAGCATAATGCTCTCCAGTTCCAACCATGCTGTTGCAAATGGTAAGAATTCCTTCTTTTTTAACACAGCATAGTATTCCATTGTGTAGATGTAACATAGTTTTCTAATCCACTCATCTGCTGATGGGCATTTAAGCTGTTTCCAAATCTTAGCTAATGTAAATTGTGCTGCTATGAACATAGGGGTGCATATATCCTTTCTGACTGGTGTTTCTAGCTTCTTGGGATATATTCCTAGTGAAGCAGGAATTTTAGGGGAACATAGGTAGGCTTAGGGATTTTTTAGAATTGGGGTCCATGGGAAAAAGCACAGGGCTGCAGACTGGGAGAAGGTACATTTCCATAACACAAGGAAGCCAGGTGCAGTTACATTTCCATAAGACAAGGAAACTAGAAGTAGCCAAGAAAGTTCATATTTACAAAATAAAGAGAAGGAAGACCTTCATTCAGAAGGAGGAGAAGAAAGCCCAAAGGGAATAAAAGAACAATAAGGAAGGAGGGGGGGGGGGAGAGAACTTCACGTGTCTTGTGTGAGGTTCAACCTTTGAGCCCAGGAGTTGCTATAGTAACCAGTCTAAGGGAATAGTGACCAATCAAAGGGGATATCAAGGCACCAAGTTCTGCAGCCTATATAAGCCTTGTGGAACAAGAACCCAGTGGGACTCTTCCCTCTCCCCATGTGGGAGTCAGTCCAGGGACTTTTCCCCTTCCCTACTTGGGAGTCCATTCTGTGGGACTCTTCCCTCTCCCCACGTGGGAGTCTGTACTTGTTCTTCAATAAATCTCCATCTTTGCTATACCAGTTTTCTGTCCATGGATTCATTTTTTCGATTCTGGTGGACAAAGAATCTGGGTTCCAGTCCAAAAATTCGGTATCAATAGAAGTGGGATCGCAGGGTCAAATGGGAGTTCCATTTTTAGTTTTTTGAGGAAACTCCATACTGTTCTCCACAGCAGCTGCACCAGTCTGCATTCCCACAAGCAATTATTTTTTTCTGCGCATCCTCGCCAACACTTATTGGTTGTTTATTTGTTGATGATAGCCATTCTGACAGGTATGAGATAATACTGCATTGTCATTTTGATTTGCATCTCTCGGATAATTAGTGATTTTGAGCATGTTTTCATATGTCTCTTGGCCTTCCTTCTGAAAAATGAGACAGAGGGCCGGAGACCAGGACACAGGCTTTATTAGAGGAGAAGACCCCTGCCGGGCTACCTTCCAAATGGGGAAAGAGCACATGTGCAGGGGTGAAGGCGCCTTTTGAGGGGAGGAAAGGGAAGGGATGGGGCTTAGGGTTCTCGGCACACACTGATTGGTGGTTTCATATAAGGCACATAATTAGGGACTTAGGAATCGGGGGCTTAGGGTATTTGGCAGGTGCTGATTTGTGGTTCAATGTACAGTCCATATAAGGTGCCTGGTTAGGTATTCAGGAATGTTCGGGCTGCAGGTGGAGTTTACGTCATTGTCCATCCATCAGTTGGGGGAAGGGAGGATCTATCACCTTCTGTCTTCTTTTGAAAAGTATCTATTTAGGTCCATTGCCTATTTTTTGATTGGTTTGTTTATCTTCCTTTTGTTAAGTTGCATGAGATCCCTGTAAATGTTGGAGATTAAACCCTTATCGGTGATAACATTGGCAAATATGTTATCCCATGCAGTGTGCTTTCTTGTTTTGTTGATGGTTTCCTTTGCTGTGCAAAAGCTTTTTATTTTGATGTAGTCCCATTTGTTTATTTTCTCTTTAGTTTCCATTGTCCTAGGAGCAGTATCAGTGAAGAAATTGCTTCGGCATATGTCTGAGATTTCGCTGCCTGTGGATTCCTATTGAGAAGACAAACCCCTACTTTGTAAAAACTGCTGTTTAGAATGCTCTGCTGTTTTTCCTAGACGGCCTCCTATTCTAAAAACAAAAACAAAAAAACTTTGCTTTCTAGCCTGCTTTAGCATGCTTGAATAATGAGGACCATAATTTTAGCTGTCTGACCTTGTAGGCCAGAGACTAGATGTGCCCATAATTTTTAGAACTGTGTTTGTTTTCAAAGACAGTAGCGAGATAACCACTAATTGCACAGAGGGCTAGCTCCTTAATAAAAAGGGAAGTCCTACTTGTAGCTTTGCTTAGAATTTGAATTCATTTTCTCTAAGCCCACCGCGGTGAATAAAGTGTGACTCCAAACTCTCCTGCGTTGTTTGGTTATTCCGGTTTTCTGTATCAGTAACCTCTAAGAAGACATCAGTCCAGGGAACCACTGGACAAACTGCCTGTTTTCCTTGGACATCGAAAAGGACTGTGGGCCTCAGAAGGAACATGGTAATGGATTCATTTCTGGTCATGCCAGAATGCCCATACCCCCTGCTTGGACGTGACCTCCTACAGAAGCTACAAGCCACCATATCCTTTGAGGTGAACGGAACACACCTCACTGTGGATCCAAGGAACCCAGGTCCGGTTACATCCTCCCCTGCCTGTATTCTTTTAATCTGTCCTCTCTCAGAGGAATATATCTTGCAGGAAACGGAAAAAGCGACACCAGGTGAAGAACATAAGCCCTCTACCTACTTGGAGGAATTACAGCGTCTCTCTCCTATGGTCTGGGCAGAAAACAACCCCTGGGGTTGGCAAGTCATCAAGCTCCTGTAGTAGTCCAATTGCAAGCCACCGCCACTCCAGCTCGGCCGCTGAACTGGACCGAAGTGGAACAATGGGCCTTTGAGGAACTAAAGAAGGCTCTCGTCTCAGCACCTGCCCTAGCCTTGCCAGACGTGAGGAAGCCCTTCCACCTCTACGTGAGTGAGGTAAAGGGCATTGCCAAAGGGGTTCTCACTCAGACTCTAGGTCCCTGGAAGAGACCTGTAGCCTATCTGTCTAAGAGACTAGACCCTGTGGCAGCAGGGTGGCCAGCATGCCTCTGGGCAGGGGCCGCCACAGCATTGCTGATAAAGGAGGCAGATAAGCTGACTTTGGGCCAGGAACTAGCCCTGACAACATCCCATTCTGTGGAGGCCCTCCTTCGAGCTGCTCTGGAGAGATGGATGTCAAACACCAGGATCACTCAGTGCCAAGCTCTTCTCCTGGACCAGCCCTGCGTCCGGTTCCATAAGTCACTGGCCATCAACCCTGCCAGCCTGCTTCCAGATGATGATCTGGAGGAACCCATTCATGACTGCATAGAGGTAACAGACGCAGTACAAACAGCTCGCCCAGACCTGACAGATGTCCTGCTATCATCACCAGACGAGGTACTGTTCACGGATGGGAGCAGTTATATTCGGGATGGGATCTGATATTCAGGGGCAGGGGTAATCACCCTGAACCGCACCATTTGGGTGCAGTCCCTGAAGAGGGGGACATCAGTACAAAAAGCTGAACTTTTGGCCTTAATCCAGGCCCTTTGATGGGGACACAGTGCCATCCACCAGGAAAGAGGGTTACCAACTTCAGCCGGAAAGGACATTAAAAATAAGGAAGAGATTTTAGCCTTATTAGAGGCCATCTGGCTCCCAAGGGCAGTTGCAATAGTGCACTGCAAAGGACATCAGAAAGGGGAGACAACTGAAGACAGAGGAAATAGAGCTGCAGACCAAACTGCCAAGGAAGCCGCCCAAAAACCAGTGGGGCCTTTATAAGTCTTAGTAACCTTGCCGGACCCGGACCTACAACAGACCCCTCCTACACCAAACAAGAGGAGGAATTGGCAGAACAGAAGCAAGCCATCAAAGGACCAGATGGTTGGTGGATCCTACCAGATGACAGACTGTTGGTCCCAGAGGCTCTAGGTCAGACGTTAGTTGCCCAGTTACACCAGGCTACCCACCTAGGCGACACCAAGACTTCTAAACTTCTGCGAAGCAGGTACTACATACAAAGCTTAGATAATTAAAAGCATAGTCACTAGAAGTACTGTCTGTGCACTGCTAAGCAAGGAAAGAGGGTCCCCCTGGGAATTCGGGCCTGGGGGAAATTCCCTAGGAGAGCATTGGGAGGTGGATTTCAGAGATTAAGCCACCAGTGTCAGGGTACAAGTACCTGCTAGTTCTTACAGACACCTTCTCAGGTTGGGTTGAAGCATACCCCACTAGGACAAAAACTGCCTCTATAGTGGTCAAAAAAATTACTCCAGGAGATTATACCTAGATTCAGGCAGCTAGTAGTCAAAGGATCAGATAATGGCCCCGCCTTTGTAACCAAGGTATCTCAAAGTATAGCTCAAGCCTTAGGCATAAATTAGAAACTCCATTGTGCATACCAGCCACAAAGTTCAGGTCAGGCATGAGCAGGACTCTAAAAAAGGAGTTTAACTAAATTTGTCTTAGAAACCAGTGAAAACTGGACCAACCTCCTGCCCTTCACCCTCTTATAGGCCAGGTCTACCCCTTACTGGGAGGGGTTTCCCCCTTTTTTGAAATCATGTATAGTAGACCTCTCTCCATTCTTCCCAGGGTCAGGGAGAAACTGAAATCTGGAATTCATAACCATTCCTTGCTCAAGTCCTTACAGGCTCTTCAGTATACCCAGAGAGCCACCCATAAGCTTGTTTGAAACACACTGCCAGTGCTCACCACGGACCCTGTACATCCCTTCCAGCCCGGGGACTCGGTGTGGGTAAAGAAGTTCACTGCCCAAGGACTCACCCCAACCTGAAAAGGACACTACACTGTTATCCTGAGCACGCCCACGGCTGTCAAAGTAGACGGTGTCCAGACCTGGCTACACCACCTCCAGCTCCTGCACCAGGAAACGGCCTGGATCCTGGCAACCAGCAGCCTCACCCATGAGATCCCTAGCCTGGGCTCCACACATGCCAGGAGGAGACTCAACGCCTGCAGGAGGGGAACTGGACTTCAGTGAGGACAGTACTAATGGGGACTGTGGTACTAGGGGCATTAGTAACGGTAAGAACATTTTTGCTAGCCAGTGAGAAAGTCCAGGGCCAAGTAGGGCTAGATGTGCTAGGGGATGGGAGAGCAGGAACAGAACAGAGAATGCCCTTAAAGGAGGTGGGGTGAGTAAATAGAAAACTAATAGTGCCAAGCAGGTAGCTTAGAAAAGTTAATGCAGTCAAACTGCTTGAAGTTAGGGGGCAGTACAATCCCCTAACTAATAAGGATGAGTCCATGATTTGACTCATGCAGATAAAACCACTGGGAATGAAGTATGGTAGCAACCTACTTGGGTAAAAATTGCTGTTTAATATTTTAACCTTGCTGTTTTGGGTTCTGTACTCATTTAAAAGTTATTTTGATTTTCTGAACTTATGTATGCTATCCCAATACTCTATTGATGGCGGTTTGACTATTCCATTGATTGTGATCTCACTGGTCATCGAAGCACATTCCTCTGGGACCCAGGACAGATAGTGATCCTAAATTGTCTCAGCAGCTACAGATAACTGAGTTTCAGTTGACTCAGTGATCTTAGAATCTGGACAGCACAATTATTCTAAAATTGTCCCGGTGGTCCCAGATAATGTGTTTCCATTGATTCAGTGATTCGTAAATACTTTAGATAACTAAGTTGCTCAAATTCTGCTTCTGTAAAAATGCTTTTTCGCAAAACAGGTTCCTCATTCCAGACCCAAAGATGTAATCAATACTTTTGTGATATTCTGCATATAAGCCAGAAGTGGCAAGCTGTTCCGTGCTGCGAGGTCTGGAGCGCTTTTGCTCCCTCATATGCCACCGGCTTTTAATAAATGACTCCATAATTTGACCTTTTTTTGAGGCGTCCTTTGTAAGATGGGGGTTACATCACAACAATGAGTACTTGTGAAAGAGTAAATAAACAAACACTATACAAATGTACTGAAACCAAATATTATTTATTGGGGGAAAAAATCAATAAATGTTATCCAACCCTAACTAGACTAATCAGGAAGAAAAAGAGAAAACACAATTTAGGTTTGAAGTAAGTGACATAAACAGTTTCCTAACAATAGACTTCACAACTTAGAAGAACTGTACAATTCCCAAAGTGCAGAAACTGCCTGAAGACGGAAGAGAAGGAAGCAGCATGGCTGGGACCTGAGGAGAGAGGGGAGCAGGGGGGCTGGCTATGGGGCTGTGGTCAGGATGAGAGCTGAGCCACAAGTGAGGCCAGCTTTCTCTGCTCACTTTGGTCACTTGGAGTTTTCTTTCTCCAGGAGTCACAGCACCCCAGGAGCCTATGTGCCCCTCCTGGCTGTCTCCTGTGCTAAGCTGCTTTTTGTTTCCCTCTCCCCAGCTTTACAAGAACAATGATGCTGTGTGTCAGCCACATAGAAATCTGTGTAGAGCTGCCTGCGGCTGGACTGTCCTGTGCACAACAAAGGGTGAGGCTGGGATCCCAGCAACCAATCCATGTTTCTCTGTCACATGGATGTTTCTCTGTTTGTCTCCCCTCGTGTCTCTCTCTCGCTAATTAGTGATGATTAAATGCAAAAAAACTGCCACACATATGTAGGCACTTTAAGCTTGGAAAAAAAGCATGAAGAAATATAATGTGAGGAGGTAGAAAAATGTTTTCTTGGTTTTAAGTTTTTTAATGATTCAATGAAGTATGAACAACTTTCTTTGCAGTTAAAATGAGGTCAGGGTCTGGACGCATGGTGTTCTAGAAATCAGAAGTTTATGTAAATGAAATTGTGTCCCCTGTAGGTAATCTGAGAAAGTCACAATATGACAAATGTTACAGTTTCAAAGAGGGAAACTTTTGATGGTGAATTCTGGGAACTAAAAGGTCAAGATCATTCTTATTTACAGTATAGAATGATCCTTAGAGAGTGACATTGAGAAGAAAAGCAACAATATCCAGATGCCTGCAGTGGTTTCTCGTGGAATTCCATCTCCCAGGGGGTCATGTTCTTTGCAAGGAGCACCTGAGTTTCCTCTCTGACCCACATGGCGCTTGTGCCGTCAGCCTGTGGTGCTGGCGTCCAGTGAATGCGCAGGCAGCTCAGCCCTGCCAGGAAGCGAGCCTGAGACGCTTCTCTCTGCCTCAGGTGGCACCATGTCGCTGAGGCCGGTCCATGTACCTCAGCATACACTTAGGGGCATTTCCACAGGACCAGAGGCATCTCCACAAAACCTGAGGAAAGATGAGACAGAAAGAGTGTCTGCCTACAGAGGACCAGCAGGGGATAGCTGGTGTGGGAAACGGTGTGTGTTTTAGTTTATTGTGTGTTGTGATATAGTGAGAGTTTTGGTGAGGAGTGGGGTTACTGAACATAGATTTATTCATGCTTTGCTTCATCTTATAGAGGAACTAAAGGCATTGGGACTGTTAGCAAACATGTCCTGTAGAACATTAAAAAATTGTACCATGAGGAAGTATATTTCTAGAAAGGAATTTGTTCATACATTTACCTATCTAAAGAATACTGGTGTCACAGACAATTCACATTGCTTATGAAGAGATCACCATTCTTCCACCCTGATGTTGCTTTTTGGAATCTTTATCTTAAGCTGTTTATCAAGAAGCAGGACTCAGACAGAACCTGTGGCCCCATCCCTTTTCCTGCCCAAGAAAACGCTCATCTCTGCTACCCCCTAGTGTACATATCAGGAATAGCATCTCTCTACTAAAGCATCTTCTCATGTCATTTTGCAAGTACTTGAAGGCCCCAAGCTCCGAATGCCTTTTGTATGTACCCACGTTTTCTTTCAGTTTCAGCCTCTTCTGAAGGCAGGGTCTCTGACTCGCTCATGTATGTGAGGGGCCCATCCATTTGTATGTCTTACAGGTGGTTATTTCTGTTGCTAATCTGTGTCATATCTATTTGATTATTAGACCAGAAGAAAACCTTGAGTTTAGAGGGAAGTTTGTTTCTCTCCCACATAAGCAAGTAACCAGATATTTTATAGAATGTAAACTTTGGAAGTACATCTACTTCACCTTTTCTTGAACTAAGATTTATCAAGTTATCTAAAGTAACATTTTTGGGACTGGATGATTTTATTAACAATCTACTAGTTTAGCTTCTTGATGCAAAGCTTTTATTTTCTGTTCCAAAGGTGGGAATAATAAATATGACCACAGCTTTGTATTGTGCATGTTGATTTTAAACTGTTAGGTAAGTTAGGAAAGAACCTATAGTTCCCCCCATTTCCTCCTAAGAGATTTCCATAGAAATACCTGGTTTCAGGGGCAACGTTAGCCTAAATGCCTCAGCTTTAGACCTTAAGGCTCCAAGCAGGAGCCTATTGACCACCCCCACTCATGCATGTCCTGTTGCTTTGGGGTTGTCTTATAAACATAACCTGCCAAGTGTGCTGCGCTTTTCCTAAATATCACCTGCTCTTGTTGTATTGTAAAATCAGCGAGCTACACAGAGGCCTTAATGGGTCAGTTAGTTAGGAGTCATCTTTATTTCGCACACGTTCAGAGCAGAATACCTCTGTCAAATTCTGAACAAACACAGGAAGGAGTATTCTCTTTTTATATCATTCTAGGTCTTTGTGTAAGTTATTTTTGCAGACAGTTTGTAACCTTCAGTATATATCATATCTAACAAACACCTGTCATATCTATACAGACAACTTGTAACCTTGAGTACATATCATATCTATACAGACACCTGGTATGGGAGTACATATCAGTATCAGTGTATCAGCCCCTTACATTGGATGGCTAGCTTGCAAGGTCAGGCAGTCAAGTTTATCTTTCCTATTATTTAAGCTAAAAAGCAAAGTTATTTTACAGAATAAGAGACCATCTAAAAATGACAGAGTTCACTTACAGCGCAAGGGACTATCTAAAAATAGCAGAGAATTTCAAATAGCAGGTTTTCCAAAGGAGGAATTACTATTATGCTTCACTCTACCATTTCCCAAAGCATTTTATATACCAAATGTTTCCTCATTGTTTTTCACATTCATTTGTATGTGAATTAATTGAATAGAAGGTTTAGTAAGTTACCTAAATCCATCAGTAAATTTTATAAGATAAAGATGTCTCCTTAGATCAGTTGTGAAAATGTTTCTTATAAAATAAATGGTGTTGGGGCACAGGGCAAACAGCAGGTTAAGATACAGGACAACCAGCAGGAATTTTTCTGATTTGAGAGATGGGGTGGACATTAGTGAGCATTTCCTGTGGGATCACTTTTCATGAGCATGTCCTGCAGGCTGAACACCAGAATTCTGGAGTGCACTGCTTACCTGAGCTGCGTGGTCCCATCTTACAGTCTCTCTGGCGGCAGAGCCAAGGTGCTGAGGCTTGGACTGTCAGCAATGAATGAACTACACTATAAAACAGAAGAATTTGGCCTGGCTGGTGTTGCTCAGTAGTTAGAGGGTCATCCCAAACTGGGAAGAGTTGCAGGTTTGATTCCCAGTCAAAGGCATGTACCTGGGTTGCAGGTTTGATACCCCATGAGTACAGGAGACAACCAATTGATGTGTCTCCCTCACATTGATTTCTCTCTCTTTTCCTACTCCCTCCCTCCCTTCCACTCTCTAAAAGGTCAATGGATAAAATATCCTCAGGTTGAGGATTAACCAAAAAAAGGTTTTTTTTCCAAATTACAAAATGAAAACCCTGAGAAATCTGTTCTGTGTTAAAAAGAACATCACTTGTAAACCGTAAAACCAGGCTCAGGTACATTCCAGCGACCCCAAGCTTTAGGGTTTCCCTTTCTCAGAAGTGCTGGGATTGCACAGGAAGAGGTGCAGATTATGAAAGGAGCCACTTTGGGCGAAAAAATTAGGAAGAATTTTTATTCTCTTTAGTCTAAGAGACGAGGCTTGCTGAGCAAAGCAAAAACTTGTGTTGTCATCACAACAGTCTAGCTTATTATTTATAAACTTGGAAGTAGCACCTCAGTGCACGTGCACTGGGGAGGGGGGGTTCCCTCAGCCCAGCGTGCTCCCTCTGGCAGTCCAGGAGTCCTTGGGGGATGTCTGACTGAGGGACCAATGCTGTCAGTTGGACATCCTTATCACTGCTATGGAGGCAGAAGAGGCTCCTGCCAGCAGTGCTGCACTGGCCAGTGGTGAGCCCAGCTACTGGCTGAGTGGCTCTCCCACTGTGGGAGCACACTGACCACCAGGGGACAGCTCTTGCATTGAGCATCTTTCCCCTGGTGGTCAGTGTGCATCATAGCGAACAGTTGTTCTGCCATTCAGTTGATTTTCATATTAGCCTTTTATAATATAGGACCAGGGGGCCAGTACACGAAATTCATGCACTGGGGGGAGAGGGTGTCCCTCAGCCCAGCCTGTACCCTCTCCAATCTGGGACATCCCTCTCACAATCCGGGACTGCTTTCTCCCAACTGCTTGCCTTCCTGCCTGCCTGATTTCCCCTAACTGCTTCTGCCTGCCAGCCTGATCACCCCCTAACCACTCCCCTGCCAGCCTGATCAATGCCTAACTGCTCCCCTGCCAGCCCAATCACCCCCAATTTCCCTCCCCTGCTGGCCCAATCGCCCCCACTACCCTCCCCTGCTGGCCTGGTCACCCCCAACTGCCCTTCCCTGCTAGCCCGATCGCCCCCAACTGCCCTCCCCCGCAGATCCCATCCCCCACAACTGCCTGTCCCTGCTAGCCATCTTGTGGCAGCCATATTGTGATGACATGGGCGTGGCCATCTTGTGACCACATGGGGATGTCCATCTGGTGTGAGGGTGCGATGGTCAATGTGCATATTACCTCTTTATTATCTAGGATTATCCCATGTTTTCCTCTAGAACATTTTCCCTAAACTGAAAATGGCTTTCTGTGTGCAGTTTACTTAAGCAATAAAATATAGAGTTAATTCAAAATTCTACCCCTAGAGTTAAAAAAACTGCTTTCATTTGAAGTATATCTCCCTTCAGACATCTCTACATGTGCACATTTCCTTTCTTCTGTTTTATCTTTATATAAGTTACTATTTTAGGTTCTTAATATGTATGCAAACCATGTAAATTTTCAACTTTTATTCCTAATATGTGCATTTATGAGTGCACATTTTTTCATAAGTTTTGGTATGTGGTATTATCATTTAGTTCAACTTATTTTCTAACTTGAATTGTGATGTATTTTTGGGGTTAGAAGTGTATTTGACAACTTTTAAACATAAGGAGTTTCTAGGTACTTCAGTTCCTGATTTCTGGATTAACTACAATGACAACAAGAAACATATTGTATATAATTTCAGTTCTTTGAAGTTAGTTGAAACCTGCTTCATAGTCCAGCAGGTTCACTTGAAAAATAATTGAAATGCTCCTCCACTGCCATCTCGTGTGCATCTTGGGAGTAGCACCTCAGTGCACGTCAGCAGGACAAGGGGGTGGCTATAGTGGAGCATCTCTAAGTGCTGAATGAAATGCTATTTAGGAGTGTATTTCAGAAATTTTAAAACTAAGAATGTTTCTATCATCAACCAATCAAGAAAAGACAAGTGCTGGCAAGGAGGTGGAGAAAAAGGAACCCTCATGCACTGCTGGTAGGAATGCATACTGGTGCAGCCACTGTGGAAAACAGTATGGAATTTCATAAAAATTTAAATATGAAACTCCAATTTGACCCAGTAATCCCACTTCTAGGACTATATCCCAAGAAAAAAAATTTAAATATGAAACTCCAATTTGACCCAGTAATCCCACTTCTAGGACTATATCCCAAGAAATCAGAAATACCAATCAGAAAAATTATATGCACCCCTATGTGCATGAGCACAATTTACAATAGCTAAGATTTGGAATCAGCCTAAGAGCCCATCAACAGATGAGTGGATTAGAAAACTATGGTATATTTATAAAATGGAATACTATGTAGCTGTAAAAAAGAAAGAACTCTTACCATTCACAATAGCATGGATGGACCTGGAGAGGATTATGCTGAGCAAAATAAGCCAGTCAGAGAAAGATAAATATCACATGATTTCACTTATTTGTGGAATATAATGAACAAAATAAACTGATGAACAAAAATAAATCCAGAGACTTAGAAGCATCAAACAGACCATCCAACCTCAGAGGGAAGGCAGGGGAGGGTGTGGGGTGGGGGGGGGGGGAAAGGGGAGAGATCAACCAAAGACTTGTATGCATGTGCAACTTGGGAATAATACCTTAGTGCCTTTCAGCAGGAAAGGTTGTTGGGTACAGTGGGTTATCTGATTGTTGAATGCAGTTTGCTGCTCAGGTTGTTGAAGTGTTTTACATCCTTACTGAAGTCTTGGTGTGAGGCTATTGGTTCTGAAAGAGGTATGCTCTGTCTCTGAATGAGAGAGGTATGTTAAACTTATTATAATTATAAATGTATCTAGTTCCCTTGTAGCTCTCTTCTATGTACTTTGATTTCATGTTATGAAGTGCTTGTGAATTTGGATATTCCTGGTAAAATGAAATTATTGATATGAAGTGCTCTTTATTTATAGTAATGCTTTTTGCCTTCAAGTTGCCTGTGTTATCATATACTTTTTTTTGTTTATGTTTGCTTAATATATTTTTTCCCATTCTTTCAATTTTGATATCTTTGTACCCTTAGATTTCGGTAGCTTTCAGTTTTTATATTAGTTATGAGTAAAGTGAGTTAATTTTTGGTTCAATATTTTTCACCATTCAGTTATTCCAACACTCTTTATTATATAATGCATATTTTCCCAGTGACCTAAGGAGATATTTTTATTTTACCAAATTTCCATATGTATTTGAGTCTATTACTGGACTTTGTTTTCTGTTCCATCAGTTTATCTATTCACAGGACATTATCCAAGTTTTTTAATTACTGTAGCTTTATAACACAACTAGAGGCCTGATGCATGAAGATTCATGCAAGAATGGGCCTTCCTTACCCTGGCTGCCAGCACTGCCTTCGCTCTGGAGCCACCTTTTTGTTCTGGCCTGGAGCTGCCTTTCCGCCTTCCCACGCTGCCCAGAGGCCCAGAGTGGCTGGGGCAGTGCAGAATGCCTGCATAGTTGCCTTGGCAATGATGCAAGTGTTCCTCCCCACCCCTGGCTGCTCGGCGCTTGCAAATTAAGCAGCCATCTTTGTTGGGTTAATTTGCATACTCACTCCTGATTGGCTGGTGGGTGTCACAAAGGTATGGTCAATTTGCATCTTACTCTTTTATTAGTGTAGATACATTATTCTATCTGTTTGGGTAAATTTTATTCATTCTTTTTTTTTCCAGAATTTTATTTAAAAATATTTTTATTAATTTCAGAGAGGAAAGGAGAGGGAGACGGAGAAACATCAATGATGAGAGAGAATCATCGATCAGCTGGCTCCTGCATGCTCCCCACTAGGGAGATCAAGCCTGCAATCAGGACATGTGACCTGACCAGGAATCAAACTGTAACTTCCTTATGCATGGGTCAACCACTGAGCCATGCTG
The DNA here is from genome assembly GCA_026230045.1 of Corynorhinus townsendii. Classification (NCBI taxonomy): domain Eukaryota; kingdom Metazoa; phylum Chordata; class Mammalia; order Chiroptera; family Vespertilionidae; genus Corynorhinus; species Corynorhinus townsendii. The sequence continues at coordinate 101,738,062 of JAPDVU010000004.1, read as the reverse complement.
GCCAGGCAAGAATTTTCTTTTACATTTTTCATTTTAACATGTGAACTTAAATGAGCTTGTTTTGGTCTTTAAAATCTTGCTGATATTTTAATCAAATCATAATAAATTTATAATCACCATTGGGAGATTGACATCATTATGATTTTATTTTATTTTTTTTACCCAAGAATACGATGTTACTGTCCAGTTCAAGTGTCAGTTATTGGGTAGCATTTAAAAATTTTATTTATACAGATTGTGCACATTTTTGTTAAGATCATTCCTAGGCATCTTATGTTTTGTTGTCATTGTACATTTTATTTGATTATATATTTCATGTACTGTTTTAAAGGATATGTATTTATATGCATGTTATCTCTCTCTTCCTCTCTGAAATAAATAAAAAAGATATTAAATGAGTAAGATTATTGATTGTTAGTAAAAAAGTCAATATGAACTTTTGTTTCTTTACCATATAAGCAAGTATTCAGACATTTTGGGAGTACATGTCTATCACCATTCCCTGAACAAAGATTTTAAAAAATATATGGTAATACTGATTTTCAGAGAGAGGGGAAGAAAAAGGGAGAGAGAGACCGAAACATTGATGAGATAGAGATATCACTTCAATTGGCAGTCTCCTGCATGCCCCCTTCTGGGGATTGAACCCACAACCCGGGCATGTGCCCTGACCAGGAATCGAACCAGCAACGTCTTGGTGCCTGAGAGAATACTCAATCCACTGAGCCACACCAGCCAAGCTGAAATAAGATTTAACAATTAAACTAAAGTAACTTATTCTCAACTGAATGATTATGTCAATGAATACAGAACAATCTACTAATTTATCTTGTGGATATAAAACTTTTACTTAAAGTTTCAAAGGTGGGAGTGCAGCATTGGACTTGTAAGGATATAGGCTGCTTAAGGAAGGGGGCAGGCAGACTGCCTTGGCGAGCGCCGGAATTGGTCATGCTGAGTAGAGGTAGGAAAGAGGCAGCCAGCCAGTTCATTTGGCTGCAGCTGGACACTGGGTAAGATGCGCTTTCATTCCTCTCTGAGAGCTGGCCCATTTTATCCAGTTCGGTCAACATGATTTCAGGGAAATTCTCATGATAGCTTCTAAAGGACAAGGAACGAAAAGGTATAGTTTGGTAGTGGGTCCTCCCAAAAAAGACCCCAAAGTTAAGGGTGTCTAATCAGCAGCATACAAGCTTTTCTCAGAAGAAAAGTGGAGGAACTCGGACAAAAACCCTTAGAGAAAAAAAAGGATAAAAGAAGAACTGGTGAAAAAGTGAATTGAGCTAAAACATGAGAAGAAAGCAAGAGCTATGGCCAAGAGGACAAAGGACAATTTCCATGGTTAAATGGGATTCCTGTTGAGGAAAAGTCAAAGAAAAGACAGGCATTGGGAAAGCCACTAGTCAGGGAACAGACCAAGAGTATGAAATAGAAGAGGAAGAATTCTTAGAATACAATCAAGCAGCATCAGAGCAAGAACCTCCTCCCAAAGTTGAAAGTAAACTAAAGGTCCCCCTTAAAGTGCCCCACCATCATGAACTTCACTGACCTACTCAGGCTGGCGGAGAAAAAGCAGTATGATGTGAGAGTCCATGTCCCATGTGGTTCTGGGTTTGGGATCTGGAGAAGGGCTGTGGGCAAATGATGAGAGAAGACAAGAAATAATAATGTGGAAATAATGGGGGTCCAATGCAAGGGCAAGGACTTCACTGGTGCCCAGCCCCTGCTAGCCTTTTATTCAATTTTAGATACACATATTGCCCTTAGGCATGCCATTCCAGTAACAGACAGACTATCTTAAAGGTCAGTAAATATTAGTAAAGATTTCCTTTGAGACTATTTGGTCAGGAAATTGCTTGAGCCACCATTGTCTTGACTAAACAATCAGTGCATAGCTTTGGCCCTCACCAGAGCTCAAGGTTCACAAGCCTTCTGCATTCCTTGTTTACACTTTTCTGATAGGGAAGGCAATGGGTAGCTTTCAACATCTCCCCCTTCTTTTTTTCTTAATAAATGTTGAAAAGTGAATGCCACCTGAAGGGTTCAAGTCCTTTTAAGACTCTTCATTCCACATCTGCAGACTAGAAATAAACATAAGAATAAAAATGAGACAAGCAATAGTGGTTATGCTGAGAGGCAAATGTAAGGAGATCCAGTGGAAGAGATTAAATTCTTTCATGTCTTTTTTAAATTGCTGCCAGACATCTAAGGAATTAGTTTGTAAGTTTGCCTGGGATAATTGTACAATATGCTGTTGTAATTCTAAAATATCAAGGGTTGTGTTACCTTTACCCCAAGCACCAAGAAAGTGATTTTTTATTGATTCCCAATAGGGAACAGGGTGGGGGGAGGTGTAACACAAATCTGGGGGAAAATTATAATGACACTACAAAGATATTCTTTGCTCTAAGCTGTGGATTTTATCACCCATCCACAAGACTGTAGACTTTAATGCTGATAATTCTATCTCAAACTGGCTATCAATTCTTTTTTGTATAGACAGGTCTTAGTTACATTTTCCTTAACTAGTTGTACAAACTGAGAAGTTTGAACAATTTGTACCATGGATGAAGTAGCAATGCCCACAGAAGTAAGTAACGTTACGAGGGCAAAGAGTCCTGCAATTAACATTCCGGGAAATCTTTTTTGTCTTTTTAAGATTTTTACCAGATCATGTAACAGTTAGTAGGTTTGATGAGATTCCCAAGGCTCGGTTAGGAAACTAAGCAAAAGCTGGTTGTTTTTAAATCATGAGGGAATCCTTTTGGAATGTAATATTAATACAATGAGTTAGTGTGCAGCCTGCGCATGACACCTCATACACATGGCTTGTAATATTAAGGTGCATCTGGATGGGGCCTGATAGGAATACAAACGGATCAAATACACAGGCGGTGGCAAATACTGTCTTATTGGGAGTTCCCCATAAGGTACGAATAGAATTATCTGAGCTATAGTTAAAATTATACTATTTAATAGGCGCAAGTGCAGCAGCTAATTTCTATTGCGTATTTTGTAGGGGCCAGTTGTCATATTGAAATTGAGATCCAACAAATCCTCCTCCATGCCATGAAATGGAGTGATTAGCTTCAACATATAGATAGGATGTGTTCCCCTTCCATTTTTTAAAATAAATATATTTTATTAATTTTTTTACAGAGAGGAAGGAACAGGGATAGAGAGCTAGAAACATCGATGAGAGAGAAACATCGATCAGCTGCCTCCTGCACACCCCCCACTGGGGATGAGCCCGCAACCAAGGTACATGCCCTTGACCGGAGTCGAATCTGGGACCTTTCAGTCCGCAAGCCGACACTCTATCCACTGAGCCAAACCGGTTTTGGCTCCCCTTCCATTTTAGGGTGCGATTGTTACTATATGAAAACCCGTAGGGGCTCCAATCCACAAAGGAAATACTGTTATTAAGTTTGCTGCTGGTGGGGTGGTCACTATAACAGTCTTGCCAGTTAATATCTTCCTCGGTGGGGTGCCATTCATAAGACTTTTTACATAATGGCTTAGTGGGGGGATGTCTTAGTAAAGTTACATTTTCTGCACCTCTCTCCAGAGCAAGTAGTGATAGTAGATGTATTTGGGCTTTTGCTTCCCCCTCCTTTGGTGTCCATGTTAGCCAGAAGCCTCTTATTAATATTACACACAAAGGAGCTGTGGTTTGGTTCTGTGTCATACAAAAGGGAAGCTAGGTGGCAACACCCATGTAATTATACTTTGCCCATATACTTCCTTGCCCTACCCATGGTCCTCCTGGGTGACCAAAGTGTTTGGTGTTATTGGTGACTACATTAGGTGGGGAATCAGCCCATGTAAGGGGTCTTACCCATGGAGGGTCAGGAACATAAGTCCAAAATTCTTCCCCATTTGCCCCGGTAGCATTACTGCATGGCTGATGACTGCTAGCAGGGCAAGAAAGACGTTTTCAGGTGTCCTTGGTGTTCTGGTCTCCTCACAAATTCTCTCAGCTCTCTGGACCATCTTCTTCACCATCCCACAGGTGACCTCTGGGCTATTTTTCTCGTCCTCCTCCCAGTCCTTATCTTCAGTGGGTTGCTTGGGGCTGTTGCTATCTGCGGCTGGGGTAGTCGATTGTCTACAGCTGTAAGGCGTGGCTCCAGGTACAAGGTCCTCATTAACCTGGCCAGTTCCTCCCTCGGATCCATGTTGAAGTTTAATATTTCTTGTGGGAATCCACATGGGCTTCGAGAAATTTTCTGGAAATATACAAGTGTACCCTTGACCAAATGTTAACAGGGGATTGAGGCCCTTCCATAAACCAGACTCGGGATCTTTCCATTTAACCAGACCATTATCCTTTGTCTTATTCTGACACCAGTTTATTTCCATGGGTGTCTTGCCATCAGCATCACAAATGAAAAAATTTAAAGAAATTAAGGCTTAGTGTAGTCTACCTACAGGCGATTTCTCCATATTCCCCCTTTTCTGTTTTCAAATTGGGATTTTAGCCTATGATGTTAGCATGCTATAAATGCCTATCCCTGTGAATTATATGGTATTCCTGTAATGTCCTGAATTTTTCACTTTTTACAAAATTGTTGGAAATGACAACTTGTGTAAGCAGGTTCATTGTCAGTTTTAATAATTGTTGGAATTGCCATGATGGCAAAAGCAGCTAGGCAATGATTAATAACCTGTTTTGCCATTTCCCCTGTAGATGTAGTAGCCCATAGGCCCTTTGAAAAGGTATCTACAGAGACATTCAATGCCCCAAGGTGTCCAAAAGGAGTATAATGTGTTACTTCCATTTGTCAGATATGTTCCCTTATCAATCCTCGAGGGTTAATTCCTGTATTAGGCCCTTGAGGCAGATGTAACATGTAAGTGGGACATTCCTTGATAATCTGTTTTGCCTGCTGTCGAGTGATCGAGAATTGTTTGGACAACATTTTTGGCAGGCTGATGTAAAAGCTGATGAGATTCTGAGGCCTGTTTTAATAAAGCAACCAGTTGATCAGCATGTGCATTTCCTTTTGTTAGCCGGCCAGGTAATACACTGTGAGCCCTGATGTGAGTGATATAAAAAGGATATTGTCTCTGTTGTATAATCTGCTGAACTTGTTTAAATAGTAAAAAATAAACTTTGGTCACTGTGCCATTTTAACTGAGCAGTTTCAATTCTCTTCACTAGGCCCACAGCATAAGAAGAGCCAGAGATAATATTAAGAAGCTCTTGGAAATCCTGCAATGCAGCCTTGATAGCCTCTAATTCAATTCTTTGTACAGAAGTATGACTGGTCAGTATGAGTTGGTCTGAATTCATTGTATGATAGGCAGCTTTACCATTCAATGATCCATCAGTAAAAACAGTTAATGCTCCAGGAATAGGTTCCTGCCTGGTATTTTATGGTATAATAAGGGGGTATAATATAAAAATTGTAGTAATTTGTCTTTTAATAGGTGACAACTAAGTTCCCCTGAATATCCACTTAGTCCAATTTGCCAGTTCAAATCAGTTTGAAATAATATTTCTAATTGCTTCCCAGTGAGGGGAAGGTAAATGCATTGGGGTTCTTCTCCTCTAAGCTGCCTGCAGCACTTTCTAAGTTGAGATATCAACTGAGCCATAAGTTCTATATATGTAACCACAGTTTTAGAGGATTGATGCCCTAGTGGTTCTCAACCTTCCTGATGCTGCGACCCTTTAATACAGTTCCTCATTTTGTGGTGACCCCCAACCATAAAATTATTTTCGTTGCTACTTCATAACTGTAATTTTGCTATGGTTAATGAATCGTAATGTAAATATCTGTGTTTTCCAATGGTCTTAAGCTCTACAGCTAGCAGAGTCTCCTAAGACCATCAGAAAACACAGATATTTACATAACAATTCATAACAGTAGCATAATTACAGTTATGAAGTAGCAACGAAAATAATTTTATGGTTGGGGGTCACCACAACATGAGGAACTGTATTAAAGGGTCACGGCATTAGAAAGGTTGAGAACCACTGCCCTAGGTGGACCCATTCAATAACAGCAGGAGAGTTTTTTGGAAGATTACTCCAGTGGGACTATTTGCAGTAGGGTTAATCTGTCCCAATAAAGGCAATTCAGGCTCTACCCATGCTGCTTGAGCTGACGAGATTGCCTGTTCAATTCTTAGCAACTCCTTCCTAGCTTCACCTGTTAATATTCAGGATGAGGAAAGATTAGAGTCACCCCTAAGTATATTAAATAAATTTGTCATTTCTCCTGTAGAGATTTTCAGATAAGGTCTTAACCAGTTAATGTCCCCTAATAATTTTTGAAAGTCATTTAAAGTTTTAAGGCAATCTTATTTACACCTTTTGAGGCCTGCTACATTGGTTTTCAATTATGGTTCCCAGATATTTGAAAGACGTCTCTTTCTGTACCTTTTCTGGAGCAATTTTTACATTGCCAAAGTCTGCTCTTCCCATGGATTTGCTAAGAGCAAGTCATCCATGTAATGAATAATGTAACATCAGGAATATTTGTCCTTAAAGGCTGAACAGCTAGAGCTGTATATTTTTGACACTAGGTGGGGCTGTTGGCCACTCCTTGAGGCAAAACTTTCCATTGATATCTTTTCATGGGTTCTATATTATTAGTAGCTGGCACTGAAAATGCAAATCTCTGTTTATCTTGAGGTGCCAAGGGAATGGTGAAGAAACAATCCTTAAGATCTACTACTGTAAGAGACCAATCTAGAGGGATTTGCAAAGGTGCTGGGAGTCCAGGCTGTAAAGCTTCCATGGTATGCATAGTAGTGTTAGCTGCTCTAAGATCATGTAACAATTGCCATTTTCCTGCCACCTTCTAGCAAATATAGGTGTATTCCAAAGACTATTGGAAGGCTCTATGTGGCCAGCCTCTATTTGTTCCTGTAGTAATTCATGAATATGACCTAATTTCTCCTTGGTTAATGGCCACTGATCCACCCATATAGGTCTATCATCTTTCCATTGTATAGGATCTGCATGAGGGTGAGAAGATTGAGGCAGTGACCACTCCTCAAAAGGTTGATATCCTAATCCTCATCTTCCTGGGTTTCCTTTGGCTTGTATGGGCTCTTTAATTTCCTCATTATTTTTCCCTAAGCTCTGACCAGTCTGATATCCCATCTGAGTTATTAACTGCTCTCCTTTGCCGGTAATAATAAAAGCTTGTAAACCTTCTAACACATCCCAAACCCATAAGTTGACTGCAATCCCAGAGACTATGTAAGGCTGAAATCATCCTGTCTGTCCTTTTTCATCTTGCCACCTTAACACTGCAGCACTGCGTTGTGTATTATCAGGAACTCTGATCCCCATGATAGAGCTTATAGCTTCTACCATGGACCAACTTGGAGGCCAGAATTCTTTGCTGCTAATGCTGACATCCACTCCAATGTCTACTAAACCTTTAAACCATTTTCTCTCTATTCTGAAATTAATCATAGGATGGGTTTTGCTAATTTCATGTATCCAATAGATATCTGAGCTTCCAAATGCTTGTGTTCCTCTTTTCCTATTTATAGCTTCACCTTGCTGAATAAAAGGTAGAAGTAATATCTGAGCAATTCTTTGTCCTGAAGTAGTTTGCATAATATGAATACATTCTAATGTTACATTCTTAATTTCTCCCTCATAGTCTGAATCTATGACTCAAGGCAGAACAGTTAGTCCTTTAAGAGTTTTTCCACTTCTCCCTAAGATTAATACTAAAGTTCTTAGTGGCACAGGTCCCCAGATTCCCATAGGAACAGCTTGCTGAACCATATTGGGGGCTATAGTACTGTTAAGAACTAGGCCTGCGCTCCCTGGAGTGGCTCAGATGAGGGAGTCCACTGTGGGCCTTGCAGGGCAAATTTCCCCTATTGATGACGGGGCTGGGGGGACATTTCCCTGTGGTTGGCCATTCCCTATGTCTTGATCTAATGGCTGCCCATTTTTATGAAATTTTGATCTATATTAACCAACCCAATGGTTTCCCTTCTGACTTCTAGGACACAGAGAGGTTTAATCTGTGTTGATTGAATTGGGAGGCAGAATGCTCACACCTTTCCCTAGATCGCCACCTTGTGTCCTTCTTGGTTGCTTACATTCTTTTTTAAAATGTCCTGTTCTTCCACAATTATAACACCTTTTATTCCCCACTGTTACAGCAGCAGCGAGTAAGTTTGCTTGAAAAGTGCCTGAGCCCACATTCTGACATGCTCGAATCATTTCTGTAATGGTACTATTTTTTTCTCAGAGGCGTCAGGCATTTCTTACAATCAGCATTGGCATTTTCATAAGCTAATTGCTGAATTAAAATGTCTCCTGCTGTTTCATGTTGAATCTGTCATCTCACTGCTTGAGTGAGGCAAGCTACAAAGTCAGAAAATGACTCTGTAGGCCCCTGCATACATTTACTAAAAGCTTCCTCAGGGTCCCCTTTTGATGGTAAAGCACACCAAGGTCTTCTTCCACAAAGTGTAATTTGCTCATATGCCTGTTGCATATAGTTTAGCATGTCATTATATTGTCCCAATCCTGTCAGCATTTCATAAGTTATTTGAGCATTCAGCCTGCAGTTTGCATGGGCTTGCTCCTGACATTTCTCCAAAAATTCTCCCTTCCATAGTAAATAATCTCTTCCATCCAGAGTTGCATGAGCCAGAGAATACCAATCATAAGGAGCTAAGAATGCTTCAGAAATATTAGTCATAATTTCTCTGGTAAAAGAGCTATAGGACCATTTTGGACTATGCTTACACATAAGGACTTTGTCATTTTAAAGTCAAATTTTTCATGATGTCTTATTATATGATTCGGGAGTGGTGGGTCAGCTACTTGTATAATAGGAAAAGCAAGTTGGTCCTCCACTGTCATGTCCTTTAATCCTTCTGGGATAGCTCTTTGCATAGGTGATTCTATTAATGGTGAATTAAATGTTTCAGGATTAGGACATGGAGGTGGAGGGGGTCATGAAGGCCATTTTTCCAATTTGTCTTTTTGCTCCTCTTTAGGAGTGGAAGGTGCAAGGGGAAGGAGTTTATCCTCTTTTGTTTCTCTAAAAGGCTCTAGCAAATGCAATACTGTGTTCCACAAGGAGAAACAATTTGGAGGCAAAATTTTTCCCTGCTGCTGAGGTTTTTTCAAGTTATAACTAACTCTTTCCCAACATTCAACATCTAATGTACCTTCTTCAGGAAACCAGGAATTATGTTCTATAAGAATACACAAAAACTGTAAGAGAATACCTTCTGACACTTCAATTCCTTTATTCTTAACCATGCAAACCAAAAGTCTACAATAAAGCTTCTCCCCTTTTGACAGATTCTGCCCCATTAGCCTGGCTAAAAAAAGATGTTCCCACCCTACTTATAGATCTTGACTTCTGCAGCTGGCTGTGGGCTTTGCACGCAGTGAATTTCCCCACCTATCTGGTGAATTCTTTTTCCCCACCTTGCTGGTGAAACTTTGTTTTTCTGCTCCAGGCAAATCTCCTTCTCCAGACATCCATCATACAAGGTGCCAGATGTGAAAGTCCACATCCTGCATGGCTCAAGGTTCAGGATCTGGAGAAGGGCTGTGGTCAAATGATGAGACAAGACAAGAAATAATAATTTGGAAATAATGGGGGGCCAGGCGGAGAGTCCAATGCAAGGACAAGGACTGCATTGGTGCTCAGGCCCTGCCAGGCTTTTATTCAATTTTAGATACACATGGCAATTCTGGTAACAGAATTGAGACTATTTGGTCAGGAAATTGCTTGAGCCACCATTGTCTCGACTAAACAATCAGTGCATAGCTTTAGCCCTTGCCAGAGCTCAAGGTTCATGAGCCTTCTGCATTCCTTGTTTACACTTTTCTGATAGGAAAGGCAATGGCTAGCTTCCAACAGTATGAACCAGTGGAAGTCAAGGTAGTGAAAAAAAAACCCACACAGAAAAGTGGCCTATGATTGCACAAGAACTTAGGGAGTGAAAACTTCTTGAATGAAGACATATGAAAAAGAAGCCTGAAGCAGATGCAGGAATACCTCTGTCCAAAATGGTGCCTTCTCATACAGAAAGTATGGGCACAAAACCTAGCAGAGTTTCCAGGGACAAGCATCATTCTCCCAAAGGTACTCCCCTTCCTCATGCTGAGAAGAAATCCAGACCCAGCACAGATAATAAGAAACATTTAGGTTTGTTTTCATCCAAATCCATGCCAGGAGAGAGGACCAAAGTAGGATCTAGCAACTGCTCCCAAGCCTCACTTTGGAATGACCATGACAGGCCTGTTTACAATGGGGCTGGAAAGACCCAATTCAGCACCTTTTCACCAAGTATTCCAAAGACTTCTGCTAAAGGGACTAAGAAATCTGTTACTGAGCACACAGCCAAAAGATCTCCTCTCTAGCCTAGCCATTCCAGACCTGGACCTGTGGTCTCCCCACATAAGGCTAAGAGTCCAGGTGTAAGGCAGTCAGGCAGCAGCTCCAACCAGCTCCTGGGCAGCCCATCACAGGGAGTCTTCGGCCTATGGTTAGTTCTGGCTCCATGCCCAGGCATCAGAATGGCAGCTCCAGCTCAGGACCTGAGTGATCAATCAATCAGTGGGACCAAGAGGCCAGCCAGTGACTTAAATCCTCCTGGAAGGACAGTCAGCAGTACAGGTGGCTCTGGATGACCCATCAATGGCCCAAGTGGTTCTAGGAAGTCAGTGGTCAGTTCTGGTGACTCTGGGTGGCCTGTGCACAGTCCACATAACCGTTGACCAATGAGTGGTTCAGTGCCCTCCAGACAGTCAGTCAGTGGCTCTGGGCAATCAGTAAGTGGACTGAAGAAGCCCATTATCATTTTATATTTACTAGTGGCCCAGTGCATGAAATTTGTGCACAGGGGTGGAGGGAGGGTGTCCTTCAGCCTGGCCTGAACTCTCTCCAATCTGGGACCTCTTGGGGGATGTGCGGGATCGGGCCTACGCCAGCAGTTGGACATCTCTTTCATAATCCAGGACTGCTGGCTCATAACCGCTTGCCTGCCTTCCTGCCTGCCTGATTGCCCCTAACCGCTTCAGCCTGCTAGCTTGATCACCCCTAAATACTTCCCTGGTGGCCTCATTGACACCTAACTACTCCCCTGCTGGCCTGATCACTCCCTACTGTCTCCCCTGCCGCAACCTGCCTTCTCCACCAGGACCCACCTCCTCTGCGTGAGGCGGAGGAGATGCCGGGACCCCCAGGCCTCACCACACGAAGTGGCTGCTGCACCCCGACTCCTCTGTGCACTTGGCCATCTTGTGTTGGCCATCTTGTTGCAATGTCATGTGCGAGGGCCACCTAGGCTTTTATTAGTATAGATACTTGGATCCTCAAGGACAAGGAATGGATACTATACACTGAGTGGCCAGATTATTATGATCTCTGAATGCATAATAATCTCAGGCCAGCCTGGCCAGAGGGAGGGGACATGGGCAGTTGGCCGGCCTGCCTGCTGGTCAGGGGACAATTTGCATATTAGCTTTTTATTATATAGGATATACATTGAGTGGCCAGGTTATTATGCGTTCAGAGATCATAATAATCTGGCCACTCAGTGTTTATTTTGAGCATAAAGTATTTTCAAATACTTTCCAGGGTGAGAGCTGTAGTGCAGATGACATAATACCCAGTGAGTGCTTTTAGGAAGTTAACTGCTCACAGGTGCCACCCTCGATCCTGATGAGCTATGTGCTCTAATGTGGGGCCCACTCAACAGCCAGCCAATCTTCTTTTGTTCCTTTGCTATTTTAAAAAGGAAAAAATATTGCCTCTTGACTTCCGTAATTCTGTTGATGGGTGAGTAGGGCAATGGCTGGCTCCCAATCAAACTTATTTTGTCTTTTTATGAGGAATCTGGCCCTCCCATGAATGTTGTCAGCAATAATGTTCTAATCTATATATTTGGATTGAGAACTTGAAAATGTAGAGTAGAATTATATGGATGTCATCTCTGTGACTTTGAAGTAAAAAGTAGAATAAATTATATTATATTCTATATTCATGGATTGGATGCTGAGCATTCTTATTTACTGATTTAGATGATTAGGCAATTAACAAAAAATTTTCAAGTTAAAAAACAAGTTATTCTATATAGTGTAAGAACATTCTTTTCCAAATTTTCCTTTCAGATTTATTGTAAAATAGACAATGTTACTGTGCGGGTTTTTATCTAAAAAGTAATTTTATATTGTAGAAAAAATTTTTTATTCAAAGATTAGAATTGAAAGAGTAACAGTTTAAAAAATAAGCAAGTGACACGTGAGGCTCCCCTTACTCCCCCATTATAAAGATATTTTGGAATCCAAAGTGCCCTTGTGTCTCTTGATGTTAATGACTTTGTATTTTTATCTTAAAATTCCTTAGCAATTAATGGCAAAAAAACAAAAGCTAAATTCATGTGTATCAAGAGAAAATAAATCCTATCTAATAAAAGAGTAATATGCAAATTGACCATCACTCCAACACACAAGATGGCTGCACCCATGCGGTCAAAGATGGCTGTCCCCATGTGGACACAAGATGGCCATCACAACATGGCCAGCAGGGGAGGGTTGTTGAGAGGGACCAGGCCTGCAGGGAGGCAGTTGGGGGCGATCAAGCCTGCAGGGGAGGGTAGTTAAGGGTGACTAGGCCACAGAGGAGGGAACTTGGGGGCAACCAGGCCTGTAGGGAAGGGCAGTTAGGGGTGACCAGGCCTGCAGGGGAGAACAGTTGGAGGGGACAAGGCCTGAAGGGGAGGGCAGTTAGGGGCAATCAGGCTGGCAGGGGAGCAGTTAGGCATCAATCAGGCTGGCAGGGGTGTGGTTAGGGGATGTCAGGATAACAGGCAGAAGCGGTTGGGGCAATTAGGAAGGCAGGCAGGCAAGCAGTTGGGAGCCAGCAGTCCTGGATTGTGTGAGGGATGTCTGACTGCTTGAGGGACATCCCTGCCCCCGTGCATGAATTTCATCCACCGGGCCTCTAGTAAATAAATAAAATTTCAAAGAGTACCAAAATTTTGCATTGGACGTACTTATTTTAAGCTCATTGTTAAGAAATAAAAATTGTCTCCCATTCCTTTCTAAAAGATTTAGTTGAAAAAAAAACTGGTGTAAGAAGAGAACTTTACCAGGAGTTTCTTTTAATTTTTTAAAATTCTTTATTGTTTAAAGTATTACATATGTCTCCATTTCCCCAATTGGCCTCTCACTGGCTGCTCCCACCCCGCAGCACATGCCCTCACTCCCTATTGTCTGTGTCAATTGGTTATGCTTATATGCATACATACAAGTCCTTTGGTTGATCTCTTACCTCACCCTCGCACCCTACCCTGCCTTCCCTTGAGGTTGGATGGTCTGTTCAATGCTCTAAGTCTCTGGATCTATTTTTGTTCATCAATTTATGTTGTTAATTATATTTCACAAATGAGTGAGATCATGTGATATTTATCTTTCTCTCCAGGACCATCCATGAAGTTGCAAATGGTAAAAGTTCCTTCCTTTTTATATCAGTGTAGTATTCCATTGTGTAGATGTAACCACAGTTTTTTAATCCACTTATCTGCTGATGGGCACTTAGGCTGTTTCTAAATCTTAGCTATTGTAAATTGTTCTGCTATGAACATAGGGGTGCATATATTCTTTCTGATTGGTGTTTCTAGTTTCTTGGAATATAGTCCTAGAAGTGAGATCACTGAGTCAAATGGGAATTCCATTTTTAGTTTTTTGAGGAAACTCCATACTGTTCTCCACAGTGGCTGCACCAGTCTGCATTATCACCAGCAGTGCATGAGGGTTCCTTTTTCTCCACATCCTCGCCAACACTTGTCATTAGTTGATTTGTTGATGATAGCCATTCTGACAGGTGTGAGATGGTACCTCATTGTCATTTTGATTTGCATCTCTCGGATGATTAGTGACTTTGAGCATGTTTTCATGTCTCTTGGCCTTCCTTCTGTGCTCTTATGAAAAATATCTATTTAGATCTGTTGCCCATTTTTGATTGGGTTGTTTGTCTTCCTTTTGTTAATTTGTATGAGTTCCCTGTAAATGTTTGAGATTAAACTCTTATTGGTGATAACATTGGCAAATATGTTCTCCCATACAGTGGGCTTTCTTGTTGTTTTATTGATGGTTTCTTTTGCTGTGCAAAAGCTTTTTATTTTGATGTAGTCCCATTTGTTTATTTTCTCTTTATTTTCCATTGCCCTAGGAGCTATATTGGTGAAGATATTGCTTTGGCATATGTCTGAGATTTTTCTGCTTGTGGATTCCTCTAAGATTTTTATGGTTTCCTATCTTACATTTAAGTCCTTTATTCATTTTGAGTTTATTTTTGTGTATGATGTAAGTTGGTGGTCTAATTTCATTTTCTTGCATTCATCTGTCTAATTTCCCCAACACCATTTATTGAAGAGACTGTTTTGACTCCATTGTATGCTCTTGCCTCCTTTGTCAAACATTAATTGAACATAATGACTTGGGTCAATTTCTGGGTTCTCTGTTCTGTTCCATTGATCTATATGTCTGTTCTTGTGCCAGTACCAGGGAGTTTTGAGAGCAGTGAGTTTGTAATACAGCTTGATATCTGTTATTGAGATCCCTCCTACTTTGTTCTCCTTTCTCCCGATTGCTGCAGCTATTTGGAGTCTTTTTTAAAATCCCAGATGAATTTTTGGAGAGTTTGTTTTAGGACTGTGAAATATGCTGTTAGTATTTTAATGGGGAGTGCATTGAATCTATAGTATTTTTTTTTTTTTTACAACTAGTGGCCTGGTGCATGAAATTCATGCACATTAAAAGGGAATTAAATAGAGGAAATATTTTAATATTGCTATTTGACCTTTCTCTATAATAGAAGTGTCAGAGATGAAAGAAAATTAGTAAAATGTATATGGATATCTCAAATCTTCCTCCTGTCAGCATCTGGGGCATGCCACGAGCCCCAGAGTCAAGTCTCCACCCACCAGGGTGTGCCTTGAAATCACTCGAGATCCAGACCCCCTGACCCCACCCCCATCAAACCCCACATTGGCTGGGGTTGCAGCCTCAGGTCCCCCGGCGCAGTCTCTGGTCCCCCGACCTGGCCTCCAGTCCCCTAGCCTCAGCACTGGGGCAGGAGGCATGGCCTCAGCTTCCCCAGCCTGGCCTCAGGCCCCCCGTTGCTGGTGTGATGGCATGATGGCATGACCGCATGATGACCATTTTCATATTAGCTCTTAATTATATGGGATACTTTGAATTTCTGTGGGGTCTGTTGTTATTTCACCTCTTTCATTTCTGATTTTGTTTGTTTGGGTTCTTTCTCTTTGCTTCTTGACGAGCCTG
This sequence comes from Corynorhinus townsendii, assembly GCA_026230045.1. Taxonomy (NCBI): domain Eukaryota; kingdom Metazoa; phylum Chordata; class Mammalia; order Chiroptera; family Vespertilionidae; genus Corynorhinus; species Corynorhinus townsendii. The sequence goes on along the minus strand of JAPDVU010000004.1, from coordinate 101,722,764 downwards.
GCTGGAGGTTCATCCATTTTGTGCATACTTTCAAAGAAAGAGCTCTTGGTTTCATTGATCTTTTGTATTGTTTTTTTTTGGTCTCTATGCCATGTATTTCTGCTCTGATCTTTATTATCTCCTTCCTTCGGCTCACTGTGGGCTTTCCTTGTTGTTCTAATGCTTTAAGTTGTAGAGTTAGATGATTTATTATCATTTTGTTCTTGTTTTTAAGGTAGGCCTGTAGAGCTGTAAAATTCCCTCTCAGGACTGCTTTCACTGTGTCCCATAGATTTTGAATTGTTGTGTTTTCATTATCATTTGTTTCCAGGATGTTTTTAATTTCTTCTTTGATCTCTTTGGTAACCCAATCATTGTTTAATAGCATGCTATTCAGCTTCCAAGTGTTTGATTTTTAATTGTTTTTATTGTAGTTTATTTCTAATATTATGCCATTGTGGTCTGAGAAGATGCTTGATATAATTTCAATCTTCTTGAATTTGGGGAGACTTTTCCTGTAACCCAATTTGTGGTCTATCTTTGAATATGTCCCATGTGCACTGGAGAAGAATGTATATTTACTGGCTTTGGGATGAAATGTTCTGCAGATGTCAATTAAATCCATCTCATCTAGTGAGTCATTTAGGATTGCTGTTCTTTACTGATTTTTTTGTCTAGGTAATTTATCCAGTGATATCTATGGGTTATTAGAGTCCCCATACTATGATTGTATTGTTGTCAATCTCTTCCTTGATATCTTTGAGGAGGTTTTTTTTTTTGTTTTTTTTTTTTTTTTAATGAATTCGGGTGCTCCTGTATTGGGTGCATATGTGTTTATCAAGTTTATATCCTCTTGTAGTACCGATCCCTTTAATATTATGAAATGGCCTTCTTTATTGTTTGTTATGGTATATTTTGTGATATATAAGTATTGCTACCCCAGCCTTTTTTTTCATTTCCATTTGCCTGGAAGATATTGTCCAATCCTTTCACTTTCAGTCTGTGTGAGTCCCTTGTTCTAAGGTGGGTCTTTTGTAGACAGAAAATGTATGGGTCATGTTTTCTTATCCATTCAGTCACTCAATATCTTTTGATTGGATCATTTAGTCCATTTATGTTTAAAGTTATTATTGATAGGTAGTTGTTTGTAGCCATTTTTATTTTTTGTGTCTGTGTTCCTCCTTCTCTTTTTATTTCTTATTTTTATACCATTCCCTTTAGCATTTCTTGCATTTCTGGCTTGGTGGTGATAGCCATTCAATTTTGAATGATAGCCTTGCTAAATGTAATATTCTTGTATTCAGTCCCTTGCTTTGCATCACTTTGTAAACTTCCTTCCATTCCTTTCTGTCCTGATGTATTTCTGTTGAGAAATCATTTGATAATGTAATGGGAAACCCCTTGTATATAACTTTCTGTCTCTCTCTTGCAGCCTTTAAGATTCTCTCTTTTTAAACTAGAAACATAAATCAGAAAGGATATATGCACCCCTATGTTCATAGCAGCACAATTCACCAAAGCTAAGATTTGGAAATAGCCTAAGTGCCCATCAGCCGATGAGTGGATTAAAAAACTGTGGTACATCTACAGAATGGAATACTACGCTGTGGTAAAAAAGAAGGAGTTCTTAGCATTTGCAACAACATGGATGGAGATGGAGAGCATTATACTAAGTGAAACAAGCCAGGAAAGAAAGATAAATATCATATGATCTCACTCATTTATGGAATATAATGAACAACATAAAACGATGAACAAAAACAGATCCAGAGACAGAGAAACATCAATCAGAACGTCAAACATCAGGGAAGGTAGGGAACAGTGGGGGTAAGCGGTAGAAATAAACCCCATATATGCCTAATAAATGGACACAGACAACAGGGGGGTGGGGACATGAATGGGAGGTGGGGGGTATGGGGGAATAAGGACAAATATATAATACCTTAATCAATAATGAAATTTAAAAAAATATTCTCTCTGTCGTTAACAATTGCCATTGTAATTACAACGTGGCTCAGTGTGGGTCTTTTTGGGTTAATCTTGTTTGGGACTCTCTGTGCTTGTGTGACTTTTTTCTTCCCCACATCAGGGAAGTTTTCTGACGTTATTTCTTCCAATATGTTTTCTAACCCTCGTTCCTCTTCCTGTCATTGTGGCACCCCTATTATTTGTATGTTGCTTCATATCATGTTGTCCAAAAGTTCATTTAGGCTCTCCTACTGTCTATTAATTTTTTTCCCCAACTGCAGTTCAGTTTGTGTGCATTTTGCTTCCCTGTCTTCTAATTTTTTAATTCGGTCTTCTGCTTCTCCTAGTCTACTGTTGAAACTTTCCATAGTGTTTTTTATTGAAGCTACATCACTCTTTATTTCTTCTTGGTTTTACATAAGTTGATGATTTTTTCATCTATCTGGTTTATGAACTGTATAACACTTATTTTGAATTCTTTTTCTGACATATTTCATACTTCTGTTTCACTTAGCTCAGTTTTGGGCAATTCCTTCTTTTCTTTCCCTTGGGGGTTTCTTTGTCTCCCCATTTTTGCTCTCACTGAAGGACCTAAGTGTTAAGTCATGTGGGGGCTGTGCCTCCAGCAGCAGTGACTCCTTGGGTGGTGGCTGCTCCTCAGGCAGTCATGGCAGTGGCTTCGCCTCGGTTGGCAGAAACTCCTCTAGTGGGTTCTACTCGTGCCACTGCTCATAGCAGTGGTGGCTCCTCTGGCTGGTGCGGGTGGGCTGCTCTTTCGTCTGCTGATCCTTGGACAGGGGGAGGCTGCTTACAAAGCTGCTGCTCCTTGGATGGTGGCGAGCAGCTCATGCAGCTGCTGCTCCTTGGATGGGAGTGGGCTGTGCAAGGCTGCTGCTCTTCGAATGGGGATGGGCAGTTCACACAGCTGCTGCTCCTCGGACAGGGGCAGGTGGCATGCAGCTGCAGATCCTTGGATGGGGGTGGGCTGCTTGTGAGGTTGCTGCTCCTCAGATGAGGGTGGGCTGTGAAAGGCTGCTGCTCCTCAGATGGGGCACACTGCTCACGGGGTTGCTGCTCCTCATTTCTGAAGACTAGAAGGCCAATATCAAGGTGTCACTGTCTGGGTTGAATTTCCATAAGGACTCTTCCTGGTATATAGATGTCTGCTTCTTCACTATGTCCTCACATGGCTTTTCTTCTCTCTCTGGGCTTCTACTAGTATTTCCACCATGATGAAGTGGTTCTCATTTCTTCCTCAAGTTGGCAGAGAAGAAGCATGAGGATGCTGAGTGGCTCGTAAAGTTGCAAAACCATCCCGGTGGCCACATCTCTTCCAGGATGTGCTGAGGCTCCCCCAAGATGAGTGGGAAAAACTCAGAGCTCCATGGAGGCCACCCTGGTCTCAGAGAGGAACCCAACCCAGGCACTTTGGAAGCTGCAGGCCCTCGGGCTACCCATGCACTATGTTATTGGCTCCTTTGTCAAATATAAATTGAGCATAGTTGCTTGGGTTGATTTATGGGTTCTCTGTTATATTCCATTGGTCAATATGTTTGTTCTTGTGCCAGTGCCAGGCAGTTTTGAGAACAATGGCTTTGTAATATATCTTGATATCTGGTATTATGATCCCTCCAACTTTGTTCCTCTTTCTCAGGATTTCTGCAGCTATTTGAAGGCTTTTTCAGTTCCATATGAATTTTTTTGGAGAGTTTGTTCTAGGTCTATGAAATATGCCATTGGTATTTTAATGGGGATTGCATTGAATCTATAGATTGCTTTGGGTAGTATAGGCATTTTAATGATGTTGAGTCTACCAATCCATGAACACGGTATATTCTTCAACTTGTTTACACCTTCCTCTATCTGATTTTTCAATGTCCTGTAGTTTTCTGAGTACAGGCCTTTTACCTCCTTAGTTAAATTTATTCCTAGGTATCTTCATTTTTTTGTTGTTGGTGTTTTTTTCTTTTTTCTTTTTTTGCCATTATAAATTGATTTGTTGTTGTTGTGTGTTTTTTTTTCTTTTTTACTTTGTCTTTCTGTGAGTTCATTATTGGTGTATAAAAAGCCATACATTTCTGAGTGTTAATTTTGTATCCTGCTACATTGCAAATTCATGTAAGTCTAGTAGTTTTTTGATGGACTCTTCTTGGTTTTCTATGTACAATATCATGTCATCTGTGAATAATGACAGTTTTACTTCTTCTTTGGCAACATGGATGCCTTTTATTTTTTCTTCTTGTATGATTGCTATGGTTATCACTTTCAGTTCTATGTGGAACAGGTGTGGTGAAAGTGGGTATCCCTGTCTTGTTCCTGTTCTTAGGGGAAATGGTTTTAGTTTTTGCCCATTAAGTATGCTGTTGGCTGTAGGTTTGTCATATGGTCCTTATTATGTTGAGGTGTGATCCCTCTATTCCCACTTTGCTGAAAGTTTTTATCAAGAAAGGGTGTTGGATTTTGTCAAGTGCTTTTTCTGCATCAATTGATGTGACTGGGTGATTTTTGTCTTTCAATTTGTGTGATGTATTATGTTTAATGATTTGTGGATACTGTACCATCCTTGCACCCCTGGGATAAATCCCACTTGGTCATGGTGTCTGATCTTTTGAATGTAACGCTGGATCCGATTTACTAGAATATTGTTAGAATCTATGTTCATCAGGGATATTAGCCTGTAATTCTCTTTCTTTGGGGTTTCTTTATCTGCTTTTGGGATTAGGGTAATGCTGGCTACATAGAAAAAGCTTGGAAGTGTTCCTTCCTCTTTAATTTTTTGGAATAGTCTGAGGAGGGTAAGTTTTAGTTCTTTGAATGTTTGGTAAAACTCCCCTGTGAAACTATCCAGCTAAGGGCTTTTGTTTGCTGGAAGTTTTTTGATGACTGCTTCCTCTTCTTAAAGAATATCCTTCAGCATTTCATATAATCCTGGTTTGGTGGTGATGAACTCCTTTAGCTTTTCCTTGTCTGTGAAGCTCTTTATCTGACCTTCAACTCTGAATGATAGCTTTGCTGGGTAGAGTAATCTTGGTTGTAGTTTCTTGCTGTTCATCACGTTGAATATTTCTTGCCATTCCCTTATGGCCTGCATAGTTTCTGCTGACAAATCAGCTGACAGTCGTATGGGTACTCCCTTGTAGGTAACTAAACGTTTTTCTCTTGCTGCTTTCAAGATTCTCTCTTTGTCTTTTGCCCTTGGCATTTTAATTATGATGTGTCTTGGTGTGGTCCTCTTTGGATTCCTCTTGTATGGGGTTCTGTGTGCTTCCTGAACTTGTAAGTCTATTTCTTTCACCAGGTAGGGAAAGTTTTCTGTCATTATTTCTTCTAATAGGTTTTCAATATTTTGCTCTCTTCTTCTGGCACCACAATAATTCGGATGTCGGTATGCTGGAACTTGTCCCAGAGGCTCTTTACACTATCTTCATATTTTTGGATTCTTTTTTCTTTTTGTTTTTTCTGCTTGGGTGTTTTTTGTTTCCTCATATTTTGATCTTTGGTTTGATTCTTGGGGTACGTTGATCTACAGTTCAGTTTCTGTATATTCTTTATTTTAGACAGTGTATACTTCATTTCTGACTGGTCCTTTTCCATTTTTTTTTTTTTGGCATTCTCATTAAGATCCTTAAAGGTCTCATCAAGTTTCTCAGCGGTTTAAAGAAGATTCTTGAGTAAACTTATAAATGTGGTTCTGAACTCTATGTCGTCCAGTAGTTTGCTTTCCTTTGTTTCTTTCATCTGTGACATGTTTCCTTGTCTCCGCATTTTGGCTGCTTCCCTGTGTTGATGGAGTGGATTTGTGTGGTAGGTGACCTATAGGGGGCAGTAGCTCAGCCTACCCAATCACCTGAGGTGGATGCTCTTGCTACACCCCTTTGTGGGCTGAGTGCAAAGTCTTGGTGTAGGTAAGCCTTGATTGCTGTTGGTACACTGGGAGGAATTGACCTCCAGGCCAATTGGATGTGAGGACTCGCTGTGTCTATAATGGAAGAACTGCTGCACTGGAGACACGCTTATGGTGCAGGACTTGTTTCAGTGGGGCTTTGGTGCTCACTGAGTCTGCCTCTTGAATGTGTCACTTATGGATGTGAGGAGTTGAAATCTGGTGTCTCACACTGACCACTAGGTACACTGGCTTCTGGATCTCCAATGGGGTGCAGGTCAGCTACTGTCTGAGGCCACCCAGCAGGAGCTGCAGTGAGAGCTACAGTTTTTTCCTCTTTGCTTGGAGTTTGGAGGTTTTGGAGCTGTCTGACCCAGGATGCAAGTTTGCTAAGTTAAGCTGCAATAGGGCAGTCCTTTCTTATGCTAAAGCCACTGCTTGGAGCTTGGGGGGGTTGTAGGTTGTGTGGAGTGGGGTCTCAGGGCCTCACTAGGCTAGGGCATGGCAAACAGTGATGGCTGCCAGTTAGCAGGCTCTGCATCTCAGACAGCGTCCCCGTGTCCCGCACCCCAGCACAGTAAACAATTATTCCTGCACGCAGCTCTGCAAGCAAGCCACCCTCGCTTTCCGACCCGATGTCAGACAGTCCAGCTTCTCCCCATAGGAGTTTGGGTCCCCTGCGTCTCCCCAGAAACTGGATTTCAGAGTAATCAGGGGCTTGTCTTGCTTCGGGTTGAAAAAAGCAACGCCTGCAACCAGGCCTGATCATGTGCCTCCTTACCTCAGCTTTTCAGCGCTTGTGCACTTCTCAATGCTCTTTTCTCTTTCCTTCTAGTTGTAGAACTTCCACTCAGCCAGCTTTCCCGTGGTTTTGGGTGATGCACATTTTGTCTTTTAGTTGTAGTTTTGCAATTGTTGTGCAAGGCAGCAATTTAGGTGTTTACCTACCCCGCCATCTTGGATAGCTCCTGATGGACACTGTTTAATCACTGGGAAATCGTGTTCAAAGAGGAGAGACCTGAGTTGGACACTGGATACATTTATAATTCAGGCTCAAAGAGTTGGCATTTTTAAAAGAATGTTAGTTAAACATTTCAACATTCATTGTCATAGGGCTCAGACCTTAAAAAGTGATTTTCCTACAGCTGATAGGACAGTTTAGCGTTAGGGTTAAGGTTAAGGTTAGGTTTAGGGCTAGGGTTAAGGTTAGGGTTAGGGCTAGTTTTGGGTTAGGGCTAGGGTTCTTGTTAGGGCTAGGGCTTGGGGTAGGGCTCGGGTTAGGTTTTGGGTTAGGGTTTGAGTTAGAGTTAGGGTGTATGAACACCTGGAATTCACATTGAATGAGCTAGAATTGCTGGACAAAAGTGGATGAAACACTGAGAATTCACAATGACAGGGTAAGGAAATATTTAGGAATATGCTGGAAACACTAGGAATACATATTCAAAGAGCTTTAATATCTGAAGGAAACTGTTTAATCACTAGTAAATCATGTTCAAAGAGCAGAGGCCTGAGTTGAGTAATGGTTCCTTTTGTAATTTATTCTAAATGAGTTGGCCTTTTTGAAAGAAGGTTGGTTAAGCAGTTAAACATTCATTTTCATATGCCCCAGATACCTGTATGAAAATGTGAACACTCTCACAGGTAAAAATGATAGATCAGGGAAATGTCTAGGAATTTGTCAGAAACACTTGAAATATGTTTGTAGAACATTAATACCTCTAGTGCACTGATGAAATGCTGAGAATTTGTATTTAAAGAGCTATGAAAGGTAGGATAGTCTTCAAAATAGTAATCACTCACTTTAAAAGAGATGCTATATATGGGAAAACACTGTATAAACACTTGGAATTCACAATGAATGAGCCTGAATCACTGGAGAAAAGTCAATCCAGCAATCAGAATTCACAATGTTAGACTAGGGAAGTATTTAGAAATGTGCTTCATTTTCATAGGGCTCAAATACCTTAAAAAGTTGTTTTCATACAGCTGATATGACAGTTTAGGGTTAGGGTTAGGGCTAGGACTAAGGTTAGGGTTAGGGTTAGGGTTAGTGCTGTGGTTAGGTTCAGGGCTAGGGTTAAGGTTAGGGCTAGGGCTAGGGTTAGGTTTAGGGTTAGAGCTAGGCTTAGATTTGGGATAGGGCTACAGTGAGGGTTAGGGATGAGGTTAGGGCGAGGGTCAGTTTTAGGGTTTGGGTAAGGGTTAGGGCTAGTGTTAGGTTTAGGGTTATATCTAGGGCTAGGGTTTGGGCTAGGGTTAGGTTTAGGGAAAGGGCTAGGGTTAGCGTTAGGGCTTGGGTTTGGGCTAAGATTAGGGTTAGGGTTAAGGTTAGGGCTAAGGCTAGGTTTAGGGTTAGGGTTAGTGCTAGGGATAGGGTTAGAGCTAGGGTTAGGGTTAGAATTAGGTTAGAGATAGGGATAGGACTTGGGCTAGAATTAGGGCAGGGCTCAGTCTAGAGCTAGGGTTAGGATTTTGTAAGTGTTAGGGTTAGGGCTAGGGTTAGGGCTAGGGCTAGGGATCATGTTAAATTTAGGTCTTGGGCTCCGGCTAGGTTTTGGGTCACTGCTAGGGTTAGGGTTAGGGTAAAGGTTAGGGTTACGGCTAGGGCTAAGTTTAGGGTTTGGGTTAGTGTTAGGGTTAGCGCTAGAGTTAGGTTTAGCGCTATGGCTAGGATTAAGTTTAGGGTTAGGGGGTATAAACACTTGGAATTCACAATGAATTACCCTGAATCACTGAACAAATGTCAATCCAACACTGAGAATATACAATTATAGACTAGGGTAATATTTAGAAATGTGCTTGAAACACTAGGTATACCTGTTCATAGAGGCATAATATCTGATGGACACTGTTTATTCAATGGGAAATCATTTTCAAAGAGGCAAGATCTGAGTTGGACACTGTTTACATTTATAATTTAGTCTTATGAGTCAGTGTTTTTAAAAGAAGGTTGGTTAAACATTTAAATATTCATTTTCATAGGGCTCAGATACCTTAAAAAGTGATTTTCATACACTGATATGACAGTTTTGGGTTAGGGTTAGGGTTAGAGTTACGGTTAGGCTAGGGTTAAGGTTAGGGTTAGGGTTAGGGCTAGGGCTATGGTTAGGGTTAGGGCTAGGGTTAGGGTTAGGGTTAGGATTAGTGCTATCGTTAAGGGTTAGGGTTAAGGCTAGGGCTATGTTTTGGGGATAGTGCTATGGTTCAGGCTAATGTTATGGTTAGGTTTAGGGCTAGGGTTAGGGTTAGGGTTAGGTCTAGGGCTATGTTTATGGGTAGGGTTATGGTTAGGGTTAGAGTGTGGGTAAGGGTTATGGTTAGGGTTAGTTTAGGGTAAGGGTTAGGGCTAGGGCTAGTGTTAGCCTTAGGTTTAGTTAGGGTTAGGGATTAGTTTAGGGCTAGGGTTTGGGTTAGGTTTAGAGTTAGGGCTAGGCTTATTTTTATGGTTAGGGCTAAGGTAATGTTTAGGTTTAGTGTTTGGGCTAGGGTTAGGTTTAGGGATAAGGCTAGGGTTAGGGTTTGGGCTAATGTTCGGGCTAAGGTTAGGGCTAGGGTTAGTATTAGAATTAGGGTTAGGGTTAGGGTTAGGGCTATGGCTAGAGTTTGGTTTAGAGTTTGGGTTAGGGCTGGGTTTAGGGCTAGGGCTAGAGTTAGGTTTTGTGTTGGTTCTAGGGTTATGGTTATGGTAGGGTTAGGACTAGGGTTAGTTTTTGGGTTAGGGTTAGGGTTAAGATTAGGGTTAGTGCTATGGGTACGGTTAGGGATAGGGTTAGGGTTAGTATTAGCTCTAGGGTTAGGGACAGGGCTAGGGCTAGGGCTGGGCTCAGTCTTGGGGTATGGTTGGGTAATGTTAGGGTTAGGGCTAGGGCTAGGGTTAGGTTTAGTGCTAGGTAGGGCTAGGGCTAGGGTAAGGTTTTGGATTAGGGCTAGGGTTATTTTTAGGGTTAGGGCTAGGGTTATGGTTAGGGCTAGTGTTAGTGTTAGTGTTAGTGTTAGGATAGGGTTAGGGTTAGGTTTAGTGTTAGGATTAGGGTTAGGGATAGGGTTATGTTTAGGGTTAGTGTTATGGTTAGGGTTAGGGCTAGCATTAGGGTTAGAATTAGCTTTTGGGTTAGGGCTAGGACTAGGGCCAGATAGGACTCAGTCTAGGGCTAGGGTTAGAGTTAATGTTAGGGTTAGGTTTAAGGCTAGAGTTAGTGTTAGGACTAGGACTCATGTTTGGGTTATGACTCGAGATTGGGATCGGGGTAGGGTTAGGGTCACGGCTAGGGTTAGCGTTAGAGTAAAGGTTAGGGTTACGGCTAGGGCTAGGGTTAGGGTTAGGTTTAGGATTAGGTCTAGGGTTAGGGTTAGGGTTTGGGCTATGGCTAAGGTTAAGTTTAGAGTTAGGGGGTATAAACACTTGGAATTCACAATAAATGAGCTAGAATCACTTTACAAAAGTGAATGACACACCGAGAATTCATAATGATAGGCTAAGGAAATATTTTGGAATATGCTTGAAACACTAGGAATACATGTTCAAAGACCTTTAATATCTGAAGGAAACTGTTTAGTCACTGGGAAAGCGTGTTCAAAGAGCAGAGGCCTGAGGTGGATAATGGCTACTTTTATAATTTAGTCTAAATGAGTTGTGTTTTTGAAAGAAGTTGGTGAAACACTTAAACATTCATTTTCAAAGGACTCAGATACATGTAAGAGAATGAGAAAACTCTCACAGCTAAAAATGACAGACCTGGGAAATTTCTAGGAATATGTCTGAAACACTTAGAATACATTTGTAGAACCTTAATACCTGTAGTGCACTGATGAAACACTGAGAATTTGTAATCAAAGAGCTGTGAAAGGTAGGATAGTCGTTAAAATAGTAATCACTCACTTTAAAAGAGCTGGTATATGTGAAAAAACACAGTATAAGCAGTTGGAATTCACAATGAAGGAGTTGAAACACTGGACATAAGTGAAAAGTGTTGGTATATATGCAAAAATGCTGTATAAACACTTGGAATTCACAATGACTGACCCTGAATCACTGGAAAAAGTCAATCCAGCACAGAATATACAATGATAGACTCAGGAAATATTTAGGAATGTACTTGAAACACTAGGTATAGCTATTCATAGAGCCATAATATCTGATGGACACTGTTTAATCAATGGGAAATCGTTTTCAAAGAGGAATGTTCTGAGTTGGACACTGCTTACATTTATAATTCAGTCTCAATTTGTTGGCGTTTTTCAAAGAAGGTTGGTTTAACATTTAAGTATACATTTTCACAGGGCTGAGATACCTTAAAAGTGATTTTCATACAGCTGATACGACAGTTTTGAGTTAGACTTAGGGTTGAGCTTAGGGTGAGGCCTAGGGGTAGGGTTAGGGTTAGTGCTAGGGTTAGGGTTAGGGCTAAAGCCAGGGTTAGGGTTAGGCTTAGGTTAGGGTTAGGGGGCTAGGGTTAGGGTTTATGTTATGGTTAGAGCTAGGGTTAGGGTTAGGATTAGTTCTATGGTTAGGGTTAGGGCTAGGGTTAGGTTTAGGTTTAGATCTAAGGTTAGGTTTGGATTAGGGCTATGGTTAGTGTTAGGGCTAGGATTAGGGCTAGGGTTGGGGCTAAGGTTCTTTTAGGTTTAGGGTTAGGGTTAGTGCTAGGGCTAGGGTTAGTTTTAGAGTTAGGGTTAGGGATTAGTTTAGGGCTAGCGCTTGGGTTAGGTTTAGGGTTAAGGCTAGGGCTAGGGTTGGATTTAGGGTTAGGACTAGGATTAGGTTTGGAGATAGGGCTACAATTCGGATTAGGGCTAGGTTTAGGCCTAGGGTTAGGGTTAGGTTTAGGGTTAAGGTTAGGGTTAGGGTTTGGGTAAGGTTAGGGTTAGGGTTAGTGCTATGGAGAGGGTGAGGGTTAGAATTAGGGTTAGTGTTAGGTATAGGGATAGGGCTAGGGCTAGATCTAGGGCAGGGCTCCGTCTAGGGCTAGGGTTAGCATTAGGGCTAAGGCTAGGGTTCGGTTTAGAGTTAGGATTAGGGCTGGGTTTAGGGCTAGGGCTAGGGTAAGGTTTAGGGTTAGGGCTAGGGTTATGTATAGGGATAGAGCTAGGGTCCAGGTTAGGGCTAGGATTAGGGTTAGGGTTAGGGTTAGGGCTAGGGTTAGGTTTGGGGATATGGCTATGTTTAGGGTTAGGTTTGGGGATAGTGGTACTGTTAGGGTTAGGGCTAGGGTTTGGGCTAGGTTTAGGGCTAGGGTTAGGATTAGAGTTAAGGCTAAGGTTAGGGTTTGGGCTAGGGTTAGGGTTACGATTAAGGTTAGGGTTAGGGCTATGGCTAGGGTTAGGGTTAGTCCTCGGGGTAGGGTTAGGGTTAGTGTTAGGGCTAAGGCTAGGGCTAAGCTTAGTGTAAGGGCCAAGTTTAGGTTTGGACTAGGGTTAAGTTTGGGGATAGGGCTATGGTTAGGGTTAGATCTAGGGCTCTTTTTAGGGCTAGGACTTGGCCTAGGGTTCGGTTTAGGTTTAGGGTTAGAGTTAGGGTGTGTAAACTCTTGGAATTCACAATGAATCAGCTAGAATCACTGGACAAGTATGAATGAAACACTGAGAATTCACAATTATAGGCTAAGGAAATATTTAGAAATATGCTTGAAACACTAGGAATACATGTTCAAAGACCTTTAATATCTGAAGGAAACTGTTTAGTCACTGGGAAAACGTGTTCAAAGAGCAGAGGCCTGATTTGAATAATGGTTACTTTTTAAATTTAGTCTAAATGAAGGTTGGTGAAACACTTAAACATTCATTTTTATAGAGGCCAGATACCTGTATGAAAATGTGAAAACTCTCACAGGTAAAAATGACAGACCAGGGAAATGTCTAGGAATGTGTCTGAAACACTTGGAATACATTTGTAGAACCTTAATATCTCTAGTGTACTGATGAAATACTGAGAATTTGTATTCAAAGACCTGTGAAAGGTAGGATAGTCTTCAAAATAGTAACCATTCACTTTAAAAGAGATGGTATATATGGAAAAACGCTGTATAAACTCTTGGGATTCACAATGAATGAGCCTGAATCACTGGACAAAAGTTAATCCAACACTCAGAATTCACAATGTTAGAATAGGGAAATATTTAGGAATATGCTTCATTTTATAGGGCTCAGATACCTTAAAAAGTTCTTTTCATACAGCTGATATGACAGTTTAGAGTTAGGGTTAGGGCTAAGGTTAGGTTTAGGGTTAGAGTTAAGGCTAAGGTTAGGGTTAGGGTTAGAGTAAGGCTAGGGGTAGGGCTAGGGCTCGGATAAGGGCTAGAGTTAGGGTTAGGGTTAAGGTTAGTGTTAAGGCTAGGCTTAGGGTTATGTTTAGGTTCAGGCATAGGACTAGGGCTCGGGTAAGTGTTCAAGTTAATGTTAGGGTTAAGGCTAGGGCTAGGGCTAGGGCTCAGGCTAGTGCTAGGGCTAGGACTAGAGCTAGGGTTAGCAGTAGGGTTTGATTTAGGTTTAGGGTTAGGGTGTATTAACCCTTGAAATACTCAATGGAAGAGCTTGTATCTTTGGACAAAAGTGAATCAAACTCTGAGAATTCACAATGATAGACTAGGGAAATTTTTGGAATGTCCATGAAACACTAGGATTACATGTTCAAAGAGCTTTAATATCTGAAGGAAACTGTTTAGTCACTGGAAAATCATGTCAAAGCTGTTTAGTCACTGGAAAATCATGATTTTCCAGTGATACTGTTTAGTCACTGGAAAATCATGTCAAAGCAGTGAACTGAGTTGGATACTTTCTACATTTATAATTCAGGCTAAATCAGTTGACATATTTGAAAGAAGGTTGGTAAAACACTTAAATTTTCCTTTGCATAGGGCTCATAATCCTGTATGTTCAAATAGCTGAGAACTTAGATTGGTATTGGTTACATTTATAATTCAATCTCAGTGACTTGGCGATTTTGAAAGAAGTTTGGTTAAACATTCATTTTCATAGGACTCAGATACCTTAAAAAGTTATTTTCATACAGCTGGTATGACAGTTCAGGGTTAGGGTTAGGGTCAGAGTTAGGGCTAGAGCTAGGGTTAGGGTTTGGGCTAAGACTAGGGCTAGGGTTAGGGTTAGAGTTTGGCTTAGGGCTGGGCTTAGGTTTAGGAATAGGGAAAGGGTTAGAGTTAGGGGTGAAGTTAGGGTTAGGGTTAGGGCTAAGGCTAGGGCTGGGTTAGGGTTAGGGCTAGGGTTAGGGATAGGGTTATGGCAATTATTAGTTCTAGGGCTCGGGCTAGAGCTAGGGTTAGCGTTTGGGTCAGGGCTAGGGCTAGGGTTAGTTTAGTGTTAGGGTTAGGGTTAGGGATAGGGCTAGGGCTTGTGTTAGGGCTAGTGGTAAGGCTAGGGCTAGGGTTACGGTTTGGGTTAAGGTTAGGGTTAGGGTGTATAAACACTTGGAATTCACAATGAATGAGCTAGAATGACTGCACAAAAGTGAATGAAACACTGATAATTCACAATGATAGGCTAAGATAATATTTAGGAATGTGCCTGAAACATAAGTAATACATATTCTAAGAGCTTTAATATCTGATGGAAACTGATTAGTCACTGGGAAATCGTGTTCACAGAGCGGAGAACTGAGTTCGATTCTGGTTACATTTATAATTTCTTAAATGAATTGGTGTTTTTGAAAGAAGTTTGGTTAAACAGTTAAACATTCATTTTCATAGGGCTCAGATACCCAAAAAAGTTATTTTCATACAGCTGATATGACAGTTTAGGGTTAGGGTTAGATTTATGGTTAGGGTTAGGGCTAGGGTTATAATTAGGGTTAGGGTTATGATTAGGGCTAGGCCTAGGGTTCGTGTTAAGGCTAGGGATCAGGCTAACACTAGGGTTTTGTTTGGGTTAGGATTAGGGTTAGGGCTAGAGCTAGGGTCAGTGCTATGGTTAGAGTTTGGCCTAGGGTTAAGGGTAGAATTAGGGTTAGGGTTAGGGCTAGGGCTCAGGCTAGGGCTAGGGGTAGGGTTTGAGTTAGGGATAGGGTTAGGGTAAGGTTTAGGGTGTATAAACACTTGGAATTCATAATGAATGAGCTAGACTCATTGGACAAAAGTGAATGAAACACTGAGAATTCACAAGGACAGGCTAAGGAAATATTGAGGAAAATATTCATTTTCATAGGGCTCAGATACCTTAAAAAGTTATTTTAATACAGCTGATATGACAGTTTAGGGTTCTGGTTAGGTTTATGGTTAGGGTTAGGGTTATGGTTAGGGTTAGGGTTATAATTAGGGCTAGGGCTAGGGCTCCGGTAAGTGCTAGGGTTAGTATTTGGTTTTGGGCTAGGGCTGGGTTAGGTTTAGGGTTATGGCTAGGGCAAGGCCTAGGGCAAGGCCTAAGGCTGGGTTAGGGTTAGGGCTAGGTTTAGGGTTAGGGTTAGGGTATGGGTTATGGTTATGGCTAGGGCTAGGGTTAAAGTTAGGGTTAAGGTGTATAAACACTAGGAATTCACAATGAAAGAATAGGGAATAACTTTGGAAGTTGCCGGAAACAGTAGGTATACAAGTTCATACAGCCGTAATATCTGAAGGACACTGTTTAGTCACTGGAAAATAATGTTAAAGCAGTGAACTGAGTTGGATACTTTCTACATTTATAATTCAGGCTAAATCAGTTGACATATTTGAAAGAAGGTTGGTAAAACACTTAAATTTTCCTTTGCATAGGGCTCATAATCCTGTACGAAAATGTGAAAACTCAGAAGTCACAATAACAGATAAGGGAAATGTCTAGAAATATGTCTGAAACACTTACAATACTTTTGTAGAACCTGAATATCTCTAGTGCCGTGTTGAAATACCAAATATTGGTATTCAAAGAGATGCGAAAAGTAGGATAGTCTTTAAAACAGAAAAATTTACATTTGTTGAGCTGTTATATATGGAAAAACGATGTATAAACACTTGGAATTCACAGTGAATGAGCTTGAATCACTGGACAAAGTGAAACAAACACTGAGAATTCACAAGGAAAGACTAGGGAAATATTTAGGTAGGTGCCAGAAACAGTAGTAATACAAGTTCATAGAGCCTTAATATCTGAAGGACACCGTTTAACCACTGGGAAATTGTGTTCAAAGAGCAGAGAAGTGAGTGCGATACTGTACTTTTGTAATTCAGTATAAGTGAGTTGGTATTTTAGGAAGAAAGTTGGTGAACCATGAATTCATTTTCATAGAGCTGATATAACGCTAGGAAAGTATTAAAAACTCTTAGAAATCAAAGTGATATCCAGCTAGTATTCAAAGTAGTAATAATTTACATTTAAAGTCTGGTATATTTTGCAAAATGCTGTATAAATACTTGGAATTCACCATGACTGAGCTTAAATCAGTGGACAAAAGTGAATCAAACATTAAAATTTACAATGAAAGACTAGGGAAATATTAAGGAAGGTGCCTGAAAACAGTAGGATTACAAGTTCATAGAGCCTTAATATCTGAGGGATACTGTTTCATCACTGGGGAATAATGTTCAAACAGCAGAGAACTGAGTTGGATATTGGCTACATTTATAATTCAGTCTAAATGAGTTGGCCTAAATGAAAGAAGGTTGGTTAAACACTTAAACTTTCCTTTGCATAGGGCTCACCATCCTGTTTGAAAGTGTGAAAACTCTGAGAACTCACAATAACAGACCAGGGAAATGTCTAGAAATATGTCTGAAACACTTGCAATACTTTTGTAGAACCTGAATATCTCTAGTGCAGTGTTTCAATGCCTAGTATTTCTATCCAAACAGATGCGAAAAGTAGGATAGTCTTTAAAATAGAAGAATTTCCATTTGTGGAGCTGTTATATATGGAAAAACGATGTATTAAACACTTGGAATTCACAGTGAATGAGCTTGAATCACTGGACAAAGTGAATCAAACACTGAGAATTCACAAAGACAGACTAGGGAAATATTCAGAAAGGGGCCTGAAAGAGTAGGAATACATGTTCCTAGAGGCTTAATATCTGAAGGACACTGTTTAGTCACTCGCAAATTGTGTTCAAAGAGCACAGGAATGAGTTCCATACTCTTTACTTTTGTAATTCAGTCTAAATGAGTTGGTGTTTAAGGAAAAAAGTTGGTGAAACATAAATTCAATTACATAGAGCTGATATAACACTATGAAAGTATTCAAAACTCTTAGAAATCAAAATGATAGTCAAGCTTGTGTTGAAAGTAGTAATAATTTACATTTAAAGTCTGGTATATTTGGCAAAATGCTGTATAAATAGGTGACAAGTTACCACGGGCACTTGGCCTGCCCCGATGGGAATCTAAACAGGTTCAGATTCCCAATCGACACCACCTGCCTGGCTCACGTGACAACATCCGGGTATGCCCAAGGATCTGGCTCATGGGGCCAACTTCAGGCTGGTACCTGCGTCTTCCACCTTATGATGTAAAGAGTTGTGGCTGCCCACCCGAACCCCCACCCGGCCTCCAAGACCCAGTAATTACAGTACAATTCCGTGTATTTCCCAGGTCCTGGCACGTCTGACAAACCTCCAGTTGACCACCTGGACCCTCCCCCATGTTGTTGAAACAACGC
Source organism: Corynorhinus townsendii (assembly GCA_026230045.1). Classification (NCBI taxonomy): domain Eukaryota; kingdom Metazoa; phylum Chordata; class Mammalia; order Chiroptera; family Vespertilionidae; genus Corynorhinus; species Corynorhinus townsendii. The sequence goes on along the minus strand of JAPDVU010000004.1, from coordinate 101,705,357 downwards.
TCGTCGTTCACCGGAGAACTGAGCCACACTGCTCGGGCTTGTGTTTACCCCAGAAAACCGTTTCCATTCTTGCAGCAATCATCAGTCCCCTCCAATATCATTAATGTGTGGGGCGCCCTGAGGGCCAGCTTTCGTCCTCAATCACAGCAAAGGCCCTTCCCTGAAAACATGGAACTTCTTGGTGCCCTCCAGGGTCCTGGTAAAACAAGGAAGTGGGGCTTAGGCGACCCCTAGTGACCCTTCTCCTAATTTGGTGACCCCACCTGCCTATCCACTAGAACACTTCCAGCTCTTGGCCAGGCCTCAATCGTTCGCTCAACTGACCCTTCTGTGTGTTGACCTGGGCAAGTCCACCCTAGTGGTGACGTCACTGCTTGTGACCATCTACCTGGCCGGTGCCTTCATGAAGTAATGAGACGCAGGTGATGTGGAGACCCAGGAGCCCTGGGCTCACTTGACTACTGCGGGCACCTGGCCCCTCCCCCTGATGACATAGTAGTTTAGGCATCCCTACTGACCCCATCTGCCCTGGCTCATGTGCCAACATCTGGTTATGCCCAAGGACCTGGCTCACAGGGTCAACTTCAGGCTGGCATCTGTGTCTTCCACTGACCCTTTTGTGTGTTGACCTGGGCAAGTCCACCCCGGCGGTGACATCACCACTTGTGGCCATCAACCTGGTCGGCGCCCTGATGAAGTAACGAGACTCAGGTGGTGTGGGGACGCAGGAGCCCTGGGCTCATGTGACCAATTACCCCGGGCACCTGGCCCTCCCCCAGTGATGTAAGCAGTTTCGGCATCCCAACCGACCCCACCTCCTTTGGATCATGTGACAACATCTGGGTATGCCCAAGGACCTCGTTCACCAGGCCAAATTCAGGCTGGCACCTGGGCCCTCCCCCTTATGACATATAGAGTTGTGGCTGCCCACCGGAACCCCCCCACGACCCCACCGCCCAGGAATCACAGGACACTTCCGGGTATTTCCCAGGCCCTGGAACATCTGAGAAACCTCCACTTGGACACCTGGACCCTCCCCCATGTTTTTGAGACAACACTTGTCATTCACCAGAGAACTGAGCCTCACTGCTCAGGCTTGTGTTTAGCCCCAGACAACCATTTTCCTTCTTGCAGCAAACATCAGTCCACTCCAATATCATTAATGTGTAGGGCGCCCTGAGGGCCAGCTTTCGGACTCACTCACGGCAAAGGCCCTTCCCTGAAGACATGGAACTTCTTGTTGCCATCCACGGTCCTGGAAAACAGGGAAGTGGGGCTTCCTCTGAATAAGGTGACCCCACCTGCCTCTCCACCAGAACACAGCCAGCTTGTTGACCAGGCCTCAATCGTTCGCTGGCTCACGTGACATCTGGGTATGCCGAAGGACCTGGCTAACCGGGCCAAATTCAGGCTGGCACCTGGGCCCTCCCCCTGATGGGGTAGGGAAAGTTTTCTGTCATTATTTCTTCTAATAGGTTTTCAATATTTTGATCTCTCTCTTCTTCTGGCACTGCATTAATTTGGATGTCGGTACGCTGGAAGTTGTCCCAGAGGCTCCTTACACTATCTTCATATTTTTGGATTCCTTTTTCTTTTTGTTTTTCTGCGTGGGTGTTTTTTGTTTCCTTATATTTCAGATCTTTGGTTTGATTCTTGGTGTACGTTGATCTACAGTTGAGTTTCTGTATATTCTTTATTTTAGACAGTGTATACTTCATTTCTGACTGGTCCTTTTCCTTTTTTTTTTTTTTTTTTGGCATTCTCATTAAGATCCTTAAAGGTCTCATCCAGTTTCTCAGTGGTTTTTAGAAGATTCTTGAGTAACCTTATAAATGTGGTTCTGAACTCTATGTCGTCCAGTAGTTTGCTTTCCTTCGTTTCTTTCATCTGTGACATGTTTCCTTGTCTCTGCATTTTGGCTGCTTCCCTGTGTTGATGGAGTGGCTTTGTGTGGTAGGTGACCTATAGGGGGCAGTAGTTCAGCCTACCCAATCACCTGAGGTGGATGCGCTTGCTACACTCCTTTGTGGGCTGAGTGCAAAGTCTTGGTGTAGGTAAGCCTTGATTGCTGTTGGTACACTGGGAGGAATTGACCTCCAGGCCAATTGGATGTGAGGACTCGCTGTGTCTATAATGGAAGAACTGCTGCACTGGAGACACGCTTATGGTGCAGGACTTGTTTCAGTGGGGCTTTGGTGCTCACTGAGTCTGCCTCTTGAATGTGTCACTTATGGATGTGAGGAGTTGAAATCTGGTGTCTCACACTGACCACTAGGTACACTGGCTTCTGGATCTCCAATGGGGTGCAGGTCAGCTACTGTCTGAGGCCACCCAGCAGGAGCTGCAGTGAGAGCTACAGATTTTTCCTCTTTGCTTGGAGTTTGGAGGTTTTGGAGCTGTCTGACCCAGGATGCAAGTTTGCTAGGTTAAGCTGCCATAGGGCAGGCTTTTCTTATGCTAAAGCCACTGTTTGGAGCTTGGGTGGGTTTGTAGGTTGTGCGGGGTGGGGTCTCAGGGCGTCAGTAGGTTAGGGCATGGCAAACAGCGATGGCTGCCAGTTAGCAGGCTCTGAGTCTCAGACTGTGTCCAGTGTGCCATGCCCCAGCGCAGTAAACAATTATTCCTGCACGCAGCTCTGCAAGCAAGCCACCCTCGCTTTCCGACCCGATGTCAGACAGTCCAGCTTCTCCCCATAGGAGTTTGGGTCCCCTGCGTCTCCCCAGAAACTGGATATCAGTGTAATCAGGGGCTTTTCTCCCTTCAGGTTGAAAAAAGCAATGCCTGCAGCCAGGCCTGATCATGTGCCTCCTTACCTCAGCTTTTCAGCACTCGTGCATGTCTCAATGCTCTTTTCTCTTTCCTTCTAGTTGTAGAACTTCCACTCAGCCAGCTTTCCCATGGTTTTGGGTGATGGACATTTTGTCTTTTAGTTGTAGTTTTGCAATTGTTGTGCGAGGCAGCAGTTTAGGTGTTTACCTACGTTGCCATCTTGGATAGCTCCTGATGGACAGTGTTTAATCACTGGGAAATCGTGTTCAAAGAGGAGAGACCTGAGTTGGACACTGGATACATTTATAATTCAGGCTCAAAGAGTTGGCGTTTTTTAAAGAATGTTAATTAAACATTTCAACATTCATTGTCATAGGGCTCAGACTTTAAAAAGTTATTTTCATACAGCTGATATAACAGTTGAGGCCACAGGGGTCCTCAAACTTTTTAAACAGGGGGCCAGTTCACTGTCCCTTAGACCATTGGAGGGCCAGACTACAGTTAAAAAGACAAAAAACTATGAACAAATTCCTATGTGCACTGCGGGCCCAGGATGAGTCGGCTGCTAAGCAGGACAGGCAGCGGCACCCGGCGGGCCGGATAAATGTCCTGGGGGGGGAGGGGCGCATGTGGCCCGCGGGCCGTAGTTTGAAGACCCCTGGTTTAGGGTTAGGGTTAAGGTTAGGGTTAGGTTTAGGGCTAGGGTTAGGGCTAAGTTTGGGTAAGGGCTAGGGCTCTTGTTAGGGCTAGGGCTTGGGCTAGGGCTCGGGTTAGGTTTTGGGTTAGGGTTTGAGTTAGAGTTAGGGTGTATGAACACCTGGAATTCACAATGAATGAGCTAGAATCGCTGGACAAAAGTGAATGAAACACTGAGAATTCACAATGACCTGGTAAGGAAATATTTAGGAATATGCTTGAAACACTAGGAATACATATTCAAAGAGCTTTAATATCTGAAGGAAACTGTTTAATCACTAGTAAATCATGTTCAAAGAGCAGAGGCCTGAGTTGGATAATGGTTCCTTTTATAATTTATTCTAAATGAGTTGCCATTTTTGAAAGAAGGTTGGTTAAACAGTTAAACATTCATTTTCATATGCCCCAGATACCTGTATGAAAATGTGAAAATTCTCACAGCCAAAAATGACAGACCAGGGAAATATCTAGGAATGTGTCAGAAACACTTGGAATACGTTTGAACATTAATACCTCTAGTGCACTGATGAAATGCTGAGAATTTGTATTTAAAGAGCCGTGAAAGGTAGGATAGTCTTCAAAATAGTAATCACTCACTTTAAAAGAGATGGTATATATATGGAAAAACACTGTATAACCTTTTGGAATTCACAATGAATGAGCCTGAATCACTGGACAAAAGTCAATCCAACACTCAGAATTCACCATGTTACACTAGAGAAATATTTAGGAATGTGCTTTATTTTCATAGGGATCAGATACCTTAAAAAGTTATTTTCATACAGCTGACATGACAGTTTAGGGTTAGGGTTAGTGCTAGGATTAAAGTTAGGGTTAGGGTTAGGTTTAGGATTAGTGCTATGGTTAGGGTTAGGGCTAGGGTTAAGTTTAGGGCTAGGGCTGGGGTTAGGTTTAGGGTTAGGGCTAGGCTTAGGTTTGGGGATAGGGCTACGGTTAGGGTTAGGGATGGGGTTAGGGCTAGAGTAGGGTTAGGGTTTGGGTAAGGGTTAGGGTTAGGGCTAGTGTTAGGGTTAGGGTTATTTCTAGGGCTAGTGTTAGGTTTAGGGCAGGGGTCCTCAAACTATGGACTGTGGGCCATATGCGGCCTGCCGAGGACATTTATCCAGCCCACCGGGTGCTGCTGCCTGTCCTGCTTAGCAGCTGACTGGTCCCGGGTCAGCAGTTCACATAGGAATTTGTTCATATATATATATTTTTAACTGTAGTCTGGCCCTCCAACGGTCTGAGTTACAGTGAACTGGCCCCCTGTTGAAAAACTTTGAGGATCTCTTGTTTAGGGTTTGGGCAAGGGTTAGGTTTAGGGCTAGGGCTAGGGTTAGGGTTAGGGTTAGTGCTATGGATAGGGTTAGGGCTAGGGTTAGGGTTAGAATTAGGGTTAGGTAATGGGATAGGACTAGGGCTAGAATTAGGGGAAGGCTCAGTATAGGGCTAGAGTTAGGGTTATTGTTAGTGTTAGAGGTAGGGGTAGGGTTTGGGCTAGGGCTAGGGATCATGTTAAATTTAGGTCTCGGGCTGCGGCTAGGATTAAGGTCATTGCTAGGGTTAGGGTTAGGGTAAAGGTTAGGGTTATGGTTAGAGCTAAGTTTAGGGTTTGGGTTAGTGTTAGGGCTAGAGTTAGAGTTAGGTTTAGGGCTACGGCTAGGATTAAGTTTATGGTTAGGGGGTATAAACACTTGGAATTGACAATTAATGACCTTGAATCACTGGACAAAAGTCAATCCAACACTGAAAATATACAATTATAGACTAGGGTATTATTTAGGAATATGCTTGAAACACTAGGTATACCTGTTCATAGAGCCATAATATCTGATGGACACTGTTTAATCAATGGGACATCGTTTTCAAAGAGGAAAGATCTGAATTGGACACTGGTTACATTTATAATTCAGTCTCAATGAGTTTTATTTTTAAAAGAAGGTTGGTTAAACATTTAAATATTCATTTTCATAGGGCTCAGATACCTTAAAAAGTGATTTTCATACAGCTGATATGACAGTTTTGGGTTAGGGTTAGGTTTAGCGTTAGGGTTAGGGTTAGGGTTAGGGCTAGGGTTAAGGTTAGGGTTAGGGTTAGGGCTGGGTTAGGGTTAGGGTTAGGGCTAGGGCTATGTTTAGGGGTAGGGGTAGGGTTAGGGTTAGAGTGTGGGTAAGGGGTAGGTTTAGGGCTAGTTTAGGGTAAGGGTTAGGGCTGGGGCTAGTGTTAGGGTTAGGTTTAGAGTTAGGGTTATGGATTAGTTTAGGGCTAGGGCATGGGTTAGGTTTTGGGTTAGGGCTAGGCTTATGTTTAAGGTTAGGGCTAGGGTTATGTTTAGTTTTAGTGTTTGGGCTAGGATTAGGTTTAGGGATAAGGCTAGGGTTAGTGTTTGGACTAAGGTTTGGTCTAAGGTTAGGGTTAGGGTTAGGATTAGATTAGGGTAAGGGTTAGGGTTAAGGCTATGGCTAGGGTTAGGTTTAGAGTTAGGGTTAGGGCTGGGTTTATGTTTAGGGTTAGGGCTAGGGTTATGTTTAGTTTTAGTGTTTGGGCTAGGGTTAGGTTTAGGGATAAGGCTAGGGTTAGTGTTTGGACTAAGGTTTGGTCTAAGGTTAGGGTTAGGGTTAGGATTAGATTAGGGTAAGGGTAAGGGTTAAGGCTATGGCTAGGGTTAGGTTTAGTGTTAGGTCTAGGTTTATGGTTAGGGCTAGGGTGAGGACTAGGGTTAGTGTTTGGTTTTGGATAGGGTTAGGGTTAGGTTTAGGCTAGGTTTTGAGTTAGGGTTAAGATTAGGGTTAGTGCTATGGGTAGTGTTAGGGATAGGTTTAGGGTTAGATTTAGCTTTAGGGTTAGGGCTTGGGCTAGGGCTAGAGCTAGGGCTGGGCTCAGTCTTGGTCTAGGGTTAGGGTTAATGTTAGAGTTAGGGTTAGGGTTAGCATTAGGGTTAGGGTTAGGGTTAAGTTAGGATCAGTGATATGGTTAGGGTTAGGGTTAGCATTACGGTTATAATTAGTTTTTAGGTTAGGGCTAGGGCTCGTGCTAGGGTAGGGCTTAGTCTAGGGTTAGGGTTAAGGTTAATGTTAGGGTTAGGGTTAAGGCTAGTTAGGGTTAGGGCTAGGACTCATGTTTGGGTTATGACTCGGGATTGGGATCGGAGTAGGGTTAGGGTCACGGCTAGGGTTATGGTTAGGGTAAAGGTTGGGGTTACTGCTAGGGCTAGGTTTAGGGTTAGGGTTTGGGCTATGGCTAAGGTTAAGTTTAGAGTTAGGGGGTATAAATACTTGGAATTCACAATGAATGAGCTAGGATCACTTTACAAAATTGAATGACATACATAAAATTCACAATGATAGGCTAAGGAAATATTTTGGAATATGCTTGAAACACTAGGAATACATGTTCAAAGTGCTTTAATATCTGAAGGAAACTTTTTAGTCACTGTGAAAACATGTTCAAAGAGCAAAAGCCTGAGTTGGATAATGGCTATTTTTATAATTTAGTCTAAATGAGTTGTGTTTTTCAAAGAAGTTGGTGAAACTCTTAAACATTCATTTTCATAGGGTTCAGATACCTGTAAGAAAATGTGAAAACTCTCATAGCTAAAAAATGACAAACCAGGGAAATGTCTAGGAATGTGTCTGAAACACTTGGAATACGTTCGTAGAACCTTAATACTTCCAGTGCACTGATGAAACATTGAGAATTTGTATTCAAAGAGCTGTGAAAGGTAGGATAGTCTTTAAAATAGTAATCACTCACTTCAAAAGAGCTGGTATATATGAAAAAACACTGTGTAAGACTTGGAATTCACAATGAAGGAGTTGAAACACTGGACAAAATTGTAAAGTGTTGGTATATATGCAAAAATGCTGTATAAACACTTGGAATTCACAATGAATGACCCTGAATCACGGGACAAAAGTCAATCCAACACTGAGAATATACAATGATAGACTAGGGAAATATTTAGGAATGTACTTGAAATACTAGGTATACATATTCATAGAGCCGTAATATCTGATGGACACTGTTTATTCAATGGGAAATCATTTTCAAAGAGGAAAGATCTGAGTTGCACACTGGTTACATTTATAATTCAGTCTCAATGAGTTGGCGTTTTTCAAAGAAGGTTGGTTAAACATTTAAATATTCATTTTCATAGGGCTCAGATACCTTAAAAGTGATTTTCATACAGCTGATATGACAGTTTTGGGTTAGGGTTAGGGTTAAGGTTAAGGTGAGGCTTAGGGGTAGAGTTAGGGTTAGTGCTAGGGCTATGGTTAGGGTTAGGGTTAGGGCTAAAGCCAGGGCTAGGGTTAGGGTTAGGGCTAGGTTTAGGGTTAGGGCTAGGTTTAGGGTTAGGGTTAGGATTAGTGCTATGGTTAGGGTTAGGGCTAGAGTAAGATTTAGGTTTAAGTTTAGGGCTAGGGTTAGTTTTGGAGATAAGGTTATGGTTAGTGTTAAAGCTAGTGTTAGGGCTAGGGTTGGGGCTAGGTTTAGGGTTAGGTCTAGGGTTAGGGTTAGGTCTAAGGTTAGGGTTAGGGCTAGGGTTAGGGTTAGGGTTAGGGCTAGGGTAAGGTTTAGGGTTAGGGCTAGGGTTTGGTTTGGAGATAGGGCTATGGTTAGTGATAGGGCTAGGCTTGGGGCTAGGGTTGGTGTTAGGGTTAGGGTTAGGTCTAGGGTTAGAGTTAGGTCAAGGGTTAGAGTTAGAGTTAGGGTAGGGCTTAGTTTTAGAGTTAGGGCTAGGGTTATGTTTAGGGTTAAGGTTAGGGCTAGGGTTGGATTTAGGGTTAGGACTAGGATTAGGTTTGGGGATAGGGCTATGCTTCAGGTTCAGGCTAGCTTTAGGGCTAGGGTTAGGGTTAAGGTTAGGGTTAGGGTTAGGGTTTGGGTTTGGGTAAGGTTTCAGGTTAGGGCTAGTGTTAGGGTTAGGGCTAGGGTTTGGGCCAACGTTAGGTTTAGGGCTAGGGTTAGGGTTAGTGCTATGGAGAGGGTGAGGATTAGAATTAGGGTTAGCATTAGGTATAGGGATAGGGATAGGGCTAGATCTACAGCAGGGCTCAGTCTAGGGCTAGGGTTAGGGTTAGGGCTAGGGCTAGGGTTAGGGTTAGGTTTAGAGTTAGTATTAGGGCTGGGTTTAGGGCTAGGGCTAGGGTTATGTTTAGGGATAAGGCTAGGGTTTTTGCGTATTTGAAAGGTTAGTGAAACACTTAAACTTTCCTTTGCATAGGGTTCACAATCCTGTTTGAAAATGTGAAAACTCTGAGAACTCACAATAACAGACCAGAAAAAAGTATAGAAATGTGTCTGAAACTCTTGGCATAATTTTGTAGAACCTTAATATCTCTAGTGCAGTGTTAAAATATCAAGTATTTGTACCTTAAGAGCTGTGAAAGTTAGGATAGTTTGCTAAATAGAAAAAAAATCACATTTATAGAGCTGCTGTATATGGAAAAAAGATGTATAAACACTTGTAATTCGCAGTGAATGAGCATGAATCACTGGACAAAGTGAAACAAACATAGAATTCACAATGAAAGACTAGGGAAATATTTCAGAAGGTGCCCGAAACAGTACTCATACAATTTCATAGAGGCTTAATATGTGCAGGAAACTGTTTACTCACTGGGAAATTGTGTTTAAAGAGCAGAGAAGTGAGGGCAATACTCTTTACTTTTGTAATTCATTCTAAAATACTTGGCGCTTTAGGAAAAAAGTTGGTGAAACATAAATTCATCTGCCTAGAGCTGATGTGTCACTACAACAGTATTCCAAACGCTTAGAAATCAAAATGCTAGTCAAGCTAGTGTTCAGAGTAGTAATAATTTACATTTAAAGTCTGTTATATTTGGCAAAACGCTCTATAAATACTTGGAATTCTCAGTCAATGAGCTTGAATAACTGGAAAAAGGTGAATCAAACACTGAAATTCACAAGGAAAGACTGGGAAATGTTTAGAAAGTTGCCGGAAAAAGTAGAAATACAAGATCATAGAGCCTTAATATCTGAAGGACACTGTTTCATCACTGGGAAATCATGTTCAAAGAGCAGAGAACTGAGTTGGATATTGGCTACATTTACAATTCAGTCTAAATGAGTTGGCGTATTTGAAAGAAGGTTGGTCAAACACTTAAACTTTCACTTTCATAGGGCTCACATTCCTGTATGAAAATGTGAACACTCTGAGAACTCACAATAACAAACCAGAAAAATGTCTAGAAACGGGTCTGAAACACGTGGAATACTTTTGTAGGACCTTAATATCTCCAGTGCAGTGTTAAAATATCAAGTATATGTATCCAAAGAGCTGTGAAAGTTAGGATAGTCTGCAAAATAGAAAAAAATCGCATTCATAGAGCTGGTGTATATGGAAAAAAGATGTATAAACACTTGGAACTCACAGTGAATGAGCTTGAATCACTGGGCAAAGTGAAATAAACACTGAGAATTCACAAAGAAAGACTACGGAAATGTTTAGGAAGGTGCCTGAAACTTTAGGAATACATGTTCATAGAGGCTTAATATGTGAAGGACACTGTTTACTCAGTGGGAAAATGTGTTCAAAGAGCAGAGAAGTGAATGAGATTCTCTTTACTTTTGTAATTCACCTAAATGACTTGGCGTTTTAGGAAGAAAGTTGGTGAAACATGAATTCATTTTCATAGAGCTGATATAACACTATAAAAGTATTAAAAACTCTTAGATATCAAAATGATATTTAATATGGTGTTCAGAGTATTTATAATTTACATTGAAAGTCTGGTATATTTGGTAAAACGCTCTATAAATACTTGGAATTCTCAGTGAATGAGCTTGAATCACTGGACAAAAGTGAATTAAACACGGAAATTCACAATGAAAGACTAGGGAAACATTTAGGAAGGTGCCTAAAACTTTAGGAATACATGTTCATAGAGGCTTAAAATCTGAAGAACACTGTTTAGTCACTGGGAAATTGTGTTCAAAGAGCAGAGAAGTGAGGGCGATACTCTTTACTTTTGTATTTCAGTCTAAATGAGTTGGCGTTTTAGGGAAAAAGTTGGTGAAACATAAGTTCATCTGCCTAGAGCTGATATAACACTGTAAAAGTATTCAAAACTCTTAGAAATTAAAATGCTAGTCTAGCTCATGTTCAGAGTAGTAATAATTTACATTGAATGTCTGGTATATTTGGCAAAACGCTCTATAAATACTTGGAATTCTCAGCGAATGAGTTTGAATCACTGGACAAAGGTGAATCAAACACTGAGAATTCACAGTCAAAGACCAGGGAAATACTTAGGAAAGTCCGTGAAACAGTAGGCATACGTTCGTAGAGCCTTAATATGTGAACGACACTGTTTATTCACTGGGAAATTGTGTTAAAAGACCAGAGAACTGAGTTAGATACTGGCTACATTTATAATTCAGTCTAAATGAGTTGGCGTATTTGAAAGAAGGTTGCTCAAACACTTAAACTTTCACTTTCATGGGGCTCACATTCCTGTATGAAAAATGCGAAAACCTTGAGAACTCACAATAACAGACCAGAAAACTATCTAGATATGTGTCTGAAACCCTTGGTATCCTACAAAGGACCTTAATATCTCTAGTGCAGTGTTAAAATATCAATGATTTGTATCCAAAAGCTGTGAAAGTTAGGATAGTCTGCAAAATAGAAAAAAATCACATTTATAGAGCTGGTGTATATGGAAAAAAGGTGTATAAACACTTGGAATTCTTAGCGAATGAGCTTGAATCACTGGACAAAGTGAATCAAACACTGAGAATTCACAAAGAAAGACTACGGAAATGTTTAGGAAGGTGCCTGAAACAGTAGGAATACATGTTCATAGAGGCTTAATATCTCAAGGACACTGTTTAGTCACTGGGAAATTGTGTTTAAAGAGCAGAGAAGTGAGTGTGATACTCTTTACCTTTACTTTTTAAATTTACTATAAATGAATTGGCATTTTAGGAAGGAAATTGGTGAAACATGAATTTATTTTATAGAGCTGATATAACAGTATGAAAGTATTCAAAACTCTTAGAACTCATAATGATAGTTGGCTAGCGTTCAAAGTATTAATAATTTAACTATAAATAGCTTGTATGATTCCAGTATGAAAAATGGTAAAACTCTCACAGCTAAAAATGACAGACCACGGAAATATCTAGGAATGTATCTGAAACACTTGGAATAAGTTTGTAGAACCTTAAGACCTCTGTGCATTGTTGAAATACTGAGAATTTGTATTTAAAGTGCTGTGAAAGGTAGGATAGTCTTTAAAATAATAATCACTCACTTTTATAGAGCTGGTATATATGGAAAAATGCTGTATAAACACTTGGAATTCACAATGAAGGAGCTGGAAACACTGGACAAAAGTGAAAAGAGCTGGTAGATATGGAAAAACGCAGTATAAACATTTGGAATTCATAATGAAGGAGGTTGAAACAGTGCACAAAAATAAAAAGAGCTGTCATATATGGAAAAACGTTGTATAAACACTTGGAATTTACAATAAATGAACCTGAATCACTGGACAAACGTGAATCAACCACTGAGAATTCAATGGTAGAATAGGGGAATATTGAGGAATGTGCTTGAAACACTAGGAGTACATGTTCATAGAGCCTTAATATCTAAAAAACACTGTTTAGTCACTGGGAAATTGTGTTTAATGAGCAGAGAAGTGAGCGCGATGCTGTTTCCATTTATATTTCAGTCAAAATGAGTTGGTGGTTTTGTAAGAATGTTGGTTAAACATTTTAAAATTCATTTTCATCAAGCTGCTATGACAGTATAAAAGTATTCAAAACTCTTAGAAATCACAATGATAGGCTAGTGTTCATGGAGTCTTAATAGGTGGAGGACACTGTTTAATCACTGGGAAATTGTGTTCAAAGAGCCGAGTACTGAGTTGGATACTGATTACATTTATAATTCAGTGTCAGTGAGTTAGCGTTTTTGAAAGAAGGTTCATTAAACATTTAAACATTCATTTTCATAGGACTCAAGTACCTGTATGAAAATGTTCAAACTCTATGCTCAAAATGACAAACCAGGGAAATGTCTAGGAAAGTGTCTGAAACAGTTGGAATAGGTTTGTAAAACCTTCATATCTCTAGTGCAGTGTTGAAATACTGAGATTTTTGTATTCAAAAGGTTGTGAAAGGTAGGATAGTCTTTAAAACAGTAAAAATCATGTTTAAAGAGCTGGTATATATGGAAAAATGCTGTATAAACACTTGGAATTCACAATGAATGAGCTTGTATCTCTGGACAAAAGTGAATCAAACACTGAGAATTCAGAATGGTACACTAGGGTAATATGTAGGAATGTGCTTGAAAGACTAGGTATACATGTACATAGAGCCTTAATATCTGTAGGACAGCCCCACAGATACTAAGGTTCTAAAAACTTGTATTCCGAGGCACAAACATTCAATGGAGTCAAGACAGTCTCTTCAACAAATGGTGTTGGGAAAATTGGACAGATACATGCAAAAAAATGAAGCTAGATCACCAACTTACACCATACACAAAAATAAACTCAAAATGGATAAAGGACTTAAACATAAGACGGGAAACCATGAAAATACTAGAGGAATCCACAGGCAGCAAAATCTCAGACATATGCCGAAAGAATTTCTTCACTGATACTACTCCTAGGGCAATGGAAGCTAAAGAGAAAATAAACAAATGGGACTACATCAAAATAAAAAGCTTTTGCACAGCAAAGAAAACCATCAATAAAACAATAAGAAAGCCCACTGCATGGGAGAACATATTTGCCAATGATATCAACGATAAGGGTTAAATCTCCAACATATACAGAGAACTCATACAACTTAACAAAAAGTAGATAAACAACCCAATCAAAAAATGGGCAACTGATCTAAATAGACACTTTTCGAAAGAAGACAGAAGGCAGGCCAAGAGACATATGAAAACCTGCTCACAGTCACTAATCATCAGAGAGATGCAAATCAAAACAACAATGAGGGACCATCTCACACCTGTCAGAATGGCTTTTATCAACAAATCAACAAACAACAAGTGTTGGAGAGGATGCGGAGAAAAAGGAACTCTTTTGCACTGCTGGTGGGAATGCAGACTGGTGCAGCCACTGTGGAGAACAGTATGGAGCTTCCTCAAAAAACTAAAAATGGAACTCCCATTTGACCCAGTGATCCCACTTCTAAGAATATATCCCAAGAATCTAGAAACATGCATCAGAAAGGAAATATGCACCCCTATATTCATAGCAGCACAATTCACCATAGCCAAGATTTGGAAACAACCTAGGTGCCCATCAGCAGATGAATGGATTAAAAAACTGTGGTATATCTATACAATGGAATACTACGCTGCAGTAAAAAAGAAGGAGTTCCTGCCATTTGCAGCAATATGGATGGAGATGGAGAGTATTGTGTTGAGTGAAGTAAGTCAGGCAGAGAAAGATAGGTATCACATGGTCTCACTCATTTGTGGAATAGAATGAATGGCATAGACTGATGAACAAGAACAGATCCAGAGGCTGAGAAACGTCGATCAGAACATCATACCTCAGAAAACAACCCCAAGACCAGATGGATTCCTGCAACAGAGAGGAATTGACAGGTGTGCTCCAACCACTAAGACAAGAGGAAAAAACAGTCCAGAGATGGAAGACGCTGACAAAGCCTTGCCACGCGAGCAGTCAGCAGCTGTGCACTGCTGCAGGTTACCTAGGACGAAACCAGAGAGGGTTGGACCTGCATTGCCAACATGTGCCCACCATCCAGATATCATTGCTGACATGTACACATAAGGAACTGTTAGACATTGAAACGGGGACTCAGAACTGTTGGACATTGAAATTGGGACTCAAACATTTTTTTTGTTTTATCTTGTTTTGTTATTATATGTTTATTTCTAGTCTGCAAAGGCAAAACTTTTTAAAGGAAAGAAATGGTGGGAAAAAAGATACAGAGGCAAAGAAGCATTGAACAGACTGTCAAACTACATTGGGAAGACAGGGGAGGTTGGGTGAGGGGGGCTGTAAGAGATCAACCGAAGGACTTGTATGCATGCATATAAGCACAACCAATGGATATAAGACACTGGGGCAGGGGGGAGGGCGGGCAGGTGAAGGCATATACTGGGGGGTAGGGGAGGTTGGGGGGAGATCAATGGGGGAAAAAAAGGAGACATATGTACTACTATTTGTAATACTTAAAACAATAAAAAAATGGTAAAAAAAAATAAATAAAAACTTGTATTCCAAGTGCTTCAAGCACTTTTCAAAATGTTTCCCTGTTCTATCATTGTTAGTTCTGAGTGTTCTAATTACTTCCATACAGTTAACTGTGTTCTATGTACATGAATTTTGAGATTTGTATAAAAATCTCTTTGAAAAATGCCAACTCACTGACCCTGACTTATAAATTACTCTTTGAATTCGTATTCTCAGTGTTATGACCCTGCCACACAGATATTAAGGTTCTAAAAACCTGTATTCCACGTGATTCAAGCACATTCCAAAAAGTTTCCCTGGTCTATCATAGTGAGTTCTGAGCATTCTAAGCACTTTCATACAGTTAACTGAGTTGTATGAACATGAATTCTTAGGTTTGTAAAAAACATTCTTAGAACAATGCCAACTCATTGAGACTTACTTATAAATGCGCTTTTGAATACGAATTCTCAGTGCTTCAACACTGCCCACAGATATTAAAGTTGTAAAGACATGTAATCCAAGTGTTTCAGGCACATTCCAAAAGTTTCCTTGGTCTATCATAGTGAGTTCTGAGAGTTTTAAGCACTTTCATTCAGTTAACTGAGTTCTATTAACATGAATTCTTAGGTTTGTGAAAACCTTTCTCAGAAGAACATTAGCTCGTTGAGAGTGACTTATAAATGCGACTGTGTACACGAATTCTCAGTGCTTCAACATTGCCCCACAGATATTAAAGTTCTAAAAACTTGTATTCCAAGAGTTTCAAGCACGTTCCCAAAAGTTTACTTGGTCTATTATAGTTAGTTATGAGAGTTCTAAGCACTTCATACAGTTAACTGAGTTCTATGAACATGAATTCTTAGGATTGTAAAAAACTTTCTTAGAAAAATGTCAAGTCATTGAGACTGATTATAAATGCACCTTTGAACAAGAATTCTCAGTGGTTCAACACTGCCCCACAGATATTAAGGTTCTAAAAACTTGTATTCCAAGTGTTTCAAGCACATTCCAATGTTTCCTTGGTCTATCATAGTGACTTATGAGAGTTGTAAGCACTTTCATACAGTTAACTGACTTCTATGAACATGAATGCTTGTTCATTAGGTTTGTAAAAAACTCTTTTTGAAAAATGCCAATTCACTGACACTGACTTATAAATGAGTCTTTGAATATGAATTCTGTGTTAAGACACTGCCCCACAGATATTAAGGTTCTAAAAACTTGTATTCCAAGTTTTTAAAGCACATTCCAAAAAGTTTCCCTGGTCTATCATTGTGAGTTCTGAGAGTTCTAAGCATTTTCCTATAGTTAACTGCATTCTGTGAACATGAATTCTTTTGTTATAAAAAACTTCCTCAAAAAACACCAACTCATTGAGACTGGCATATAAATTCATCTTTGAACATGAATTCTCAGTGTTTCAACACTGCCTCACAGATATTAAGGTTCTACAAACATGTATTCCAAGTGTTGAATCTGAATTATAAATATTGTAAACACGATCCTAATCAGTTCACAGCTCTTTGAACACTGTCCCACAGATATTAAGGTTTTGTGACTTTCAATGTGCAGCATGACATCATTAAAGGCAATGCTAGCCTCAAAGTCTAGCCTAGAATCACAGCCTCTGAGCCAAACTTCCACACTTGAAGAGCCCAGCCTAGCCCCACATAGCTGAGGCTATCACAAAAGGGCCGAGCCTCGCTCAGGGAGAATGCAGGCAAAGTCTTAAGCAATGGAAAACTGGGCCATGGGCCTCTCTATCAGTGAATCTTAGGAGGCCCTTGGCACACTACTCCCTTGGTCTCTCTATCAGAGATTCCTAACAAGGCCCTGGCAACCTTGGCCCAGGGCCTCTCTTTGAAACTTCTAAACAGTCAGTAAGTTTTTAGGGGCCAAGCCCCATAGAGATCCAGGGTCCCTAGAGGACTGAAGGGGCAAGATTTCTGGCTGAGGTCCACTTGGGTATCACTGGTGGCTTCCATCCTCTCCTTAGGCCTAAGCAGTCCTAGCCTTAAGAGGCAGATAGTGAGGGTAAGGTGCTGTACTCACGCTGATGATGGCCTGTGACTTTTCTGAAAGAGTTATCTGGGTTTCAAAAAGGAAGTGCTTAACTATGGGCCACTAAGTTACCATGCAACCTGGCTGTCTGTTGTGACCTGGGTGAGATGTCACTCACGGAGTCCGAAAGAGGCCACACACAGAAGACTACATGAATTTAAAATAGTACATACATGACGGGACCTTGGAGGATCAGAGCTGTTATATAAGAGGTGGCCCAATTGCCCTTGGGGCATACTGCCCAACAACAATTCCTTCTTTCATCCTAGATTTGTGGGCTCATGGAAGGCTCCCTATGACCTGCTGACAGAGGAAGGAAAGTTGTGTAGTGGCTTTGCATGATATCAATATCCAACCAGAAACTGCACTGCTGCAATACAACAGAATATTCTGGATATGTGTGAAAGGACAGTGGTAATGAAACCATAGCAATGGGCAGAGCTTGGGGCCTCATTTTCTTTGTTTGGATGACAAATGACCAGATTTGCAATCAGATTCTGATTCATGGCTCCAGCCATGATCTTGCAATTGTAGTCAGAGACATGAAAGACACATTATTGGGAGATCATTCCCAATGACATCTGGGCAGAAGTTTCTTAGACAGTTCTCAAACATTGGGCATGAAATACAGATATTTGTGTCACATATACTGTTTATAACAGTGAATTCTCACAGTTGAGAATTTCATTAATCAAGAATATAAGGTGGTCCTAGAAGGTTTGGCTCAATGGGTAGAGCATTGGCCTGTGGACATGAGGGTCCTGAGTTCGATTCTGGTTAAGGGAATATGCCAAGGTTGCAGGCTCAATCCCCAGTAGGATGCTTGCAGGAGGCAGCAAATCAATAATTCTCTCTCATCTTAATGTAAAAAGCCTCTGCACAGCAAAAGTAGCCATCAACTATATGAAAAAGGAGCCCACTGCATTGGAGAACATATTTGCCAGTGATAAATATGATAAGGGATTAATTTCAAAAATATATAAGGAACTCATACAACTTAACAAAAGGAAGACAACCCAACTTAAAGATGGGCAAAGGTCCTAGACAAAGTAGACATACAAAAGGCCAAGAGACATGAAAAAGTGCTCAAAGTCACTAATCATCTAAGAGATGCAAATTAAAATGACAATGAGGCATCACCTCAAACCTGTCAGAATAGCTACCACCAACAAATCAACAAATGACAAGTGCTGGCGAAGATATGGAGAAAAGGGAACACTGCTGGTGGGAATGCATACTGATGCAGCTACTGTGCACAAAAGTATGGAGTGTCTTCAGAAAATTAAATATGGAACTGCCATATGATCCAGTGATCCCATTTCTAGGAATATACTCTAAGAAACCCAAAATACCAATCAGAAAGCATATACCTACACCCCTATGTTCATGGTAGTGCAATTTATAATAGCTAAGATTTGGAAACAGCCTATGTGCCTATGAGTGGATTAAAAACTGAGATACATCTTCAGAATGTAGTACTGCACAGCTGTAAAAAGGAAAGAACTCTTATCATTTGTAGCAGCATGGATGGACCTGGAGAGCATTATGCTGAGAGACATAAACCAGTCAGAGAAAGGTAAGTATCACATGATCTCACTCATATGTGGAACCTAATGAACAAAATAAACTGATGAACAAAAATAGATCTGGAGACAAAGAAGCATCAAACAGACTGTTAAAACTCAGAGGGAAGGCAGGGGAGGATGGGTGGGTGTGAAGAGATCAACCAAAGAACTTGTATGCATTATATGCCTAATCCATGGACACAGACAATAGGGTGATGAGGCCTGGTGTGGGGGATAGGGGTGGGCTGGGAGAGGTCAACGGGGGAAAAAGGGAACATACGTAATACTTTCAACAATAGTGATTTTAAAAAGAAACAAATAAATAGTGGAGTTCAGCCTCTTTCTTTGAGAATATTAGTGAAGCTCAAAGGATTAGCAGGCAAGTCCCTTGGATTCTCTCTTAGAGAGTCCAAGCAAGGCCCAAGACTGAGGCAGCCTTAGCCCTTGGCCTCTCTCTTACAGAGTTTGAGTAAAGCAAGAAGTAATCCTAGAAGCTAAGCTTTATAGAGACCCTGGCTCCCCAAAGAACTGGGGGAGGCACCATTTCCAGTCTCTGATTGAAGTCCATCTGGGAATCACTGGTGGCTTCCATCCCCTCTTTTAGACCAAAGCAGCACTAGCTAAGATGAGCTAATATTTATGGCACGGGGCTGTAATTGCCCTGAAGATAGGCTCTAATTGGTCACAAAGAATTATCTCAGGTGCTTAACCATGGGCTCTCAAGTTACCATGCAACCTGAACTATGCATAATGACCTGGGTGTGATGTCTACCATGGGGGTCACAAAGAGGTCATGTACAAGAAGACAACATCAGCTTAAAGTAGCCCATACAAAATCGAACCTGGGGGGATCAAAGCAGTTATAGAGAGGAGGTCCAAATTCCCACCAGCCCTACTGCTAACAATGAATCCTTCTCTCAGCCTAGACCTGTGGACTCATGAAAGGTTCCATATGACCTTTTGGCAGAGGAAGGAACTTCGAGGCCTGGGTACCAATGATTTTGCATGAATTTGATGACCCACCAGAAAGTGCGCTGCTCCCGCATCGCTGACCCTCTCTGGACATTCGTGAAGGATCGTGGGTAATGAAACCTTTACAATAGGCGTATTTGGGGGCTATTCATCTCCACATTCACTTTGCAGGGATGACAAATGACCAGATGTGTAAGGAGATACTGATTCATGGTGCTGCCCATTATTTTGCAAAAATAGGGACATGAAGGAAACATGATTGGAAGATCCTTCACAATGACGTTGGGCATAAGTTTGTTGGACAGTTCTCACTTAATGAGCAAAAATATACAAGGATATTTGTGTCTCATATTCTGTTCCTCACAGTAAATTCTCACAGTTGAGTATTTCAATAATCAAGAGGATAAAGTAGCACATTCTATATTTTTCCTCATCTATGAAATATAAAACCACACACAAAAGAAAGAAACAAATAAAATATCTTCTATACAGCCCAAATCATGGTGGTTACAAGAAAAGGAAAAGCCTGAGAAAGGATAAGGACAGTCTTGAAGAAGACAGAGGAGACCACATTTTCCTGGTGAGCACATAACACGGTGTGCCATGTTGTACCACAAAGTCGAACAACTGAAATTTATATAATGATGTTAACCATGTTACCCCCCAAATTGTAATAATGAAGTAATATTTAAAGCAACTCTCTTAGTCCCACATTGCTTAAGAAAAGAGGAGACACTTTTTTCATGTTTTGAATAATATAAATATATTTTTATTTACCTACCCTTTGTTCAACAAGGGTCAGGTAAGTCATCTCTTGAGACTGGGCAGTAGAAGATGTGCTGTAGGGTGTCAGCCATCAGATAATTATGGTGGAATCGTGTCTAAGAAAAGAAAAAAGAACAAATAGCTAAGGGTTACCAAACCCAGCTCTGATTCCAGACTCCTACCAAGCAAGGCAGTTTTTAAGTCCTGGGCTACAGCATTGGTAGGTGGGGAGTGTTCTGGTTCTATGCATGACTGAAATAGCCAGGACGAATGATCTCCCATAATCATTACTGCCTATAACTAGTAAGTAGGTAAGTAGTAAATGAAAAGCTGTACCATATAACTGGATCAATAGAAGAGATTTGTGCCACCAGGAAAGTTTTCAAAGATGCAGGAAGTGCCGATTGCAACACACTCTCAGTAAGCTTTTGATTTGGCTTGTGCAAAAGGAGAAAGAAAAATGAGAAGGAAGAAGAGTGGGAAAGGGAGGAGAAGGAGAAAAATAAATAGAGGAAACAGCAAAAAAAATGGTTGTTTATTCACCCAGACTGTAACTACAGGTGACCTGAGCTGCTGCTGCTGCACCCATGTGGTTACAGTGTAGGCAGTGCCTCCTCCTTGTGTTTCATGGTTCAATCTAAGTTGCCTTGCTGCCGCTGGCAAGGCTGGCACATACCTTCATTATCTCACTTCTGGGGTGAGTCAGCTCTACAGCTTTATGCGCTTTGCAGAGGTCTTGAATGTCTTTTCCAGCCACAGGATGTACTTCCTGTTGGTCCATTACATAGATGACATTAGGCTCACTAGACCTAGTGAGTGGGAACCAACTCTAGACATGCTAGACTTTTAGAGAGAGAAGTTTAAGAAAAAATCTGACTAAAATTCAGAATTCCTCTCACTCAGTGAAATATTTTTGTGTCCAGTGGTATTCAGCAGGAGAAGTAACTGTTTTGAGGTAGAAAATAATTGCTGCCACTGGCCTGCGTGGCTCCGTGCTTGAATATTGACCTGCGAACCAGAGGGTCATGGTTCGATTCCTAGTCAGGGCACATACCCTGGTTGAGGGCTGGATCTTCAGTGTGGGGCATGCAGATGGCAGCCGATCAATAATTCTCTCCCATTATTGATGCTTCTCTCTCTCTCTCTCCCTTTTTCTCTGAGATCAATGAAAATATATTAAGAAAAAATAATTGCTGTCATCCAGCCCCTGCAGAGACAACGATGGAGGCACAGTGCCCAGTACGCCTCTGGATTTTAGAGGCAGTAGATTCCTCGGTGGAGCATGTGACTCCAGCAAATTTATGGAGAGATGATAAAGTCTGCTCCATTCCAGTTGGACCTGAAAAAACACAGGGCACTGAAAGAGGTCCAGGCTGCTGTGCAAGCTGTTCTGTGACCGGGTCCATATACCCAGCAGACATGATGGTCCTCTGAGTATCTCTGGCAGATAGCGATTCTGTTTGGGACCTTAGAAAGACCTGTGGGTGAAAAGAAGTGTAAATGCTCAAACTTTACAACCAATGTCTTCAAATCATCAACAAATAACTATTGTTCTTTTGAGGAACCACTGAGGCTTCCTTTGTGTCAAATTGGGCAAATAAAGTTCTTTCTTTCTTTTTTAAAAACATATATTTTTATTGATTTTAGAGAGGAAGAGAGAGAAAGAAACATCAATGATGAGAGAAAATCATTGATTGGCTGCCTCCTGCATGCCCCCTGCTGGGGATTGAGCACGTGCCCTTGACTGGAATTGAACCTGGGACCCTTCAGTCACAGGCTGATGCTCTATCCACTGAGCAAAACAAGCTAGGGCTAAAGTTCTTTCTTAATAAGGAAGCCACATGCTTAGACCATCATTCATCATGCAAAATCTTTTCCACCCAGTAAAACAGCATTTAAGAGTTCCCTCTTTGTCACTTCAGTGTCCAGAATGAGAAAACTAAAGAAGACAACAACACAGGGCAGCAGAATCCCTCCACGATGTTCCCACCTCCTGAGCCCCAGAGAAACAG